>OV651813.1:37087795-37450601 GCA_927349885.1 Psylliodes chrysocephalus
TTTTATCAATGACTGCTTATATCTCTGTTATCTCTGTTTTTGGTATTAATTTTAATATTGAAAACCGTTCATAAAGTGTGCCTATTTGTCGTAAAGATGTCTTAAGAAACAAAGTTGTTTAAAAGTAATCGAAAAATGACTGACTTTTGGTATCTAAACCACATCTGTATATGTATCTGTAACGTGTGGAGGGTGGGTTACCCCCACGGCACTTAGGCCTCATTAGGCCCATTGTGTATTCTCCTAAGATAGTAGGCGAGGAATCTCGTGAGCTAGCCTACAGATTTAATGTATTTGACAACATCGCCAAGAGGTGCTTCTCTTATATCGGTTGGTGTTAGCTGATACGCGCCGAACACAAATCTTCTAATAAATGAGAGTGTCGAGCAATCGTAAAGGATATGCTCAATAGTCTCATCTTCTTGTTCGCACCCTCTGGCGAGCGCTGATTCTGACAACCCCATGATATGGAGATGCTTCCGTACTTGGCAATGATCAGTTTAAATGCCTGTGACTAGGAGCAGATTCTGTCTAGTCATAGTCAAGTATTTGTTTGCTGCAGTGTTGTCAGGATAACCTAAGAGCTCCCTGGTAACTCTGCAGTTTCTTGTTTTATCCCATCTTTTCTTGAATTTCACAAGGAAATGTTCTTTAATTATGTCTGTCACAATTGATTTTGTCAGGTCAATAGAAGGGCCAGGTCCAAAAAAGTATTTGGTTGGCTGCTTTCTTGGCTAGTGAATCAGCAAGACGGTTACCTTTCGATGTGGCGTAACCTTTGATCCATCTTAAGTTGAGCACATTGATAATGGACATTTCGGCCAAAGCTTCGTGATATTCTAGTACTAACCCTGAGTAAATTCGTAGTCTTCTCAGGGTGAGTAGTGCATGTCTGCTATTTGTATAGATGAGCATGTTCCTTCCAGTGATACTGTTTCTGGTTATTTCTTTTGCTGCTATCAGAATCTCCGTTAGATCTGTTTGAACTACATCTAAATCACATGTAATCATTGACTTACCTAGAAAGTTTTTTTAAAAATAAATGACCCCTAAGGGACCGGAAAATCGTGTTTCGGACGTTGCAATCGCTACAATGGTATTTTTATGTCCTTATTTATGTCCTAGTTGTCAAACTCAGACGGTGCTCGAAAAATTTATGACCAACTGGAATTCCCCCTTTGGGACTGGGAAAACGACCCCTTAAGGGCCGGAAAGTCGTATTTGGGACGTAGTAATCAAGTGGTATTTTCATGAAAATTGAGTGAAGCCAATGTTCTTCTACTGTGCGAATAGATTTGACGTCAAGAAGGTTTCATCACGCTCGGTTACGGCATTGATTTAAGAATTACTTCTATGTGATAATTTTTCCCGGTATCTAAAAGATCCCGAATGCCCCATCCACCAATTCTAATGCGTCTATCCTTTACCCATGTATTCCTTTACACTCAATTGTCAAATAAAAGGAGTAGTTTAAAAGATACAGTATAGAGTCCCCGGCTTTACTTCCTCATACGGAAGTATATACATACAGTGAGGTAAACGGGGATCTCTAATAAGACACAGTAGTCTCGATTGTATGCGGAAAACCCTCTCACATAACGTTCAGGCCGGAGTTCCGGTACACCAGATCTCCGGAGCTACGTTTTCGTGATGGAATTTGGATTCTACGTGCCTACAAATCCCCATGATGATTTTCGGTTTGTCTTTAGCGATTGTGTCTGGAGAACCCTCAGAGACGACGTTTTGGTGCACTGGGTGTTCGGGGATCACTTTTGACGTAAAATTTAGATCAACGGTCTCAAAAAATATCCCTAATAAGTTTTTCGGCTTGTTTTTGGCATTCTTGGCAAGAAACTTCTCAAAGATGACGTTCACGTGCAGGTTTCAGTGCACCAGGTGTCCAGGGGGTGTTTACCGATGTTATATTTGAATTCAGAAATCCAAAACATCCCCAAGCACCGGGTTTCTCTTCTTACCCGTGTGAATTTTGGGATAGTCCCGTAGATAACGTTCATCGGCGTTCCTAAGCTCCAAGTCGGCTGTGGTTCAATTTAAACATCATAATCGTGATCAGCGACCTCGAAGACCCTTAGGAACTCGATTTGGACTAGTCCTGACTCTTCCACCTTTCAGGACATATAGAGGTAATTTTTGGCCCCTGATGCCAATTACAGATGTAGAGGGCCATTTCTGAGCTCGGCATCGGATTTAGCGTCGAAAAATACATGGGAATGTCCGACCGGCAAGTCTGAACACTTTTTTTGTAGAGCTGTGTAACGTATAATGCATCTTTACTTTTTTACTAAGTAAATAATTTAAAATTTAATTACAAATAATTAAAATTAGGACACAACCATTTTGAATCCAGCGAGCATAATATAGTTAATTTGTAACGGATGTCAAGAATAATATTTTATGAGTTAAAATAAGTCCGATTCCACTAAAATACAGCACTGGGTATTTATGTTTTCTCCTATGTTTTTAATCTTTTTATTAACTTAATTTAAACACAATTTTGCAAAACAATGATAAAAACGCATTTATACTAAATGTATTATTAATTTATCAAAACAATAATTATCCTTGGGAGATTAATTAAATGTTTTATACGTATTATTTTACATCGCGCATTTATAAAGTAGTAAAGAACTATTCAGACTATTTTCCGAAGACTATCAAATATACCGCGAAATCTGTCGTTTCTCACGGTTCCGAATTTGACTGCTTTTATTGAATATTTTCATGCAAGTAATGTTTCTCAATAAACGCCAATGATTTAAAATGTTACAGCCGCATTAGAAGTAATGATAATTGCGAAACGTTCGCTATGAACTTAAATCAGGTTGTAAACATAATAATTTTCTTAATTAATCTCGATAAATGCGATATTATGTCTTTTGGTTTGAAAACTAACTTAATTAAATTTAATTACGCCATCGAGAGCTTCTCCCTTCGACGCAACGCCCTGAAATCTTGGTATTACCTTTAATCCAGCTTTCTCTTTTAATTACCTCGTTGACACAATTTTGGCCTCATTTATCAGTCTATAGCGTGCCCCAAATTTATAATATATAGAAAATATCTACTCTATCTGTTGAGATAGAAATTTGATTTACTTAAACCCATAAAAATGCCTTAGAAATAACACCATATTTTTGTTTATAATATTGGCTGAGTTCGGTTTGGCGTTCGCTGTACTCAGATTGCACTCGGTATGCCTCAATTGTGATCGTTTTGGCACTCAGAGCATACTCTTTTGTGTTCAGCTTGCCACAGATCACGTACGTGCTCACTCTTCCCCGAGTTGGCCGATGGAGATCAACGGGTGGATACCGTGTGTCAAATATGTCAAACGTCAATATTATGATCTATGTTTATTTAGTTTTACACGTATTATTTCTTGTTTGTTTTCTATTTGACTAAAATTAATTTTTTACAGTCTATACACACACAAAAGTGAATTTAAGTGCAAACTATCACTAGTGTCATTTTTCATTCCCCTTGTGTTCGTCTTGAGATTGTAAAAAGAGCGAACTCTGTCTATGACGTCACGCACTCCGTGCGCGCTCTGTCCGATCCGTCGAGTTCTATACCGAACTTACCCATTATCATTTAGTTGACTCCTGGATTCAGTCGAACTATAACCATTAAAGCATCCTCTGATGTTAGAAGAACTGCATTAAAATAGTCTTTAACATAAGATGAATACAATGACAGAATTTGGATGGCATCTTCATCGCATTTACCTTTAGTAATCCTTAAATCAACGCTCATCAAGTGTTTTAGACATTCATGGACAGTAAGAAATCATGGTAGACTCCGGATGCTATTTATATTTAGACTTAGCGGTCTTTGTACAATACCACGTTTGCACTGACATTAAAACATTAGACCATTTATTAATGAAGCTTATCACGTAGTCTTGCGGAAGTAGAATCAGTAGTTGAAACACTGTTAAAGGATTTATCACTGTAATGCCCTGCAGCCAATAAACAAATATAAATGTTTCGTCATAGAAGAGCTTTATTTTTACTTAAAACATAATATGTGGTTATGTTGTATTTCTTCTTCTTTTTGCTTCTTTACACAGGTCCACAGGTGGTCTAATATTAATCAGTTAATATACTACAATATCCCCCCTTATAAGTTAAGCCTATTCGAAGGTTTAATGTTTCCTCGTGGTCTTAAATTAACCTTACATTCGACTACATTTTTATTACTTGGTTCCCTTGAAAGTAGCACTTTAGCAACAGGTTCATTCAAATCCTCAGAAGTATTATTAGGAATCGTAATAGGAACGCTATTAGAAACTACCTCAGTAGTTTCCAAGTTAGAAAAGCTTTCAATATTCAGCTTTTCTTCATTTAACTGGATGTTTCACAATCTTATCTAAATGCCGCTTTCAAACAAGGTCTTAATCATACAATTTACACAAATAAACAAAATCACTAACAACTTCATCAATTATTGCTTTAGCCCAATTTTTCTTATTAGGATTCCTGAAATCTCTGCAATATATCACATCCCCCACCTCAAATTTTATACATCGTTTCTCTTTGTGTAATGCAAAATTTTTCTCACATTTACATACATGTCTTGGTAAATGTAATCTTATCTTAGGTTTAAATTTTAACATAAAACTACAAGAAGGAACTCCTGTTGAAATATGGTTCATATTCCTATAACTAAACAAAAACGATTCATCAAAGTATTAAAACTAACATTTATTTTGGAATCATCCTTCATATTTTTTTTTAAACTAATCTTAAATGATTTAACTAAGTTTTCAGCCTGTCCATTACTAGACGGATGATGCACTGGAGAAGTCATGAGCTGTATACTATTTTTCGAAAAAAATTGAGTAAATCATTTGAGGTAAATTGAGTACCATTATCAGTAACCATTGAACTATTGGTTTTATTTCACTTACATTTTTAGGTGTAGCACACTCTAAAATTCGAGAAATTTTGTCAGAATCCTTTGTTAACCCCGCTGCCAAAATATTATGTCCTAAATAACTTATTTCACTTTTGAAAAATTCACATTTATTCCTATTTAATCGCAACCCAAAATGTTGTAACCTATTTAGCACCATTCTTAAATTTTTTAAATGTTCATCCTCAGTTTTTCCAGTTACATCAATAAATATCACAACCCCTGGAATGCCATTATCTCTTAACTGATTATAAGCATCTTTACAATCAAGCTTTGAAAATTGTTTACCCCCTGTGGCAAAAATAGTATGGGATGATTTACATCTGCTAAATGTTTGTTAATTGTGACTTTATAATTAGCACATGAGCGAATGTCTTTGCCATTAGGTTTTAAAGCTACTACCAAAGGTGAACCCCACTAAGAATTATCTACTTTTTCAATAACATCTAATTTTATTAGCCTATCAATTTCTTTTTTTACCTTATTTTTATATGCATATGGTATGGGTCGTAGTTTGCAAAAGACTGGTTTTATGGATAAGTCTATTTCAAGAAAAATTTCTGTCCCCTTGTATCAACCTAATTCCTCTTTAAATAGATCACTGAACTCTCCTTATAAATTATGCACTTTAGACTCCACTTGAGTATTATAACAAGTACTATCAATTTCTTTACACTCAAATAATTTCGAAAAGTCTATATTAAATATCTTTTCCCGCAATGTTACGCCCAAATTCTTTACACGTTTTATAGATCCTAAAAGAGTCAAATCGTTGATGCAGTCTAGAAATACTTCTAAGGTGATTCAGAAAGAAACCAGTGCTGGTAGAGTTGCCTGAGTATCAAAACAAATCGAAATGTCCTGGTAACAGTATCTTCTCAATATATTTTTCCTTTATGCAAGAAGAGATAAATTTTTCAATAGTACTCTGTGTGGGTGGAAATCCAAAGTGGTTGAAAAATATAATTAGTAAGTCTCAATATAGTGCTGAAAACGTAATCCTTACAAAACGCTTCAATGAAAAAGTTATGGCACAAGAGAAATGGAAATGGAACTATCACAGAATTTAGATGGAAATGGGCCGAACTCACTGCAAGTGTGCCTGATAGATGATGGATTAAACGGTTGTTGGAGTTGAGACTGAAAACAGATTTATTGAAATCACTTACTAGATAGTCTAATAATATTATAGTCTAAGATCCGAAGTAAGGTCGACCTTCACCCATCTGTTTAATGGATGAAATTTACTTTTTATTACATAAAATATATTTATAAATATACCGCAAATGGGTTGTCTAAGAAAATACGGTCCAGGCTATGTTTTTTCTTAAAGTAAAAAAAACGACACCCTGTAAAGTATTCTCCAGATGCTTCAACTATGCCCAAACTTTAATCAGCTCACCGCAGGATGGATTAAAGCTTAGGTTTAAAATTTGATGTTTTTCTCTTTATCCGTTTTTGAGTTGTCTTCAAAATTCTAAATTTGCACTTTTCCTCAAATATCTCGAATTAGGTCCATTTTAGGAAAATCATGTATAGGAATGAAATAATAGATAATGACCTCATTATCATTTTTTATAATGATTTTTATACTTTCCTTATCTGTACACAGAAAAGAAAGTAAAAAATGGCCGTGACCGTATTTTCTTAGGCAACCCATTTGCGGTAAATTTAAAAACATATTTTATTTAATAAAAAATAAGTTTTATCCATTAAACAGATGGGTGAAGGTCGACCCTACTTACGGATCCTGGACTATTAAGGGTTGTAATAATATTAAGGAATGTCAGGATGTCAAAATATTTTGGTTTTCAATGAAGGTAAATAAAAAGATGTGGAAATGAATGAAGGAAGTGTATGTCCAACGTTGATTGCATGATGAGGCCCAGTGATGATTTTTAGGTAGTTTCATTTTTTAAATTGGTTCATAGGTATATTTTTGAGAAGGTACTGTAATCCATTTTAAATTTAATTATTGATAAATCTTTCTTTCTCTTCTACATAGTTTTATATCTAGCCAGATGGACATGTGCAGTGAAAATTGGACATTTCATTAAAACTCTCACTATTATGTATTCGAATATTCAAAACTTCTAGCTTATCCCCTAAAAGGCAAAAATAGAGACATATAAAAGTTAAAACGATAAAGTAAAAATAAAAAGAATAGTAAAATAGTGAACATATAAAACAAAAAAAAATTATGAAAATTGTTTCTTTTTTTGAGTCTATAGAAATTATAAAATATTTATCAACGTGTGATGTAACATTTTTTTAACATCTACTTTAAGCTTATCAGTTGCAAAAATGATTTTTTCGTTGATAAAAAAGGGAATTTAAAGTTAGCCTGTTTAAGGGTAAATTACGACGGCATAAAATTGGAGTTTATTGTATTACTTACACGCTTCGTATATTCAGTTTTTCAAATATTGAACATCATTTGGTTTAATCATGCGTACAATGTCTTTTAAACAACCCAACAAAAATGCCATAAAACGATGCGATAAAATAGGGTAAGAAATATTGACGGCAAAATTGACAATGATGGTCTCTTTAGATTAGAAATATGTATGTAAAAAAATATAGAATTACCAGTTTTAAATAGGTATTTATTATTTAAAATCAATGATATAAATAGTTATATAGATGGATACTTAACCATATGTAAATCAGATGAAGTTATAAAAGTAATTGTAATTTTTCTCTTTACATGCAGTGTTTATGTTTTGTTTTGTTAACAAATAATGTACAGTTTGACACGTCTTCTTGTCTCACGTGAAAGTGGATATCGTGGGTAACGCTAGGCTGTTATGTAGAACAAGGGTTTCCCGGGCGCCAGTTTCTATAACGCAGTTTGCTCTGCGACCCTCGAGTACACCTAGAGTGTACTCAGCGTAGCATTAGTAGACTAAGTAACTCCAGTCGGTCACTTATATGGGAAAGTACCTAAAAAAATAATATCTACCTTACTCAATCTAAAAATTAAAAAAGCCGGCGCTAAATACAGTGGTGTTAGCCCAATGAATTTGGTCAGATTTTCGGAATATTTTAGCCTAATTAAAATTCACCTATTTTAATTGTTGATTCCCGATTAAAAGAATATTTTCAGGGATGCAGTTGGCTACAGTTAATGCACTAATGTTACTTCGTGAACAACGGTAAGTAATGAAATAAAGATTTGAATTATTTCTGGAATTGTGAAGGGTCTATTGACGTGGGAAACCTTGGATGTTGAGAAATTAGGTCGGCTAGGTAAGACTGAGATAATACTTGACTTGCTTTGCTTACGTAACCTCAGAACTCATAAAATGGTATTCCGAATAAAGTTGGGAAAGTAATCATTATGGCAGCTTTAATAAGTTCCGTCTTTAAAACCAGACCTCGATATCACTTAAAACAAAAGTTTAGAAATTCTACACGCGGCCCAAAATTCGGGACTAGTAAAGACTAATTTTTTCTCTGCCTATAGCAAAAAATTTCTTGCTAATTTTGACTTGATGGCGGTCGATCTTGAGAACATTAGAACTAAATCTTTATAGAAAGGTAACTAATGAAATATTCCTACTTTAATTCTCCAGAGGTCAACACAAATGACAAAAAAAACGACGGTGTTATTTGACGATATTTGAAAAAGAACTTTACGCGGACTAGTTCGGTTTCCGAGTGGTTCCGAGTGGAAGTAGCCAATATTTACAAATCAAAGGACTGAAAAAATGTTCTTTTGACATTTGCCAAAATGATCAGATAATTTCCCTGAATTTGATTGTTTCAAGTTGAATTCGAATTTAAGTAATAAATTATATAACGCTATCAAGCGGAAATTAACTTATATAAAATATTTTTATAAATAAACTTTAGAAAGTAGAATTTTTACATTTGGGATTTTCTTGTCATTAAGATTTTTACAGATTTCAATGCGCATTTTATAGATAATATTGTTAATTGAAACAATTATAAGATGTAACTATGATATAAGACTGTCCAATTTAACAAAAAATATAATGGTTCTATTCTTCGAGTACTATAGAAAACTATATGAATTTATTTGCATGGTTCTCTATAGGATTTGATGGATGCCGTATAAGCAGAAATTTAATTTCTGTTGATACAACATCCAGATTATAAAAGCCGTAATGCGTTATCGTTTCGATAATGGTGGATGGGGTTTTCCGGGTTTTCCTCACCTGTAAGTCAAATGCCACCATCAATCAACTTTAAGTCGCCCCGGAGCGTCACGCCACAAGTCGCTTGGTTGGCTTAAGGGGTTAAAGTTCATTCGTAAGGGGGTAAATTAGGGAAAGCATTATTATATTAAGGCCGGGTATACACTATGCGTATTTAACAAAAAGTTTTAACAATAATATGAATTTAGACGTTTTATGACGCAACTTTTTGATCATTGCGAAAAATTACATCTGTTTTACTTTACATACCAACTCACACTACCTTACATCACCCATTGGGTAAAATTTTATTTTACACACTGTAGAATTAAAACATTGTGTAGATCATCTAATGAGTTAGAAAATATGCTTTTTTCTCAACGATGAACAATTACTAGACTAATATTGGGTGGTGCGAATAAAAGCAAACATTTGCTAACTTAGCATATGCTAGACAGTTAAATGTTTGCTTATTATCGAAGTGAATCAAAAAAGTCCAGTACACCAAAGCTAGTGCTATCTGGAAAAGTGTAAGCAAAAACTACGGGTAGCATATGCTAACCTATAAGCACTTACTAGGTTCACGTCATAGACCTTTTATATATTGTTTATAGACAGTACACTCAATGTATAATTTTCGTAGCTGATTTCAGCGCCCTCACAGTGGTGGGGGTTTAAACTAAACGATGGCGGCAATTTTTGAATGTCTGAATAATTTTTTGGAAGCACGCTTTGAACGTGGTTATTATGTGTGCCATTAAAGTTGAGATTTGATTACAATAAGCAAACAAATCGTAACTATAATGGTTTAATCATGTTTTGGTGCTACATTTTTTTATGAAATGAAACCATTTATTATATTTATAACGATTTATTTATAAAATGTAAATTTCGGGTATTATTTTAACAAAAACTAAAAATAGCTGAAAATAAGGCAATAATAATAGGTACATGCAAAATATTAAGATAAAATAAAAAATATTCAAGTGTTTTAATTTTTTTAGTTATATCTGGTTTTTCTTATTTCTTATATTATAGGTATCTTCTGTTAGCAAGAAGACGTATTTTACCATTAAAATAATGTAACAACCTGGAACCGGGGACACTTACACTTTACAATCATGACTGAAAGTTTATCCATTATATCAAAAATGTAATGTGGTCACATTAATCCTTCCTCCATGTGGTCACTGACCAATGTAAGCCGAAACTAATCGCGACACTGCCTATTAAATAAACTTTATGCTGTGGTATTAATTTTGTGCTTTATTTCCATTTCACTATTGACTTTCTGTTTTATTTCCATTTTATTATTTAACAATCAGTTCAAAAACAAACAAATCACTCACAACATTCATAAAAATAATAAAAAATAAGAAATATTTGTGGTTATGTAGGTATCAAGTACACAAAGTAGGCAGTGTTGTCACGGTCAAATGGTGATAATTCTCATCACTTACCCCGAACGCCTGAAGTCACCAATAAATGCAATAGTGACGATGAAAATATTTTAAAACATGACTTTTCAGCAATAGTACATACTACTAAATGAAAAACGGCAAAAACGCTATAATCTTGCATTAATAAATTATAAATCAATTCATAAAAGTTCATTACTTAATTAAGAATACCCAAAAATCGGGTAAAATTATTGTTATTGGCAACGCTGCACAAGCGTGTCCTATAAACGGTGACGGTGGCGACCTCACGACGGCGGGGGTATGAAACTTAACACGCATTGAGCTTGACGGTAAGAGTGGATACACTGTGGTTCACGTCACGACAGACTCGCTTCCACTAATCCCTGTGCTTTATGATTTCATGCACTCGGCTTCTGTCACGACAGGTCAATGAAGTATGTGTTTTGTTGGTCAGTGTTACAGTTGTATCTACATATATCAGTACTGTCATATCACTTTTATCACTTTTACTAAGATGGCATCTTCAGAGGACGACCGTGATAGTAACGACGAGAAAGACGATAAAAAGATTGATTGCTCATTGTTTATCAGATTGTTAAAAGACAACATTATATTACTGGATAAATCAAAAACGCCGTCCGTGATGAAATCTAAGGCAGAAGCATGGTCTACTCTCAGTGCTGAGTATTCTTCTTCAATCGGGAAACTGTTCACTGTAATACAACTAAAGAAAGTATTGCAGAACATAAAAATTATCATAAAAAAGAAGACAGATTTAAAAGCTACCGGAAATAAGCCCATTAAATTAAAAAAATGAGTTCCTACAACTAATAGACCAAGACAATCCAGTATATCACAAAATCCTAGGAAATATTACTGTTGGCACTGGCCTATCCACTGCAGGAAACAATATTGTGCACGATAGCGTTTCTGATCAAAATTTAGAAATGGATATGAAGGTCTCTACAAGTAAATCGATACATGAAGGTGCTGATCGCATGAAACAGAAAATAAGGAAAAGCACAAAGATGGTAGTAAATTACGAAAGTCAAGAAACTACAACGAGTTGTATTGTTACAGCAACTCCAAATTAACAAAATAAGATTGGAGAGAGAGAAAATGCTCTCTCAAAAACAAAAGAACGAATGTTTGGAAACGTCAACTCAAACTGTTTTAGGATCGGATGACTTGTACCTTATTCACGATTTATAAATCGTGGACTTCTTTGATTTCATTTTCTTTTTTTTTTCTGGTATTGACTGAAGACTAAAAATAGTTTCGTTTGTTAAAAAAAATGTTGAAATCTATACTTAAGTTTTTATACCTATTGTATACCTATTTCAAAATAAATTAAAAATGAAAACCCACAAAACATTTTCGATTTTTTGTTTATATAAAAATGAACTTATTCCATTTGGCCTTTCTACACTATATGTGTATAATGTATATAGTTTGTTTAAAAATTTAACTGTTAATTTTACACAAATAATACATACATTAGGTTTTTTATATAAAGCCACATATATGAGCAATTTAAATTTTATTTAATCGACTTTATAACGGAATAGCACAAAGTTTACAAAAAGGATGGCATACTCAAAACTCTTTATATTGATTGTTTATGGTATATTGAGTAATTGCATCATAACACCGCTTTTGTCTTTGCCTTTCCTGGTTGTGTTAGCATTTTCGTAGTAAACCTCAACCATTTCGTTGTTTTCTTCATCAGGGTTAATATTTAAGTCCCCATAGTCGAAGTCATCGTTCAGATGCTTTGCTATGTTATGCAAAAAACCACAACTTATTATTACTTTTGGTACGTTGTTCAAAGCAATTCGAACACAGTTTCCAAGATTAGGAAATCTCTTCTTTAACTGACCAACACATCTTTCTATTATCACTCTCTCCCTGGAATGTATTAGGTTGAAGCGCCTTTGTTGACGGTTACGAGGAGGCTTGTAGGGTCTTATTAACCAAGGAGTCACCGTGTATCCTGAATCCCCTAAAATAGATACAGTTCCATCATAACGGCATATGATATCCCTGATGGAGCTCGTTCTCCACACTCTTCCGTCATGAACACTGCCGGGCAGTCGGCACTTATACCTGTAAACTGTTCCAGGGCATTAAATGTAGCCCGTGCATTAATACTGGTATAACCCTTGCGACAAATATATTCATGTGCATGTTGAACCAGTCCTGGTTTAAGTATTTCAACATGAGTGCAATCAAATGCACCTATCACAGTTGATAATCAAAAGTCTCTTTGCCACAAAATCTTTGCCTTGTTCATTTCAGCTGCCGTAGCCGGAAAACGGATACAATTGCCTGATTGATCAACTATACGATTCATAACATGCTTTATAGTCTTGCTGGCGGTTGTACGGTGGACGCCTAGATCTTCTTCTATACCCGATTGAAAACCAGGGTCGCTCACAAACCTCAAAAATATTTCCATTTGTTGCCTTCGAGAAATACCTCCACGACGTGTATCATTTTCGATAAGGAATTCAGCCACTAAAAAGTCTATACTCCGACTTTCAATTCTGAAGAGTTTTTATAGTTGCGCAGTCCGATTTCCCTACGAACACTGTAAATTTTACGTTTACGGATGGGCATAAATTCCACCATTTTTTAAAACAAACCACTAATTTAAAACTGTTATCGTAGAAAAATCAAGACAAAAACCAGCTGAAGTTTTTATTCACCTTAATATTTAAGCAAAAGATAGACATGAGGAAAAATCTAGAACTATCTAGCCCTAGCACATGCTAACTAAGTTTATTCACTCCAACTCTAGTATTTGCTTATAAATAGTCTAGTTTTACCAAATACTTGGTTTTATTCACACCACCCATTGTTTACAAAAATCAAATTACCAACATTCACCGTGTAATCTAAGTAGTTGTCAAATTATTATAAAAGAGTATTCTTACAATAATTGTTTATAGTTATAATTCTGTATAAGGCTCTAAAGCTCACAAAAAGCTCCCAAAATTACAGTATATTTACATTCTTGATGCCAGTTATTATCAGTTTAATGTATATTTTCTCATTGCAAATATTATAGTTGTATAGTGTTTATCAGGAAAGTACGCAATACATTTTGAAATGTGACAGCAGTGCAAAGCAAGCGTAGTAAAGGTAAATACTGATTTATTCATAAAGCGCATGCGTGCTCCTCAGATAAATGTACTCGCACAAACCATCCCCACTCAAATATATATTTATTTTATATATATAAGATTATTCTGTTTTGTAAATCCCCTTTTATTCTTATTGTATTTTTAATTCGCCCAATATAATTCAAATAAACCATAATTAAGACAATTGTCAAAGGAAATTTCAATAAACTTACAAATATAGAAAATCTAGTCAAAAAATTAAATATGATTGAACTTTTGTGTCTACTTTTAAAATGCGTAGAATATATTTTAGAATAAAATGAATAAATTTAAAGCCAATATCACATAAATACCAACGACCGTTTCCCTTCAGAAAACAACTACTTCTTTGGCTAATACCGCAACAGGTATTGAATTATATCCGAAGGAAAGACAGCAGAGATAGAAATTAAATTTCAACACTCTCTACCTTTGATTATGGTTACTAAGGAGAACATCATTCTTAGACCGGTTTCGTCCTTATTAGGACCATTCAGCAAGAAATAGATAGGTTCTCAATTCCAGTCTCCAATGGAATTAACAAATGCTACACATTTCATCAGTATACAATAAAGTTGGTTATGAAGAGAATAAGAATTCAAGTAGTGAAATGGTGTCGCCATCTGTTCTTAGTAAGCAAAATCAAAGTGCGCTGTAGTACCCAGTTAGAAAACTACGTAGAACCAAAAAGACCAGGCGGGCAATTTGTAAAATCGAAAATAAATCAAACTCAAATGCGATAGACGTAAAATTAAATTAATAAAACTTAAAGCCAACGACCGTTTCCCTTTAGAAAACAACTACTCCTTTGGCCAATACCGCAACTGGTATTTAATTATATCCGAAGGAAAAACAGCAGAGATAGAAATTAAATTTCAACACTCTCTACCTTTACCTATACCTGTCGCGGTATTAGCCAAAGGAGTAATTGTTTTCTGAAGGGAAACGGTCGTTGGTATTTATGTGATATTGGCTTTGAGTTTTATTCATTTTATTTTACGTCTATCACATTTGAGTTTGATTTATTTTTGTTTTTATATATTTTAGAGATACCATATAGTCCATACCAAAGTTGTTTATTCTTTTTTTAAAGTTGCATTACATGTTGTAATTATGTCTCATTTATAATGTTATTTCTGAAACAAAGGTAGTATAAAATTGTTTTCATCTATTACTAAAATTGTTTGCATCTCCTTATACGAGTATTTTTATACTATACGAAAACTCAATATTACAACATAACAAATATGTTTTGTAGTAAAAAGTAAGTTAATAATTTTTTTAATAAACATTCACATTTTTGAGCCAGGACGATTCTATTCAGTAATCACTTGGAAAGAAAACTTGGAACATCCTGTATAAAATAAACAACGGGTACGTCAATATTTACTCAGATCCATTTAAAATAAGTTGTTGTTAAAAATAATAATATCTCAAAATTCGAATTGCGAGTAGCTATTATTTTTAAATTTATTCTACACGTAATCTTAAATGCTGTTTACCTATTTAAGGCAATTTATTATTTTAATTTCTGTAATGGTAGCGCCGTTTGAGATTGCTTCCGGTGACATTTGGGTCAACACATTTGGTGATTTACTTATTATGGTTATTAACGAAAATTTGATGGAATGAATAATTTTATAATAGCAGTTAGCTTGTCTCTTGTTCGTGTCTGGTTTGTCATTTAAAATTATACAATCCGTAGACGGTTCGTACGTACTTATTTTCAGGAGTGATTACAGTTTTGTTTTTTTTTTTCTCTTTTTCAGTGTATACAATAAAGAATGCAGTGAATATTCCGTTAATTTGAAATTACAAGAAATATGAAATAATGCAGGGGCGGTTTCTCCATTGGTTCATTTGTGCAGTGAACACCCAGTTCAATTTCATAAAAACATATTATTTTAAAATTATATAAATAACATATAAATTTTAATTTAATTTTAATATTTTTATTTTCATACGTGTTAATCTGTATTTTTTGGTTTATCATTGCCCTCTGGCTGATCGCGTCTCTGTGGCACAATATACCTACCTAAGTATACCGTATTTGTGGCGCATTATGATGAGTGAGCCTAACACGAGAGTGAGACGATTTGGCGAAAGATTTAGCTAAAAAGAGAAGACAACACGATAACAGATCCTTCAAACTGTCAAAGAACACATTAATTAGCGCGCCGCTCACAAACAAGGTTGCCAAACCAGTGTTGCCAGTCTAGTACAATTCACATGCTATACTCTATTGCATAGTCATAATTTTGAAATATCAGACTCCACCTCATAAGTTTGGGATTAATGTCCTTTTTTGTAAGGCCAAGTTTACACTGTTACAGTCTGTAATGATTTTAAATTGAATGCCTTGTAAATATACCATAAATCTGTTTAAACTGTTTACTATAGCTAACATTTTAAGCTCAAAGCTGTGAAGCTTAGATTCTGCTGGAGTTGTACGTTGGCTATAATAAAACACGGGATGAAAATTTCCTTCGTCCTGCTTCTGAAAAATAATCCCAGAGTAGCCTTAAGAGCTCGCATCACAGTGAAGCTGTGTATCTGCATGGGGGAAATATAAAGCAAGAACTGGTTCAGACGTTAAAATATTTTTAAGTTGATTGAAACTATTCAAGTGTACCGATTTAAATTTATAATTTACATTTTTCTTAAGCAGTTCATATAGTGGTCGCCCTATAGTAGCGAAATTTCTTACATATTTCCGAAAATAGGAGGTAAGACCAATAAAGCTATGAAGTTCCTTTGTATTTCTTGGAATGGGAAACTTCTTTGCTGCATCTCTGTGTTCGTTACTGGGCATATTACGTTTTATATCAATATTATAACCCAAGTCAGTTATTTTTGTATATAGCAGGGAGCATCATTTGTCCAAACGTAAGGTAAGGTTATTATCGATTAATAAATCTAAATTAGTTTTAAAATTGTTAAGTTTTCCTCGATTGTTTTTGTAGCAATCAGGAGATCATGAACATAAATGTATCTTTGTTCAAAAGTTCATTGAATATTAAATTAATAAATCGCATAAAAGTGGAAGGACTATTTTTGAGACAAAAAGGCATCTTTAAGAATTCATATTGACCCATTGGTGTGACAAATGATGCGTATTTTAATGAATTTGGGTCAATTGAGACATGATACTTTTTAAGTCCAATCTTGTAAAATAATCGTTATCCCTTAACTGATCAATTTGATCTTCAATCAAGGGCAAAGGAAAATTGTCCCTCAACGTAATTTTTTTATAGTACAATGGGCTAACAAATCCTCAACTATTTTATTTACAGCTAATTTTTTAATAAGAGAAATTCTGCGGGGATTAAAGTAAAAAGGCATGTGATTGGGTTTTACTACAATTTTCATTTCAAAATTTGTTTTAGGGTTTGTTGGCCCTGTTGACTCAAAATAATATTTATTAAACAGAATTTCAACTTCCTCTCTTACAGATGGTTTAATATCTGTGTTTATATTTAATTCATGTTCTAATTTACTAACATAATTTATATTTAAAATGCTTAAAATTTCATCGGATTAATTCTCAATAGAACTTTGTATAGGTTCGATGATTAATCCTTCACTACTAAACATAACACTTAAATTGCTATTTGACAGAAAATATTGACCTAACAAGCCTTTAAAAGGTAAAGTACTATCAGGAACTACATAAAATTTTATTTCAAAGTCAACGTTATAAACTTTAAAACTAATGGTGCCCAATAATGTTAGTTTTAAACCATTTATACCTTCATAAATTTTATTACAATCGATAGGCTAAAAGTTAAAGTTTTTACAAATATCATAACATCATAGTGTCCAAAATACAATCTACCTAAACTTGACTTTCAGACTTACATAATTGAGCTGCAACTATGAAAGCGGAAGGGGACTTTGCTCCACTAGGGTTTGTAGATGTTCTAGGTGCTGTTGCGCTGTGGTGAGTCTGGGGGCAATTCCACTTTCTATGCTCCAATGAACCACAAATGAAGCATGAGCCTCTGTCTCGGCGTGGTTTAGAACAGTCGGATGCTTTGTGTCCTTCTTCATCACAGTTGAAGCACTTCGCTGTTACTCTTTGATACCTAACACTGGGGAGGGTAACAAATTCCTTCTACATTTCACTTTTTTGTCTTCCACTTCCTTACTTCTCTCTTCATTGTCTCTCCTGTCTTTAAACATGCCTCTTCTAGCACTGTCTATTCTCTCGAAGCTAATCATATCCTGATACCGTTCATCTTAATCATAATGCGATTTAGAAATAACAAAATTACTGAGTTCCTTAGACCAGAATCCTGTTACTATTTGTTCTTTTGTTTCATCAAAGGATATTGTTAATTCTCTATAAAGTTAGACCTTTTCGTGGAAGTAAGCAGTAACTGTTTCTCTGGGCTGTTGTAGCCGGGTTTGCATTCTTCGCCATAAATTCATTTTAGACCCTTCCACCAGTATTTTTGAATGGATATTTAAATTGTTCCCAGTCCGTCATGACATTTTGTTTCCCGTGGTACCAATGTTTAGCTGCTCCTACCAGGTTACTACCTGCCATCTGAAACGTAAGTGGTTGGTGCCAACTATGTAGTATTGATGAAGTTTTGAGTTGCGTTAACCATGACTTTGCTGCTTGAGAACCGCTTTCGCCATTGAATCTATTAATTTTTTTTGATAAGTCAGGGAGAACGTTAAAATTTGTGACTTTTTGTCTATTTGGCGGCAGGGGTTCCCTATTTTTAGCTAATATTTGGCATTATGTGCCATTAACGACGTAACGCTATTAAAAAATTGGGAAACGTTCGGCTGAGAGACATTCTGATTTGCATCCTCTCCCCTATTTACATGGTTTTGAAAAAAAAATCTTTGAAGTTTCGCTCGTTCATGTTGAAACGTGGTTTGGCCACGGACCACAAATAATATAAATATCTTATTGGACTCACTTAATTTTTATTATTTTCCTTTATCCCACTACTAAGCTGTACGGATGGCTCTAATTTTAAATAAAATTATAAGTATTTCTTCTTAAACAATTTATTTCTCAACTCATAACACATAACGTGGGCAAACGAACATAATCAAATCAACAACTAAAACTTCTTACCTGTCAGCTACTTATCTTACAAATTACATATTAATAATATTAATAATAAAACAAAAACAATATAATACTATAAAAACCAAATAAAATTTATTTCAATTCATATTAAAAAAAAAATTAAGTTTATTACTCAAAGAAATATTAAATTCATTACAATATATTATGAGATCGCAGTGGAGGAAGACATCTTCTTTAAACTAACCCGAGACGTAGGTAGTCTCTCTGTAGCACAATATAAAAGTTTTTGGTTAAACCCGTAGGAGTTTTAAATTGTCTTATTTTCATCCATAAATTACGTTCACGAAGTATTTTAGGGATATTTTAAACTGTCGTTCTTCCTTAGAAAACTTCAGGAAAAAAAAAATAAATTTATTGTAACAATACATAATTCATGTTTCATTAGCGTTTACCCTGTTATTCTGTTTGTAACGGAGCTGCGTGATCCTGCTTTAGAAGTTGGTTTACAAAGTCCCGAGTTTGGGAGAGGCCCAAAATAAATAATAAAGTTAAGTTTAAATTGAATGTGCAAAACCTTATTTTCTTTAAGCGCTTTAATTAAGGTATTTACGATTTCGCTGTTATTATTGAAAAAGTATGAGTATAAATTTGATTGACCTAAATTCGTTTACGAGAAATAAATTTAATTTCTGCAAAATACTGTAATTTATTCTATTGTTACATAAGGAAACGGAAAATTAATTATTTTATAATTAATTGTGAAAATTACATTATGTTACAAATAAAATATAAAACCAGGACTTATTTTTGTCAATCATTAGATAAATAATATGCAAAAATACGTAAATATTAATACAAGTTCTAATAGTAAGATAAATAGTGATTGTTTTTGGATTATTTTTTATTTTGTGTAAGTATATGAGAATAATATTACAAGTAATTTATTATAATGCTTAAATATTACGTCCTTCATGATGATAAACAATTAGATCGTTACTAGAATTTTAGAAATATGTAAATACATTCTACTTGCATGTATATTGGTACTTGGCAATAGAATTTCTCAATTCTATAAGGAAATAATTTACCCATCGCAAATATTATTGAAAAATAGCTAATCGTTCTTGTAAATTACTAATTTTCAGGCAATGCATCTCATAAGATGAACATGTTTCCATTATGCCTATTAAGAAATTAAGAAATAAATATCTAATTGTAATTTATGAAGAAAATACGTGTGGCACTCGGGGACTGCCGCGGTAAAGCTATTGCATAGCATTTTTTATATATACTTTCTCACAAACAGCTGCTTACGTATTCGTCCGGTTTCGTACTATTTGGTATTTTAAGGAGTTGCCGCGAGTGGTAGGATGCGTTGTCCATAACGATTACTGACTGTGGTGGAATGTTAGGTTAAAGCTGTTCATTAAACCACTTTTCAAATAATTCTGCTGTCATATCTTCATGATAATCAGCTGCACAGTTTTTAATTTTTTTATCAGATAATAATAAAGCAATCTTTGCTTCCAGCGTGTACTATTATAATGCGTTTCCCTTTAGAACATGGCCCATTCAAACAGCAATTTTTACTACTGCCAACCCAACCGAAATTTACTACATCGTGACTGTCAAACCATGTTTCATCTAGATAAATTATGTGTTTATTAGAACTTCTGTAGTCTTTTATCTGACGCAAATAATCTTGTCGCCATTGAACTATTCTTGACGATTCGGTGATTGCCATACGTTTATTCAGTTTTTTGTGTTTAAAACCACATGTTGACAAAACTTGACGCAATGTTTCCAAACTGGTATAAGTGTATCCTGGAAAATCTGCTACCTTTTGCTGTATTACTTCCAATGTCGGAACCCTGTTCTCCTTATATAAACTATAAATTGTCCTTCGTATAAAATCTTGGGTAGCTCTGTCAACTGATTTTAGTTTTTCTTTACGTTTTTTGGTTTTGTGAATGATCCACAGTAACCCCTTTCGTGACTACCCGATAAATGGAAAATTTATTTATTTTAGTTAATTCAGCAATTCTTATTATGATCGCATAAAATAACTTGTTTGTATATCTAAATCCTTATTGTTAAAGTCATACCTGTCTTTAATCTCACTACACTGTGCAATTTTATTTTCTTCATTCGCCCATGATCTAAAGAACGCCATATTTATATTTATTTAAAGAAATTTCTAAATTAAACCAACCACACATACAAAACTCACCGCACGACAGTACTCCACTGATATCGCAGACTTGTCTTCCAGGAATATTTTCGAACTCTCCTGCCCTCCGTAAACCTTCGGCCAATACTGTGCATTTAAGTTTACGATTCGATGTTTTCATTGGTTAACAACGGAGATGATAGATTTTGACACATATGTCAAGTACACGTGGACTGATGGTTCGTTTAATATTTACCGCATTGTATAAGGGGAGTAAACATTATTTTTAGTTTCTTAATTTGGCATTAGTGCCGTGCGTATATATTAAATATTGATGATTCCCTATATAACTGTGTTCTGCAATTGAAAATGGAAGGACTATACCATATACATACATGTTAAGGTTGAACTAGTCGTTGGCTCGAACTCACTCGAGGACGCGGCCAAAAAGCACGCTGTCTTACCTAGCATTGTGTCTAAAAGAGACAGAATCAGTTATGAGCAGTTAGTAGCTAGTCTACACGCATTCGTCTAGTCGCACGCACACAAACACCGTGCCGAAGTCTGCCGAATTGAAACGATGTTAGACGATGCACGGCTGTCAACGCCGCATCGCTGTGCCGGTCGGAGTGGGGGGTGTTAGGTTTATTTTCGTTACGGAATTTTTTGATTCGGTCGTGCCGCGCTTAAATCCCGATTTTTTGATTTTTCGATTTTTCTATTTTTCGATTTTTCGATTTTTCGATTTTTCGATTTTTCGATTTTTCGATTTTTCGATTTTTCGATTTTTCGATTTTTCGATTTTTCGATTTTTCGATTTTTCGATTTTTCGATTTTTCGATTTTTCGATTTTTCGATTTTTCGATTTTTCGATTTTTCGATTTTTCGATTTTTCGATTTTTCGATTTTTCGATTTTTCGATTTTTCGATTTTTCGATTTTTCGATTTTTCGATTTTTCGATTTTTCGATTTTTCGATTTTTCGATTTTTCGATTTTTCGATTTTTCGATTTTTCGATTTTTCGATTTTTCGATTTTTCGATTTTTCGATTTTTCGATTTTTCGATTTTTCGATTTTTCATTTTTCGATTTTTCGATTTTTCGATTTTTCGATTTTTCGATTTTTCGATTTTTCGATTTTTCGATTTTTCGATTTTTCGATTTTTCGATTTTTCGATTTTTCGATTTTTCGATTTTTTGATTTTTCGATTTTTCGATTTTTCGATTTTTCGATTTTTCGATTTTTCGATTTTTCGATTTTTCAATTTTTTAAATTTTTTCGATTTCGATTTTTCGTTTTTTAGTTTTTTCGATTTTTCGATATTCACTCTTGTTGCACAAACTACTCATTTTCTACACCCTCATGGATATTAGCTTATCTACGCACAGACTACAAAACAAAAAAGTATGCTATTGCGTTCAACTGAACGAATATATTTTATATCCATTCTAGGTAGTGAGAACACTGCAAAAAAATTAAATCTACCAATCAAAGTTCATATTTTGGACAGCCAACAACTATTATTTTTATAATTTTAAAAAGGTGTATGGTTGCAACTATGAAAGTCGCAACTCCCCTTAGAAATCTCACCTTTACAATCAGCAGCTGTCGTTGGAGAGTGTTTTGGGTTATTGATGGAGTGCAATTTAGTAAGTTAATAGTGTTGTTCATATAGCAGCAATATTAACGTATCCAGCGGTGCCACGAGGAGGTAGATACTCGATGATTGTTTTTATCCATTATCATGCAGAAAGAGTTACTTACAAGCAGACAAGCAAACAAGCTAGTAATCTAAGCTACAAAGCAATGGCTAAACTACAACCAACCTCTTGAGACGATAGGTAATTTATCATTCTATTTATTTTTATTCTTTTAGCTCTGATACCCACATCAAGTTTATTCTGTAATGTTTAGACAGTTGTGTAAAACATTTTTTACTTCAGAGCAGTTTGGCAGCTTGGCTAACCTGTTCGATGATAATTCAGTAATATTTTGCACATGGTATAGTTTGAACCTTTTTAAACATTCTTAAATTAAAAGTGGCCTAGAAATAAATCAATGCTATTTCCTCTGTCTATAGAGTGTTAGATTTCATGTTTTTCATAGACTAACACATTTATATTCTTTCTTGTACCATTAAGTAAATTAATATCCGAATATTGTTAGGATCAAAGCTTCCTTAGAAATACTGACTAAAAACTTTTTGTCACCATCCTTTATGACATGACCTAAAACTTTCCTATCGATTTAAATATTCATGTCGCACGAAGTTCGAAATAAAAAGGGTAAACAAGCTTTCAAGATGCAGGCTCTTAATATTATGCAGTCACACTCAAGTAGAGCGCTAACATTGACGGAAATTTAAAGTTCAGAATAGATATAAAATTTTTAGAGTCTAATTTAATATTTAAGCATTTTTCATTTCTTGGAGTCATAAATTTATATGTAAATTCTGTTTCTACTCGAATTATAAGATCTTGCATTTGCCTTTGCATATTTAACATTCTTATAATTTTGTTGATGTTACTGATCGATTTAGTCTATGGATAAATATTAAATGTGTTTGTTTTAAATTAAATTAATCGCAACAGATCTAGGTTATTCAGAAGACAATCTTCTGTTTGTGTATTTTCTTACTTAAAACTTTTGATCTATGCAGCCGAGATGTTAAGTGCCAAGTTAATGTTCCAGGTAGTTTCTTAATGTCTAAGGACTGTAATGTACATTATGTGCGTCCAACCACTGTAAGAGGAACAGGAAAATTCCACTCAACCTCATCTCATTGAATCTTTCCCAAAACTAAAACACCAAAAACTGATTTATTGATTATTTCGATGTTTACAATTTCGAGTGACCTTCAACTACAAATGATTCACAATTAAGCACCGACATGACCTATAGACCTGACCTGGAGACCATGGGAGTGGTGCCATCTACTTCTGTCTACAGTTATTAATAAGATATTTTGAACCTTTTTTATATACTGTTTTTTTTTTAATTATTTTGGACACTTCCTAGATCTATAATTTTAATTAATTGAGCAATGGCGCGCTATTTCGTCAGCTAGAGTTTTAATTATTTCAGATGTTACATTATCTATCCCCGGCGATTTTTTGTTTCTTAACAAGTTTATTTGGGCTTTTATTTCATTTTCTGTCACTAGCTCTAAGAACAAGGAATTTTGAAGATGGTACCTATTAGGTTCTTTAATTTGAGAAGCTAATTTTTCTCCAATTTTAGAAAAACTAAATGTTAAACTCATTTAATATGTGTTTCGGTAGATTTATAAGATCGCCTGTTTCAAGTAGGGTTGTAACGGAACTTCGCCTTCGCCTCCGTTACTGCGGAAGTTCCGCAAGAAATCGTACCTTCGCCTCCGCTTCCGCCTCCGTCAAATATTTGCGGAGTTATAACGGAGATGTATTTACTTCTATCGCTACATGATGAACCGAGCACAAGTTTCCAGATTTTACCACCACTACAAAGTGTACATTCCAATCTGGCTGACAAGCTGACAAATATCAGTGACGGTGAAGAGGAAATCGAAAATAACAGCAGCAATAGAAACCTCATGATATGGAAATCACTAATTAGTGAATATAATAAAGAAAACCGACTTAATTTAGACAATGATCCTTTATTGTGGTGGAGAAATACTACTAAATATAAAGCTTTTTCTCCCATCGTTCGCACGTATTTATAGGCGCCGCCCAGTTCAGTCCCACATAGCACATGGACGTCTTATGGACGTCTAAAAGACGTCCTTCAGGGACATAAAGGACGTCCCAGGGACGTCCTCTTTTGGTACCGGGACGTCAATCGGACGTCCAATGGACGTCCTAATGTCCCGTTTCCGTCCATCTTTGGGACGTCCCTTAGGGACGTCCCTGGGACATCACAAAAGGACGTCATAGGGACGTAAATCAGACGTCCGAGAGACGATATTTGATCATAATCCATAAAGGGTAATAATAACAAAAATGTTAACAATAAAAGAGCTTTATTTAAAAACTTTTATCCTGAAAAAACTAGCTAGAGTTAAACGTTTTCAGTTTACAAAAAAAAAAACGGGAATGAATTAAATTTAACACACAGCGCTGGTAAGATGAAACCTTGTATCCTACTTATAGCTTGTGTCGACATAACTGAGTGAGTATTATAATTTTGTCAAAATTAGTTTTGTTCCAACTTTCCGCCATTGAGGTATTTTCTTTCCGCCAGCGGCTCTATCGCCAATACACATCACTTATTCTCACCTCAAGACAAAACACTTCACTTTATAACCACTTTACCACCAACATCAAAAACATAACAAATAACACTATATAACCTTCTTTTTTCTTGGTTAATCTAACTCACTTATATAAGTTAATTATTGAATGCCGAAAATTGTAGCTCTTGTTGTTCATTTGAAAATAAATGATAGGTTAGGTTTTCTGTCCTCGTACTCTTGCAAAAACAAAACGTTGAATTTCAAGTTATCGATTCAAAGACCAACGATGCTAGTACATAAAAAGTCCCATAGACGTCCTTTGGACGTCCCACTTACGTCCCGGACTCGGACCGAAACCTAAACGCTTTGTCGAAACGGGACCAAAATAGGACGTCCAGAGGACGTCCTTTGAAGGACGTCCTAGTGTTCACTGTAATCGGAAGTCCAGTGGACGTCCTATTTAGGTCCAGGATCAACCCGACCAACAAGGGACCAAATCAGGACGTCCATGGGATGTACTGTGCTATCTGGGGTGCCAATTAAACAATTATTTGGTTCAGCTGGCTTAATTTATAATCCTCTTAGAAATCGCCTGGATGGTGACAAAGCCGCAAAACTGTTATTTGTAAAATATAATTTGCCTCTCCTTAATTTTGATTACTAGTGATTTTGATTGCTAATTTTGGTGTTTATTAAAGTGTACTAACAATGAACCTATTTGAAATAAAGATTTTTTACTTTTGATAAACCATAAATTAATATTTTTCCATATTCACTTTTACCTCCGCGACCGCCTCCGCGACCGCCTCCGCGACCGCCTCCGCCTCCGCCTCCGCGGAGTTATTGGGTTATTCTTGTGTAGAATCGATAAATAATAGCATTTCTGTTTTTATTTCGTCTATAATTATAAATAATTTGTTAATTTAAATAAAACTATATGAAGTCAGTTTAATTACGAGTATTAAAGCAACAAAAATAAAAGAATAGGTGGTCCTGTGATCAGCGTTTTTACCTTCCACACGGAAGACTCGAGTTCGATTCTCGGATTGGTAAAAATGAAATTATCTCTTTTTTTCGTTTATTTTATTTTAAAAATTAATAAAAGTCATAAATTTTTTAAAAATTAATAAAAGTCATAAATTATTTTAAAATTAGTTATTTTTCTTATTTGTAAATTTTCGTTAGTGGGTCGTAGTAAAAATATTCTGTACAACTCTAGTAGATTTCCACATCGCATCGTGCTCAAATTTCGTCTTCATATCCACTCTTGTTGCACAAACTACTATTCTTGTTCAATTAAAAAACAATTTTTATCAGTTAAACTATTGTTCGCGTAAGATAATGTATTTTACCTTCTGCGTTAATGATATAATAATCTGCTCAGTATTTATCAATGAGTTTTAGTTTAAGGTTTTTGTAATTAATATTTTTTATAATTTTTTTTTGTGTTTTCGTCTAAAATGTACTGTCTGTTTACTGGTAAAAAAGCTGTAGTAGCCTTATGGTACAAAATGCGTGTGTGTATTAAATACAATTGCAGAACATCAATAATATTATTATTTTGTACAGAAAAGGAAATATGATTAAAACTTCTAAGGATTAATACAACTTTTTGATATACCTTGAATGATATAAAGTTATTTTTAGCTAACAAGTCCAAATAATCAGAAACCGTATCATTACTTCTTTTTAAGTCTATATTTATAACTCCTACCAGAATGTGATTTTCAATATTTTATTTTAAAAGATTTAAGTGTTGACTTTGATAGCAACTTATATGTATTCATTATATATTATAAACAAAATTATTAATACATCATATAATTCTTTAGAATTTTTGTTTTGGAATTCCAAATAGTTGGAACGATACACTACCACTGTTTAACCTTTTCGGGACCGTGCGCGGTATTATAGGTACCCCAGATGCGGTTTTTTTAAAATAACTTTCCAATTTTTTTTTTCTAATTTTTTTCCCTTTACGTATTCCTAGAGAATATACACGGAAAAAAATGTGACTATTAAAAATTGTATTTGTCAGTATACACAGAAATAGTCCATTAATACCAACACGAATTGGCGCTGCTGTCGCGCACGGAGCGAATACCCTTGATACATATGCTCATCTTGGTTTGTAAGGAAATAAGAGAAAAATAGCTTGGCTTGCCGAATTAACTTAAGGAGCCTTTAGGATAATAATTTTTTGTGCCTGGAAACCCTTCAACTAGAATGTAAGCTCATTTATGTACCCTTTTGTTTTTCACGGAAAAAAATGTGACTAGAAAATTTTACTACAATGTTGTGGTTGTAGACTTGTAGAAAAATACTTAACAATTTGTAGAAAATTTTACTACAATTTATAGTTAAAATGCTACAACAATGTTTAGTATATTTTACTATTGTTTGTAGAAGTAGAAATTTATTACAATTATCGTAATTACTACTATTAACTTCTGTAAAAATTTGTACAAATATTAATAATTATCTCTACAAAAAATAGTAATTTTCTCTACAAAAAATAGTAATACTTTACATCCCTTCTTATGAAAAAAAATTCAATTTTGTTCAAAAATATTCTATAATATTGTAGAAATTCTAAGCCATGTGAACAAAACAGAATTTTGCTATTGGCCAACGTTTTCTGACGTCAATCATAAATGGCCAGACAGCAGTAGCCGTTCGCCATGTTCACATAACAAAGCATGGTACATATACGAGTACCTATAACACATTATTATATAATAAGCACCGATGTGTTTGAGAAAATTTTAATAATAAATTCTATTGGTGGTAAGTACATTTATTATTGTTTCTGAATAATTTACCTTTAGATAACTAATTTAAATAACCTTAGTAGATTATTTAAAAAAAATAGTTGTGGCCAACGATCGAATGTTGTGCCCAACGAACGAATGTTGTACCCAACGATAGAATTTTGTGCCAAGTTCAATGATGTTTTTTTGTCTTAATTGTGACATACCTACTTTCTCATTTTTGTTAGTTATCTGACTTAGTCATTTAATATCCAAATCAGTGTAAAGGTGATAAATATCCCCGTTTTAAGGGTATGAACAGTTCAATTGGTAATAATTTTTATTTCATATTTTCAGGTGCAGAAAAGCCAACTGAGACTGAGGGCGCTATTATTACTGTTATTTATTACATATTGTAATTAAGATTTTGTATCTTTTATATTAAAACAATAAATTGAATATTTTATTAAGGAACATTTTTTTTTCTAGGTTATAATTATAATAATTATGGAATACTACTACAAATTTTATTAAAAATTACTACAATTTGTATGAATTTTTACTATTTATTGTGTAAAATTTTCGTATTTATTTTCATAAAACGCAATACATTTTTAATATAAATTCATACAATGAATAGCAAAAATTATAACAATTTGTAGAACAATACTTATGATGCATTTGGATATTTTTACTAAATATTGCAGATAATAACTCTACAATATATTCTCCACAAATATTTGTAAATTTTTACTACAAATTGTCCCTGTCCCTATATGTACTATTTATTGTAGAGAAAAAATCTATAATTGTAGAAATTTGTTTTACAATTTTTTTTCCGTGTAAGTTTCTCAGTTTACTGTTAGTATTTATTTTGCTTTGCGGTAGTAAGTTATTGTGTGTATTTCTTAGGAAATGGCGAGACAAAAATATTATACTGAAGAGGAATCACGTAGAATTTTACAGGAAAGTGACAATACTAGTGATGAAATTGAGATAAGTGATAGTGAATCTGAAAATACCGACACTGTCGAAGAACAACAGACAGTTCTAGATGAAATTACAGTACTTGAAAATGAAGGGGAAAATGCAACTTTTGTGCCAGTTGGGAAAATACTAAAGTCGAAATCGGGATATGAATGGAAAACACAACCACTTGCATCTACAAGGGGCAGAGCTCATAATATAGTTAATTCTCGTGAAGGTTTACAAAATAATAGAAGAGTATACATTTTGAAAATGAACAGGCCTTGTGATAAATTAGAAATTCGTTTTAGCTTGGCTCTTACTTCAATAAAGGACGCGTTCGGCTTTTATACAGGGTAGCTGTTAAAGATGGAACCAAACCTATAGTGCTTAAACGGTTCAACATACAAAATCCAAAATTTTAGAATTTCAACTAAATATATTTGCGCATATTTTAGCCCAAAACTTATTTTTCTTATAATTACAAAATTTTAAGCATGGCCGCCATCTTGATTTTTTTAAATTGCAAAATAGGTCATGTGATATACCATTTGAAAGGGTTTAACACCCTGATTACAAAAATGTATCACACATGGGGTTTAAACACAACAGAAAGGATATTATTTTAAAAAATCAAGATGGCGGCCATGCTTAAAATTTGTAATTATAAAAAAATAATTTTTGTGCTAAAATATGCGCAAATGTATTTAGTTGAAATTCTTAAATTTTAGGTTTTGTATGTTAAACCGTTTAAGCACTATAGGTTTGGTTCCATCTTTAACAGCTACCCTGTATAACTGAAGATATGCTGACATATGCATTCACACTAATCGACAAGGTGAAGTGTATACAGAAAAATTTAATGAATATCATCATGCTGACCAAATGAATTGGAAAACTGTTACAATTGCTGAATTATACGCTTTCATTGCAGTTCTTATAGCAAGTGGTAAAAATCACGCGAGAAAACTTCACTTGTCGGAAATGTGGTCCGAAAATGAACTTTTCAAACAACTATTTTTTACTGCTGCAACTTAGGTAAGATTTGATGACCTCCTCCACAAGGAAAAATAGAATAACGGATACAAAAGATAAACTTCAAGCAATTCGCAATACATATAATCAATTTGTAAATAATTGCATTGATAATTATTCACCTGGCGAAAAGATCACAGTTGATGAGAGATTAGCTACATTCAGAGGACACTGCCCATTTAGAGTTTATATAAAAAGTAAACCAGGTCGATATGGAATAAAAATTTGGGTTTGTTCGGACACTGATACAGCTTATATTTTGAACAGTCAGATATACACTGGAATAAAAGATAATCAACGAGAAGTGAATCAAGGTTTTAGAGTAGTTTTAGATATGGTTAGACCTTATTTTGGATCGGGGCGTGGAGTTACCACAGACAATTGAAGGGTGCCCGGTTCAAATAGTGCCAAAATTAAAAAGCCGAGATATTTTTAAAAAACAATTTTTTTTCAGGCCGTTTTGCAAAAGGTGCTATATACATTAGTTTAACTTTGATATTTTATCAGAACATACTAAAATATCATTTTAATTCAATTACCCATAAATATATTTCTTTAAATTTTCCGAAATTTTCATAAAGGGGAAAAAACATTTTAGAAACATGTTAAGTGCCACATACGAAAAAAGTTAAATAAATAAAATAAAAGACTAAACTCATTCAAACTAAAGATAACCCTTTATTTAACATCAAAATAACAAAAAAGTAAACATGTTATAATATTTAAACTTATTTTAATAGCAAATTTCGATAGAATTCCCTATGTTGTTCTTTTTCAAAAAAATCTATCATTGACTTCAATGATTTTTTTTTGTTTTCTGATATCTTGCTTCCTGGGGCTAAAAGCTTCAAGTTTACGTTTCTTATATCGTTAATAGTTTTCTTTTTTTTTAGAACGTTTATCTTGTGCGTAGGTTCGATATCGCTGAAATAGTACTTTACCTGTACTACAGTGGAACTTTCTTTATCGATACAAATCATAACAGCCTTACTAATATTTAGTTTTTTAAGGTCAATGAGGTTTTTCGCGGCCTCTTTAAGATCCCAGAATCCATAACATTCCATATCTATAATTTCAAAAGGCGGATGATATTTCGCAGATCTAATAACATCATGTAAATCTCGAGGAATCATGGTTTTCATTACTTTTTTGCGCCTTTCTATAAGCGCAAAATCACGGTCACATGACATAAAAGAATGTCCACTAACCAAAAATTTATGCTGAATATTTTCAAACACTCCATGAGTGACCAAAAAAATAAACAAGAAAATCATAACTTTATTCTTATTTTGGCCTGCGCAGTTGTCAGTTTAAAAGACAAGGCGTTTCTGTTCAACTAGAGAACTATTTAAAAATCTAAGTATACAAGAAGAAATCTCATTTCTTCCCCTTCCAGCCATTCCCTCGTTCCAGTTGCACATATATGCAGTGTTTGAGTTGCTACAATGGATTCCCAAGTTATAATAGCTAAGTTGACTCAAATAAAACATATCGCTGTGTGTTAAGGTAGGTACAAAAAGAACCTGTTGTAAATCTACCGACAAACAACATCTCTGAGCTCCAGGCAACTGTGATGCAGCCACATCCTCCTTCATTAAGTTTATGGCTTGTTCCGATTTTCGATGATGAATCTCCAGTTTTTGACGTGCTTCTAGGCTTGAGAATAGCTCTGCTTTTATTTCACATGTTAATTTGTCACAAACTCTACATGTGTCACTCCTTGGTGAACGAAATTTTAAATTAGGAAATTCTTTTAGAAATACCTTGCGGTAGAAGCGAAATGAACAGTTTGAATCCGGATATTTTTCAATAAAAGCATTATGTAATCGTTGTGTATTAAGTTCAGGACTGAGATATTTTTTAGTAGTTTGCGATCTCGAAAAATGACTTTCTTGCCTGGGTATGTCTTATTACCATATTTCGATCATCGTCGGTAAATTTTTTTAACTTATGAGATGTTCGGTTATCTTTAAAAGTAGTGTGCCCCAGCTTTTTCTTTCTTATTATTGTCTCAAGTTTCATTTTCGTCAATGAAAAAATGTCCATAAATGTTTGTTTGCAAACTCTTACCGTCTGCCCCGTTCCATCAGGAATAGAATAAAAGACAGTACATTGACGATGACTGTCCGCTGGATCCTCGTAGTTACCATGACGTCTCCTTCTTACTGGTCCCAGGCTTAATAGGTTCATAATAAAAGTTCCTTGTACGTTGGAAGTTTCATTGTAAAATCTTTTGTGTAAATCTAGATTTCTTTCATAAGTAACATTTTTACAGGAATGTAGCATTTACACGATACCTGAAATTAAAGAAAATATTATAGTTCTAAGTATTTAGGTATATTAAGGTAAGTATATTGTATAAATAAAATGTGATTTTATGAACCAACCCCTTTTGTATACCTTAATATACTACTTTATTCCATGCATTTAACTTACCTCTTGTTTAGGTTCTGCCTTTTTGGGTGTTGTTTTATTACGCCGAGTTTTATATTCCAGTCCTGCCACTTTTAATTTTTTTTGTTCATCCCTGAAGCGACCAGTACCTCGTTTTCTTTTAATATCCATGACAAAAACATCAAACACTTGCCCACTGAATTAAAGATTATTTTCCAATAATCAATAAATACTTCTGTGGCACTTAGATTATTTGTACTGAAACGTCATGTCATTTTTGAACCACGCCAACTTTACAATTTTTTTATAACCTTTCTAGTCAAGCTTGGCACTTAGCATTTTTGTGGGACATAACTAATGGTATATATAATGTTTGTATCGACAAATCTCAAAATTTAAAATTTTGGCACTTAGCATGTTTGTACCGGACACCCTTCAATTTGTTTACCTCAATTCCTCTTGCTGAAGAACTACTAAGACATAAACTTACAATTACTGGAAATATAAGGCCTAACAAAAGAAAGATTAGCTGCCGAATTTGCTCCTAATTCTGTACGCGAAGAACAATCCTCTATTTTTGGATTTTCGAATGATTTTACTTAGTATCCTATGTGCCTAAAAAAAAGAAAGCAGTTATTCTTTTATCAAAACAACTTCACAGCGACGAAATATCATCTGATGAAAATGCAAAACGTAAGCCTGAAAATATTTTACACTACAATAAAACCAAAGGGGCAGTGGACACTTGGAATAAAAGGACCAGAGAATATACATGTGTTCGTTCAACTAGAAGATGGCCTTTTAGGATTTTTATGGAAATTATTGATATGGCGGCACTCAATGTCTATATTATATTTACTAAAAAGTTTCCCAATTGGAAAATTAATAACCGAAGTAAGCGAAGGATTTTTTACAGAACTTGGCACAAGAACTTACACTTACAAATATTCTAAACAGGAAACAAAATAGCAATAATTTTCACAAAACTGCAATAGATTTATTTCTTACGGAAGGCAATGCCATAGTTCCAGAAAATCCTATTACAGAGATTGAACCTTCTACAAGTCGAAGATACTGCTTTTGTGTCAGATCACGGAATAGAAAGACATAAATATCATGTAGTATATGCAAAAAACCTACACGGAAAAAAAATTGTAGAAGAAATTTCTACAATTATAGATTTTTTCTCTACAATAAATAGTACATATAGGGACAGGGACAATTTGTAGTAAAAATTTCCAAATATTTGTGGAGAATGTATTGTAGAGTTATTATCTACAATATTTAGTAAAAATATCCAAATGCATCATAAGAATTGTTCTACAAATTGTTATAATTTTTGCTATTCATTGTATGAATTTATATTAAAAATGTATTGCGTTTTATGAAAATAAATACGAAAATTTTACACAATAAATAGTAAAAATTCATACAAATTGTAGTAATTTTTAATAAAACTTGTAGTAGTATTCCATAATTATTATAATTATAACCTAGAAAAAAATGTTTCTTAATAAAATATTCAATTTATAGTTTTAATACAAAAGATACAAAGTCTTAATTACATTATGTAATAAATAACAGTAATAATAGCACCCTCAGTCTCAGTTGGCTTTTTTGCACCTGAAAAATATGAAATAAAAATTAATAACAATTGAACTGTTCATACCCTTAAAACGGGGATATTTATCACCTTTACACTGATTTGGATATTAAATGACTAAGTCAGATAACTAACAAAAATGAGAAAGTAGGTATGTCACAATGAAGACAAAAAACATCATTGAATTTGGCACAAAATTCGATCGTTGGGCACAACATTCGATCGTTGGCCACAACTATTTTTTTTAAAATAATCTACTAAGGTTATTTAAATTAGTTATCTAAAGGTAAATTATTCAAAAACAATAATAAATGTACTTACCACCAATAGAATTTATTATTAAAATTTTCTCAAACGCATCGGTGCTTATAATATAATAATGTGTTATAGGTACTCATATATGTACCATGCTTTGTTATGTGAACATGGCGAACGGCTACTGCTGTCTGGCCATTTATGATCGACGTCAGAAAACGTTGGCCAATAGCAGAATTCTGTTATGTTCACATGACTTAGAATTTCTACAATATTATAGAATATTTTTGAACAAAATTGAATATTTTTCATAAGAAGGGATGTAAATTATTACTATTTTTTGTAGAGAAATTTACTATTTTTTGTAGAGATAATTATTAATATTTGTGCAAATTTTTTCAGAAGTTAGTAGTAGTAATTACTATAATTGTAATAAATTTCTACTTCTACAAACAATAGTAAAATATACTAAACATTGTGGAATTCTTTCCTATTGTTGTAGCATTTTATTCGACAATTCAATTGCTACAATAATGAATAGTTTTTAACTATAAATTGTAGTAAAATTTTCTACAAATTGTTAAGTATTTTTCTACAAGTCTACTACTACAACATTGTAGTAAAATTTTCTAGCCACATTTTTTTCCGTGTATTTGCAATATACACCGAGAAGAAAGAAAAAAAATTATGTCCTGACTGCAGAAATAATGATTAAGCGCAAATAAAATGTTTTTAGTAAAAAATATACAAACTGTTTGAATAATTAGTGTTTTATTATATAATTTTGCAAACAATCATGCATAATTTACATAAGTGACAAAATGTTGACAGTTCTTGAAGTATTTCAGTAAGGTATCATAGTTACCCCACACGGCATGAAACGTAACTTTTTTAGCACGGTTCCGGAAAGGTTAAAGTGTTTGTAAGGTCGTAAATAAAGTAGGCATCAATTTGATGTCATTCATCTACACGTGGGTTCTGAATATTTACATTCGTCCATTGGATTTATTCTACCTTTCTAGACCTAAAACTAATATGCTCTATATTTCTCCTGTTTACTAAATTTGTAAATGCCATACGAAATTTCTAAATTTTGTGGATATTTATAAATGCAACATTAGATAATATATGAAACTAATAATACTATTTTGCTATAATTTTTTCCTATAAGTTTTTTCTCAGACTACTAGTTTCATAGTAATTGACATCTTTTTTTATGTTTTACATTATGAATAAAAATAAAAATAAGTTTATCTAAATACCTTTACCTAAAACTAAACTGCAACTATTTCAATTTGCATCAAGAACCATTTCACATTCCTGCAAGTTGTCGATTTGAGCAGTTGAAAGGTCCTTCTCGAAATTCGTTACATCAATCTTCTGACCCTCTGCATGTTGGCAGAGATTACGTTCATCCGAACCTTACAATGCATTTAACCCGCCATAATCATGTTAGCGAACTAATGTTCGTGTTCGGGTATTTACTGAATAAGTAAGTCCGTAATTGGAAACTTTAAACTTCTTAAACTGTCCAAGGAATTTTCTTGGCTGTTATTTTCTTCCGTTGAAATTTTTATGTTATTATAAGACTCACGAAATACGAAAATAGTAGGAAAGAAAATAGAAATAAAATTGAAACGTATTAGACGACGACCAGATCGATTAGCTTTCCCGATTTGTCATTGGATTGGGTCTCGGAAATAGACATTTTTGAACAGTAAAATATTTTATAATTGTACCTAACTCTTCATGCAATCTAAGATGCAATCTAGGGAATAATACGTAAAATCTAACGTGCGGAGCTTTCAATCTAGTAAATAGTTTTTATAAAATAACGCACAATGTGGGCAATCTAACGCATAGGTTTTTTTTAATTTTTTTAATTTTTTTTTTAATTTTTTTTTTAATTTTTTTTTAATTTTTTTTTAATTTTTTTTTTATTTTTTTTTAATTTTTTTTCTGTAGAGAAGAAATCGCTTGAAACCAAAAACTGGGTCAATGTGTTTGGTAGTGTCGGGCGAAACTCCGACTAAAACCCCTTCGCTGCCTTTCCGTGGTCTACCAGGGACTGCCTTTCAGCATTGCTTCCAGTAAAATGGGCGCTGTGTCTGTTGTTATGTCTAGGTCCTCTCCCTCGGTCTGACATCGGTTTGTTTTGATTTACTTACATTTTGTTGACTATGTTTTCCGGATTTATATCCCCAATCTTGATTTCTAGCATCGTCCTTTCATTGCTCCATCTTTGGGCATTCAAAAAATGTGTGTTCTACTGTGTCTATTTCCTTGTATTAATGACATACATTGCTTTCTGTGACGTGGAACCTATTTCGGTATGCATGAAAACACCCGTGTCCGGACATTAGCTGTGTAAGGTAGTATGAGACCTCGCCTTGATTTCTTGTAGCCCATGGTTCAATATTGGGAATTAGCCTTTCCGTCCAATGACTTTCGTAAGTTTCTCTTTGCCATTTATGTTGCCATTCTTGTTGCCATTCTTGTTGCCATTCTTGTTGCCATTCTTGTTGCCATTCTTGTTGCCATTCTTGTTGCTATTCTTGTTGCCATTCTTGTTGCCATTCTTGTTGCCATTCTTGTTGATATTCTTGTTGCCATTCTTGTTGCCATTCTTGTTGCCATTCTTGTTGCTATTCTTGTTGCCATTCTTGTTGCCATTCTTGTTGCCATTCTTGATGACATTCTTGATGACATTCTTGATGACATTCTTGTTGCCATTCTTGTTGCCATTCTTGTTGCCATTCTTGTTTCTATTTCTAAATTGTGTGGTCAGTAGCCACTCTTTTATCCATGCCATTTCGCATAGCGCAACTTTCTTCCACTAATAGATGGATAGGAGGTGTTCTGGTGGTGACCAATAATGCACGCATAATGCGCAGGCAATTCTGATTGCTACTTTTCTTTGAACTTTTATGGCTCATGGCTCGTTTCCATGTCGTTGCCCCATAAAGTATTATGGACATAGCTAGGCTGCACAAAATTCTCCGGTTTCCTTCTCGTGGTCCTCCAGTGTTGAATAGAATTCTGCTAATATTTGCTACGACCCTTTTTGTTTTTTTTAGCCACATTTTTGACATGTTATGGTCAAAGTATACTCCAAGATATTTGACTTCCTTTTGGCTCGTTACTAATACGTCTTGCACCCTAACATTGATTTCCTTGACAGTATGTCCTCCTGTTAAGATAACCATCTCAGTTTGTGGGGCTAGGGCTAGCCTACAGCGTCGTGCTCAAATTTCGTCTTCGTGCGTTACGGCCATCATATCCACTCTTGTTGCACAAACTACTATTTCAACACGTTGTTTTGCATAGAGTCAACAAGTTGTTTTTACAGTTATTTGATATTTGCTGGTCTTGAAACCATATCCGAATTACAGCTTTAATATTTTTGTTTGTCATCGGCATCAGCTACTAAGATTATTAGCCTCGTATTCTGTACAGTCTTTGTTACTGTTTCCCAGTGCCACTTTAGGAACAACACTCCTATTTAACATCCAACGGTGAATGGTCGAGTGGGGAATCCTATCTATGTATTAGATAAATTAAATGATAATCCTGGCACCGGTGCGGTGCGATTCCTACTTGAAACCTTCGATCACAAAGCCATGACTCTAACCACTCAGCCAACCCACTCTGCAGCCTTAATTAGTTTTGATTTTATTGTACAATATCCTTAAAGAAATCCAGCTTCTGCACTAGTTCACCGATTTTTCATAGGATTTAGATCCGGTGAGTTTGCTGGCCATTCAAGACAGGAAATCGTTTTGTCTTCGAAACATTTCATTATGGCCTAGAATCTTGTTAAAAAATTGCTTGTTTGACCTTTGACAACTTTTTTAGTTTTGTACCTGCTATAAAGGTACCACATCTCTTGTATCGGTCGAAGGCATTATGTACTTTTAAAAATACAGAGACATAATAAAACAGAGGCTGGAAGCAAATCCCAATGATCAAGCAGTTTTTCAAAATAGGATACTGTGTAATTCGCACAATACTGTCTGTAGCTCCTGACTGGTCTTCCTCACAGCTATGTAATAAGTTTTATCAACATATGGATCAGAAAAAATCACACTCCTATTAGACTGGGTTACGATAGTCTAAAGGTGGGTACAGATCTGAGCACGTACGCGTATGAGGCAAGCCGAGGGCGCATAAACATGCAGATGTGGACGGGCATCCGAAGCGCGGCAAATTGCCTCGTTGTGTGCGCCGTACGGCCTCGCCGCGATCCGTTTATTGTTGGTACATCAAAGGGAGGCAATGCACAGTACGTGCTCAGTCTGGACGGGGAATTTGTTTCATAGAGCACCTTATAGATTATAGCGAATTTTAAGGATTTATTTTGCACTAAGTGGAACCAGGAAAACGTTTTGCTTCTCCTAGATTTAAATAACCAGCATTACATCTTAAGAGAGCAGAACGCCAGTTCTATTACAACACCATAAAACAAGAATATCCTTGGCAGGAAATCGGCCTTCGATTCCTTTCTCTCCTTTTTTCTTTAGTGTGTTGGATAAAATAATAAAACATGCACTCAACTCCGCGACGTCATCCTTATATTTAATTTTTGTTTTAATTTTACGAATGTTCTGGGTATACGGTTGCGTGCTCGCGAATTTACTGGATCAGTGACGAACAGCTCCTCGTGCTCCCACCATTACTGTATACAAAATGCATCGCACGACGCACGAGGCATTCGGTTCGGCCTCGGCTTGCCTCATACGCGTACGTGCTCAGATCTGTACCCGCCTTAAGGGATATTGTGTAAAGAAGACACTGTCGCTAATAAAAGCTAAACTAGCATCCAGATGATATCAAGGCTCTTCTATTAAGTAATCGATATCTCAACAAACACCTGAAAATCGTTGGTTTAAGAATACACACAGATAATTTGCAATAGAGGGTATATCCAATAAATTTATAAATTTAATTTTATTTATTTTCTGCTAAAAATAATGATACGGTATAAAGTTCAATTGACTATAAATCGAAAGTTTAGTATTTTACGGCTACGACGCTGTAAAAGTTTTAATTTTAGCAAATTATAACGACATAAAAAAGTAATAAAAATATTAAAGCAAAAACACTTTTAATTGTTTTCCATAATTGAAAAAATATCAAATAACAAATAAACATTAGGTTAAGGTAATAATAAATAACAGCTTTTTGCAGTTCAAATAAATTTAATTTTGCAAACGTGAATGTTGTTTTTATGGTTAAAGTGAAAACCTAAGTACCTACTTTGTAACGCGGATGTCCTATTTTTAGGTACAGATTCGGAAATAGTAGTTTGTACAACAAGAGTGGATATGGACAATCCACTCTAGTTGTATAGTATATTTTTTCTATGACCCACTAACAAAAAGTTATAAATAAAAAAAATATTTTAGGTTATTAAGATAAAATAACTAATTTTAAAATAATTTATGACTTTTATTAATTTTTAAAATAAAATAAACGAAACAAAAAAGAAAAAAAGTTAATTTCTTTTTCCCCATCCGAGAATAGAACTGCAATCCTCTGCGAGGAAGGCAATAACGCTATCCACAAGACCACCCACTCTTTTATTTTTGTTGCTTTAATACTCGTAATTAAATTGACTTTATAAAGTTTTATTTAAATTAACAAATTTTTTATAATTGAAGATGAAATAAAAAAAGACATGCTAATATTTATTGATTCTACACAAGAATAACCCATTTTAATGTATGTTTAATCTCAATAACTTAAAAATATACTGACAATTAGTTTGACAGAATTGTCATTTATTTAAAATTTTAAAAATTATAGCAGTCGGTTGATCAATTTAATTTTTTTGCAGTGTTCTCACTACCTAGAATGGATAATATGAAATATATTCGTTTAGTTGAGCATACTTTTTCGTTTTGTAATCTGTGCGTAGATAAGGTAATATCCATGTGAGTGTAGAAAAAATAATTATTGCTATTGATGCGGAATTATCGCACACTAATATCTATATATTTATTTTTTAAAGCATTATTATGGGCTAAGGAACAGTTGTGTAACATAATGTCACAAAAATATACCGGGGACGTCTTAAAAATACAGGATGTTACTTAGCGTGTACACTACGTATGGATCAAAGGTAATCGCTTGTAGTTATTTGCTTATGTATGTCCACATACTCACCTACGTCTCGGTTCTTATTGGAATGTGGTAGGTAATGAGCAATTCTTAAAGAATTGACAATGGCGGCGTGGACAAAAGATTAAACGTTTGAATTTATGGAACTGTTTCTGGGCTAGTCTAAAATGGAATCTTAAATTTAAAAATCACCAAGATTGCGATAAACAACCAGCATCTACGATATTCCTCCTTTTCTTTAAAATTTCAATATTAACACTGTTTATGTGAATATTGTATATTCAAATCACATAAATGGCAGGCTACAATCAACACGTCATGGAGTTCAATCTTGAACAATGGACAGAGATTATACGAACGGGAGTTCGTGTGGATAATAATCCATTATAGAGTGACCCATCATGTATAGGAGCCTTAACAACAATAATTTTTTATTTTATTTTAAATAAAAGTTGTGATCACCAAAAATCTGTAAAATACAATCGAATTTAAATAAATGACTTTACTGCTATTTCATGCAGGCAACATAATAATTATTGTAGAAACTATTTCTGCATTTAATTCTACAAAAGCAATTAATCAACTATTGGTTTTTCAACATCGCTAAATGGAATGGATTAATTTTTTTAATATGTTAACCATTTAATTCAGTACGAACGCGACAAGCTAATAAAACATCAATTATTAATCGTAACCGCACATATCTATTAAGTAAACATATATATCTACCTGTTTATGACATACAATTAGATAGCGTAGTGTGTCGATTGCACTGGTATAAAAGCTTGATCTTCAATTACATCAATATTTCATTACGGTGTTTCAATGAAACATGAACAGTAGGTTTATAACATAAAATTAATTTTTATAATCTAGGATCCATTAATTATTGTTATTTTAAGTAAAAAAAAAAACTATTAACAAAAATTTGAGATAAATTGTTGTAATGTACATCGTGTAATGAAAAATCTCTAATAGTCTTGAGAAATTTTCAATCAATAGTTATTTAAGAATTTTTTTATAGGATGGTTCAGTTTATAAAAATTTGGAACAAATAATGTAAATACTAAATTAGTAGGACTAGTTGACGCATATTCATTTTATTTAAATATTTAACGACATCAGTAAGCGCTTTGCTTAGTAGTCTTTCCTATCTTTTTCATCAAGTGGAGGACGAAAATGTCACTTTAAATTAGGTGTTTTTGTACATGAAGGAAATGAACTCTAATCTTAGTTCAAGAATAGACAGAATTGAAAAAACTAATTTATCTCTGCAAACGACGATTGAGAACGAAATAATTGATTTCAATTAAGAGTGTCAACACTCGAAGAAGAAAATAAAAAACGTGTAAAGAAAGTAGAGAGAACTGAAAAGAAATTAAAACTAAATAATTTAATATTTTATGGAATTCCTTAAGAAGAATCTGCAAACGAAGACTTGATTAGAACGATACGAAAACTTTTAAACGATAACTTTTCCATTACTATTAATATTGTTGAAATAAATAATCTATACAGATTGAGAAAAAAAGGGAAATGGGAATAGACCAACTTTAGTATCCTTGACTTCATTTTTAAGAAAACAGGAAATCTTACGTAATGGAAAAAACTAAAAGGTTCTGGCATAATTGTTACTGAAGACTTCACGGAGAAGACTCTAGTGGAAAGAAAAATATAATTTTCATAAGTCAATTGATAATTGAAAGCAAAGCTTTTACTTATCAAAAAATTGAAACTAAATTAGATATTTTCCAATCTCAACCTCAACGAGAAGTTCTAAGCGAACTTCCAACTCCTACAGCAAATTATCTATCAGAAGAAACTGATATTGACCTAATAACTGACAACTTGGAAGCAAATTGTTCCAACGCTTACGAAGTCAAGGCCCAACCACCCAACAAGGAAGTTGTTACACAAAAGAATACTGTAGTTATCACTAGAGCATCGTCAGTGTCAGTGCCTAAGAAGTCAGTGAGAAAAGGGAGTCCTTTTAGCAGGGGTATCCATAAAAAATAAAAGTTATATTGTGTATATTGTGCAATTGTTCATATTAATGTTCTGCTATTTGTAGTTCAATAGTATTTTAATATTTTAGTAATTTTTCAACTCTGTTTTGAGAATAAGTGTAGTTAATATTAATGTTAGGTCTCTTGTATTGCATCTCAATGCTTTTAAAGATTTAGTTTATTGAAATATGATATTATTGGAGTAACGGAGATCTGGCTTTTAAATAATATTCCGACAATAGTATACAACTTAATGGTTATCGACCATTCAGATCGGGGAAGTAGAGGAAGTACTTACTAATCTACATTAAAAATAACATGAAAGCCAACATTATTCAGGGTCTTCATTTAAATAACACTAAAGAATTGTGGATTTTCTTTGTATTAGATAAGAAATTAGCATTTTTTATACACCACATTCCCACACAGTTTCTAACTTCCTGGAAAACTTTGAAATGTCTCTTGGTATCGTTGCACCTAAATTTAACCAAATAATCTTATTAGGTGACTTTATTATCCATGCTATGACGCCTGATAGTTGTTACTATAAGAGGTTTGATACTATCTTACAATCTTACAATTTATCTCAGTTAATTCATGAACCGACACCCTATGGATCGACAAGTGCTACTGCTTTGGACTTGGTAATATGCTCTGAAACTATCAAGGGTAAAGTATCTGTAACTGATGCATCTATTGTAGCTGATAATTGTATGTCATCTCTAACATTTTCCAATAAAGTTCCAAAGAAAATCCCTCCTTTATCACGTTTAGAAATTTCAAGTCTTAACATTGCGCATTTTACTGCTGAATTAGAAGCAGCTAATTTTGATAAAAATTTTATTTGCGTAATATTGATAAATTTGATTATTTTAATAATATCCTTTACGTCCTTTTTGATCACCATGCATCACAAAAGACTAAAAATTTCTTCTGCTCCTTGGATCACATACACAATAATTAAGCAAATGATGTCCCTTAGAGACAGACCATTAGTAAGGTTTAAGAGAGCCGGTGTTCAGGGTCATTAGGAGTATTACAAACAGTTAAGAAATTAAACTAAGTAAACAAAGTAAACAAAGAGAAAAAAAGGCTTATTTAGAATTTAAGTTAAGAAACAGCGGAAATCAAACAACATTCTGGATGGAATTACGTAATCTAGATATTTACTCTAAATCTAAGAACCATTCTTTGCCAATAGAACTAAAAAATCCAAAAGAAATTAACGAGTATTTTGTAAATGCATCGAAATCTGGTTTTCCTGTGTATATATTAACAATCGACTATTCCAAATAATATGTTGCCTAATATTATTTCTTTTAATTTTTCATTAAAGAACAAACTAGAAATCTATAGAACTATATTATCGTTTAAGTCTAAAGCTGTTGGGCCAGATCTTTTAAGTGTTAAAATGTTACTGTATGCTTGTATTTACAGAAACTTAATCGCTCCAGTATCCTTCAATTTTCACATTTTTTGACAGACCAAGAAAAATGTCTTAACGTTATTTAATTTTCCATGTAAATATATATTAGATTCATCAAAAACAGTTGACAAAAATGTTGACGGTGATATAAACAAAAATAAAGAAATGACAAAGGAAAGAGGTTAAATAATTTCTTAAGTTTGTCTTAACTTATAAACATTACGCCTACTGCATTTTCAGGCATTAGCAATCGGAAAAACAAGTTTATCAAACTGGTATTCACTTAACAGAACTAAACTATACATTCTAATATAGAATTCGCTTACAATTCTACGTCATAACTATTATTTCAAATTTTAAATATACATATATCATTAATAAATAAATAATATGTGATTTGTTTGGTTTAAAAATATGATTCCTACATTCCTATAATATTAATAAGAAACTAAACCTCCAGTAGGCGGCGATAGCCAACGAATTACTTCGCCAATTGATGACGTAGCTGTGTTCTTCTTATTATAATTGGATCCGATCAAAAACATATTCATCGAAAGATATTTTTATAATATTTGAGAATAATAATTATACTTTTCCATACGCAATATGTCAAACCAATATTTTATTTATTCATGAATCAACGACTTTGGCAAGTTTCCTTGGCGCCTTTCCTCATTTTCTCACATAATCTAATTAACATATTATTATAATATGCTCCCGGGATAATTTTACCCTCTTCCAAATATTTTTATAAAATACTCGCATTTGTGCCTTAGAAAATTAAAGCCAACCTTGCTACCTGATTTTTATTCATGGAATATTTATGGTTGTGGAAAACTAAAATGCTTTAACTCTTTGAATTGCGCTTTAATATCTGATGTGAAACTCATGGTCATAGGAAATTTGCAATGCCTGGGGCTATACGCTAGAGTCCAATTTTTCGTCGATCTGCTAAAATCATAACATGTACACAATCAATATTTTCCGGAGTGGTCACAGGAATTGGTCTTCCAGAGCGGTGCTCACCTTTAACATAAATCTTTCTATCTTAATCCGTTATCGTACGTAAAATGTATGTGTTGTTTGTTGCAAAGGAGCCCTCTCCAATAATTCCTTTAAGTTACACTCTTTAACTTTAAGTAGTGCCTCAGGTAAGATCAACTTGTGAGGATTTATAGTTGTTAGTAACAGGAAATATCGCCTGTTTTTGAAAACTTCGCACGTAAAAATTACGCATCGATACCAATATACCATTTTAAATGTAATTTTAGGCTTTGCTTATTTTGTAACGACTATCGCTTTAAATGGCCATGATAAACATGGCTTCATACTTATACAATGTTCAAGTAACAGGTGGTAAACGTCTTGAATACCTGGTAGAGCTTCATAAAAGTCTAACCAAGTCATAGTAATCATAACGTCAACAAATAGGAAACGTGAGTACAGATCTAAAAACAATCCATAAGCGCAGTATTAGAGCTAAAAACAGCAAACCAGACTGGGGGAACAAAAGGAACCAAGGAATATTGACACCTTTTTTGTACTTCATAGAGAAGAACGACAACTACCTATTGAGTAAAATGAACTAAACTAGTATGTAGAGAATACCAAATAAAAATATACCAGTAATGTAAATAAATATGTATGTTCTCTTTAGTTTTAATTTCAGTTACTGTAATATTTTCAATTCTAATAATTTTGTTTATTAAAATGTGATAATTTTATAAAGATATGCAAAAATGTGCAAATGCGTTAATTTTACGCCTCAATATAAACAAGCAGTATGTTATGTTATATTAGGAATGGGGTGTTAATACACTGCCACCTAAAAGATCTATTGTGGCCCCTTCTATCGCTAATGCACCGAAGAAGTGCCTCAATGTCTATAACGACCCTTCCAATCCTATTTTCTCAAGGAAGTGTAGGATTTGAAATGGCTTTAAGTTAGGTAAATCTCCCTCTTCTATTTGATATCTTCCTTGGATTCTTGAGTGCTACACATTCAGTTAGGATGTGAATGGAGGTTTCGTCCTCCTCCTCTTAGAATCTGCACACACTATCCTCTACTACTCTCAGTTTACTTAGGTGTCCTTTAAGTCGGCAATACCCGGTAAGTATCCTTGTTACAATACGTAATCTGTTCTTGTTCAGGAAGATGCAGGCTTCCGATCTTTTCCGGTCCTATTCACCCAGAAGTATCTTGGCCTGTCTCAGCCCCAAGAGATTGTTCCAATTATCGGTTCTTCTACTGCCCAGTTCTTTTTTATTCTCTTCTAATAATATGTTACTGCTGATACCGCAGAACGGCTCAGGTCCTATCCTAAAAAGGGTATGTGTGGGTGTTGGGTGGGGGTTGGCATCGGATTCGAAGTCAATTTGCCACAGATTGTTTATGGAATTATTACAATATATTATATAACTATTTTTGTTTTATATATAAATTATACTAATAGGTCATATTGTCATATCTTGTCAAAGGTATTAAGAAGAGTGGTAATATTAAGTGGGGGGAATATATTAAAGTTTTTTAGCTCAGATATTAATTGTATTATAGCATTTTTATTAATAGAACAATGAAAGAATAGGTGGTTCAAGTCTGCAATACTTGAATTGTCGCAAGGACAGTAGGGATTCTCTAAAATTCCTATTTTGTTCAGATGATGAGGAAAGCGTCCGTGATTTAGTTTAAGTCGCGTTATAATGGTAGAATAGGTTATAGAAGTAGAGAAATAGAGGTTTGGAATATCTTTTTGGAGGGTGGGATGTATTAAAAAGTAATGGTTTTTTGATCTACTAACAAACTCATTATATAAAGTCGACCATTTGTCCCTAATGTCCTTCTTTATTTTACAAAAGATATCATTATTATTAGTAGGAGCTTTTGTGATATTTTCAATACTACATGTTTCTTTGGCAGCCTCATCTACTATTTTATTTCCTAAAATACCTGAGTGGCCTTTAACCCAAATGAATTGTATTTTTATGTTTTTTATTTTGGCATTTTTAATTGATTCTTTAATTCTTAATATGATTTCATTGTTATAATGTTTCAATGGGCATCCTTGTCGAGCCTGTAGTACCGATTTAGAGTCAGATAATATTATAGCTTTCAGAATTGAATTGTTTTTAACCCATTCTAGTGCTTTTTGTACTGCTAAAGCTTCGGCCGTAAATATTAAAGATATGTCTGAAATACGATATTTTTCAATATGATTTGTGGTTAAAACAAAAATTCCGAAACCGATTTTACTTTTGGATCCCTTTGTATATATATTTATCTCATAGTCCATGAATCTATTTAATATTCTTTTCAAGATGGCATTATTCGAAGTATGTAGGAAATATAATGTCGGGTTTAACAATTATTGTTTCAAATGTATTAGAGGGTGTTTGAGCCCCTTTCCTTGTAAGATCATCTACAATCTCGTTACCCTGTACCCCGTTATGTCCCGGGACCCAAGTGAGAGTAACTCTATTTTTCTCGCCTAGCTCATTAATTGTACTAGGCATCTCCGGATCATTTTTGAGCTGATTACGTAAGAGCTCAGTGCTTTGATGGCTGCTTGACTATCGGTCATGATGATAATATCTTGTCTATGATAGTTTTTCTTGATTTTAAACTGGATACACTTCTCGATGGTGTGAATTTCCGCCTGGAAGATGCTTGGGTATTTTCCCAAGCTGTACTTCATTAGCATTTCATCCTGGGTCATGTCCCAGGTATCTTTAGTCCTGTAGCAAGTAGACTTTCGTCTGATTACTCTGTTCCTGATCATTCTATATCGTGTCCTTTTTGCCACATTCTCTATCATCAAATGTAAAGGGGTGAGGTTTAAGATCACCTCCTCTGCGACAGTACGACAGGTTCTCATTGCACCAGTTATGCAAACACAGACTAGTCTTTGTACTTTTGAGATATTAGCTGTGGTAGTAGCTAAAATAGTTCTGTTACTCCATGCTACAGCCCCGTAAGTGATAATTGGTCTCATTATTGCAGTATACATCCATCGCAGTATGTTTGGGTTACATCCCCATTGTTTACCTGCAATGTGTGTTCCAGAGAAGTTTGTTGTCCAGGGTTAGGCTTAGATATTTGACTTCATTTTTCCATTCTATATCTATCCCGTCTAATTTAACGGTTTTGAGATTAGGTTTTCTTTTCCTTGAAAAGGCTACTTGTGTTGTTTTTGTAGTCCCACTTCAAGGCACAAGCAGTATAAATTAAACGTTACTGTTCTAGTGTTAAATTCTGTAACTCAGTGTTGAATGGTGGCATATGGAGGACACTGATTACATAAATTTTCTTCAAATCAGCAAAAATGTCTTTACCCAATAATCTTCTCAAAAATAAGTAAATAACTGACCGAAATTCAATTTGAAAAACATCATAGTTGTTCAATTTTATTTACAAGTACATTTTCATGCTAACCAGATGTATATCAATATATCCTCGTATGTCATGTGGTGGATAAAAACTTTAAAATATATTGTTAAAACATTTTTTTGTTTTCGATTTCCTAAAATATCATGCAGGTGTTAAAAATTAAGATATTGACTACCTACATTGGCAATTAATGTCAATCGAGATTAGATAACCAGGAAAAGTATTATGTTTAAGCCGCTTAGGTGCAATCTACCCGTTTGGTATGATATCCATAATACACATTGACTGCTGACCTTCATTCTATGATTAAAAGTGACGTTCCCGATACTGTATTTAAATTTTTTATTGACTGCAGTTGTAGGTGTAATTATAGGCTAGCACTAATGAATAAATGTGCTTAGCTAATAATTAAAACAATTAATCATCGATTACTAAAATTGGTAGTAAAAAACATTCGTTTTGCGACTTGAAGTAAACAATTAAGAAGATTGTTCATTAAAGTTTTAAAAGCGGAATACTGTTTATAAAAGTTTAATAGGTTCAATCTTTTAGTGCTCTTGTTCTTTATGTTGTATTTATTGTTTGGAGAGCGGATTTATTTTTTACTATACTATAAAATAAGGGATAATATATTTAGTCCTGAAAGAGTCGCTTTTTATTCCTGTATTTAACGCGGACCTATTTCTAAGTGCCTATGAGATTTAATTACCTAATTTTTTTAGCACACTACAATCATACCAGAACGTTTTTCAAAACCTCTGATGTGACACCACTGTCACATGGAAACAGTTGGTTAAACAATAATAATAAAAATGAATGTATAAATCAATTTAAATTTTAAAATATTACTAATAGTAATAATTATGATTTAGCAAGTTGTGAATATCCAGAAATATTTATATTTTGGAGCGAGGATGACTAAGAACTTGGTGGATATGCTTGTTTGTGGACAATAAGCACTGATGATGGCACCATGCCGAAAGCGCTTTGCATTTAAAAATAAAAAAAAATTAAAAAAAAATTTGAACGAAATACAAGTCTTTTCTTTTGAACCTATTAATTAATTTTCCAAATCCTAATGCTCAAAACTTTGATAAAGCCATCAATAGCGACTGAATGATATATTGATAACGACTCGCATCATATTGCCACTCGCACTTGGTTACGTAAAAAATCGCACTTCATCTTGAAATTATGCGAAGGATAGCTTTGTCAAAGTTAAACATTTTATGACTGGTCCTGTATAAGTATAGTTGTTTAAAATTGATTGATTGAGTTTTTTAAATCCCCCAATTATGATAATTTTTTCTTTCAAAAAATTATGTTTAATTGTTTTGATTTTTTGGGACACCCTGTATTTAAAATATCTTAATTTTTTTCTACCACTGTTATATATTATGTAATATATTTACTCTATCATGCGTAAAAAAATAAACATCTATACTATAAAGCAACGTAATTATTGGTTAACTCACATAATACACTGGCGTGCATAAAAATCGACACACTGTAAACTTTTGACTTTAACTATATTTTTTAATTATTCATCAGATAAAAAAAAAATATGCTGCTTGAAAGACAATTTAATATGCTTTAATGCCAGTATAAATTTATGAAAACTTATTTTGACTTCCTATGTTTAACATAGTGAAATTAATGAATTAAGCAAATGAAGCTTTTTTATTATTACCATAAATAGGGTTATTGACAATTTAAAACTTAACACTTAATTTTTTAATAATGGATATGACCTCCTCTTGCCCTAATAACATCTCTTATACGATTAGGCATAGATCTAATCAAGTTAGCTATTGTTTCTTATGGAATGTTAAGCCACTCTTCTTCTACTGCAACAATAAGCTCTGGGATCGAGTTTGGGGTAGGAAATCTAGCTCGAGTTCTTCTTTTTAGCTCATCCCATAAATGTTTGATCGGATTTAGGTCAGGACTGTATGCTGGCCACTCCATAACCCGAAAACCGACTTCTGCAATGTAATTTGCACGATTCTTGCGGTGTGCGGCCTTGCATTGTCATTGTCATGCATAAAGGTAAATTCGTCTCCAATGTAGTCAACATAAGGTACCACATGAATTGCTAAAATTTCCTCAATATCTATCAGCCGTTAGACCTCTTCTTCCGTAAACACGGTCGCCCCTACGAATAAACACAGGGTCGGTTCGTGCTCCTATAGAAATTGTACCCCAGATCATGCAGCAACCACCTCCATAAGCACTCTGCTCTTCAAAGCAGCACTCTGCAAATCGCTCTCTTGGTCTTCAGTACACTTTCTTTCTTCGGTCGCTACCATGGAGGCATATTCTGGTCTCAACTGAGAACTGAACAGATCCACATCGTTCCAACGTCCAATTCAGATGATCCCGTGCAAAACGCAGGCGTGCTTGCCGATGAGCTGGCGTAAGTTTTGGACCAATCTCAGGTATTTTAGGGGTCAGGTTATTTTCATGCAGTCTTTGTCTTACTGTCCACTGACCACTCTTCGCACCTTACGGAGCTGTCGTTGCACTTGAACGACATTAAGGTGACGATTTCTTAATGTTGTTGACACAATAAGGCGGTCATCACGAGCGGTTGTAAATCGCCTTCTGCCTGTTCCAGGTTGCCTATGAAAGGATCCAGTCTCCTCATAACTGCGCGTCTAGGAACAGCTCGCTGACCAAGTCCATTTTCAATTTAAGCAATAACTTGGGTGGCTTTTTGTGGTGTGGTATGCATTAAACTAACACTATTGAGATTATAAAAAACGAATAATATGCAAATTTCAGTTGCAAACGCAATAATTTTAATATTTGACAAATTTGTTATTTTCGTTACAATCACCACATAAACACGTTTCATTTGTTTACCAGTTGCTATGCATATAAAGAATAATTTGATAAATCTTGATAAATTTATACTAACATTAAAGCATATTAAATTGTTTTTCAAACAGCATATTTCTTTTTTAATCTGATGTATAATTTTTTTAAAAAAATATAATTAAAGTCAAAAGTTTACAGTGGGCCGATTTTTATACACGCAAGTTTATTTATTTTTAGCAATTTTTGGTCAGTGCGACTAGACAAAGAAAATTAAATATTTTAAAAAGTGACAAAAAGTGGCAAATTGTTTAGGTTAAGTAAGAATCTACACATTAAAGTAAAAAATTCCTTACAGTTGTTTTTATCGGAAAACATTCCACCCTACTTTTCGCCTTAGTAAAATAATTACACATTTTTTCTTTGACTTTTTGAAGTATATGTACGTTTTAACGGGTATCCAAATTCTTTGTCAATTTATGACTCTTGATAATGTCAAAATAGTCTACTTACCACTACCGCTTGCCTCCATAATTTACATAAACTTATTTCACACTGTAATTGTCTTTTAATTTTGCACAAAAATACTTAAAATCGACACACATTGTTTCCAAATACAAACACTTGCCACAAACGTCATCTTCGAACTCGTGTCCTTGATTAAATATTAAATCTACTTTACTAAAATGGGTAATGATACCTAAAGAGATTATTTATGATGCAATTTCTTGTTTTAACTCAATTTGCTATTTTTAGATATTGACCAAGAATTTCCAAAAATTCGCCTGTGTGCGACATCCTGACTTTTACTTAAATTTTAATTTTCTGAAACTTCACCACCCCCCGGCATCAGAGATCAGCCCAACATAGTTCAATTTTGACAAATTTTTTATCACGTCAAAATTTTCCATTTTCCTTTGTTAATAATTTAATTCTCAATAATCAGTCATGGACCCGGTTTCTGGACAGCAGTTTGATCAAGGGAATAATATTTACCTGAAATTTTAAATAACAATAACATGTTTATAATTATAATTTTGAATTAAGACATGATTTTTATATCTAAATAAATAATGTGCTACGACTTTCCACTGACATTCCATCTGTAGATACTTTACACAAAATGCTATCAATTGAATGTTGCCGCCATTTATAAACATATTTTATTCTTTATGCATCAATTTTCCAATATTTTATACACTTTTGAATCCTATTCTGTAAAAATGCCCATTGGAATGCTCTACTTTTTATATAAAATGTATTTTCCATTATGATCACAATATATATATATATATATATATATATATATATATATATATATATATATATTTTAATAAATAATTTATTGAAAATGGACTGGCTTTCATAAACTACAACTTAATTATATTATCGAATACTGTAAAGTGGCCCATACTGCTCCACCATGCGCAATTTTTTCCTGGACGAAATTCAAATCAATTTCTCTTAATTTTTTTTTAATTATTTATCGTTTACGTTGTTTTTCATCTTGAGCTTCCCAAGATATATTGTGTTTTCCAAACGTAATGACACAATGCTAAGTCTAACCCAAACATGATATCGTCATTAATATGATGTTCTGGAGTAATTTGGAAAGGCAATCTAGCCCTGGCTATTCAAAACTTCGCCTCTCACTCTTCCCACAATTCTTCCCACAAGTCTTTCTTCCACAAGTCTTTCTTCCACAAGTCTTTTAACAATTCTTCCCACAACAGGTCAAGGTATATCTCTGTTATAAATTGTGCTCCAGACAAGGATTTTATTCGCAAATTTTGCTTTATGTTTTTGCCTAAAATAGTAAGTGCAATTCTCTACGTTGTCCATATAAAACGCACCATTTCCTTTCATTTCAGAATTAAAGTAAAATACGCAATATATAATAATGTTTTATCCGCCGGCAAAGTGCACCCGCCTCAGTTTACAGCAGTATCTTGGTATATGAAGAAGTGTATTTAGGACACTTACGTCTATTTCGATATCTAAGATCATTCCTGTTCAATTTTACCGATACCGTACTCTTAGTACCGTATTGGAGAGCCATTCTCCTCGCTGATATCCCAACATCCCAAGTACATTTTCGCGGTCTTCCACTTTTTGGGATATTCAGACATGGTATTCCCTGCTCGCAGTCAGCTCGGCTGCTCCATTTCAAAACACAGTATCTGCAAATTTGAAAAATCAGAGAAAACGCTATTTTAGTGTTTTTGCTTGGCCTTTGCAAACCTATTAGATGGCTTTTGTGTTACTAGGTAAAAAATACTATTTTCCAGAAAAAAAATTAGATTTTTTTGATATAGCACATACTGTGTTTTGAAATTGGAAACTTATCTTTATGTTTTAACCAAAACACAGTATGTACTGCGGAGCAGTAACTACTGTGTTTTAAAATGGTAACTTGTACATATTAACTTTTGAATCAAAACACAGCATATACACTATACACTACTATGGGTATAAAAAAGGCTTTAAAGCTAAAAATACCTGTACTAAAACTGAACTAGATTAAAGTAAAAAGATTTTTCAATTATTTTAAAACGTGTTTTTATTTTTATATTTTTTGATTATTTTAAAAGAACAAACTAAATAAATAAACAAAATTAAACCAACACGGTCTTTACTGTTAATCAATATTTTCTGTTCCTTGACTGTCTACCAAATCCTGAGCCGAGTCATTTTCTATAATACTATTCCCAAATTCCAGCCGATTTTTAGACATTAATTGTCCTAACACCGCGATGATTGCATCTTTCTTTTGTTTTGGTATTCCCCTAACTGGTATGGCTTCAGGCTCCTGCATAGTTCTTTTAAACTTCTTTTGCAAAAAATCCACTGAAGCATAACTTTCCTGATGAAAGTCGGTTTTATACTGCAACAATGTAGATCCTTTCTTAAATTTCACTTCAACCAAATCTTGTAGCAAAAATCCTTTCATTGGATCTTCTTTGTTTGAGGTTCTCTTTTTTTCTTTTCCCATTTAAGGAACTTATTTACATCAAGTACATAACAATTTTTTCTAGAAGAAGCCGTCGTCTTTTAAATCCTCGTAATCGTAAATTTGACCAAGTTTATGTATCCTTCTTTCAATATTGCCATGAATACCGTCCGCACTCATGTGCGTGTGCCCCTTTGTTAGATATCTTAATGACACGGAATTAATTCCACAACTTTCTTGATTTAATAAATAAACTAATGCCGTATACAGAATCCAATTTTTATTCTGGCCCGTACAATTGTCACACCAAATTATATAATCTTTAACATCACGTTCAACTTGAAAAACTTTAAAAATTGCATCAACAATATTATGACCGTCACGGCCAGCAATCCCTTCGTGCCAGTAATTGGAAGATACTGTGTTTTGAGATGGTAAACCGGTATGAAGGGTGTAGATACTGGGTTTGGCACATTTAATATCTTAATACCGAGTGCTTTAAAATGTTTCAAACCCTTGCCAAAAGATGCAGATCAACACGGTAACTCCATTTATGCAATAATCTTATTTTTTTAAAAAATGTTGGATACTGTGTTTTGGAATGGGACTGTCGAGCTACTGTTCGATAAATGGTTATGCGAGAAATATCATTCTAAAATATTCAAAATATTTCAGCTTTAAATACACCCGCCCATCCTGGTTGTGGATACTCTTTCTTATTTCTATCTTATACGACATCTGGAAGCAAAAACTTCAAAATAAATAACTTCCAACTGACAGTAAGCAATGTTTTGTTTCCAAAGGCAACTTAACAATATTTTGTTTTTGTTAAAATTAAAGCCAATGAATCTTGTGTCAAAACTACTAAGACATGCGTTAATCTCATTTTTTTACATAAATCATCGTTTCTTCTCCTTTCATCTTGGGTATTTTAGGATATACCACATTTTAAGTCTCTCATCCCCGTACTATCTATAAAAGCATTACGAATAAGTCATTATATTTGTTCATTCATCTTTAAAGATGCCAATCTGTAACAAATAAAGGTTTTATCTAACGCCATTAATCACCAATTCCTCAATTGAGATTCTATTATTAACGTCTACGATCGTACTGTAACGATTTTAATTTTGCTATTGTTACGAAATGTTTTTCCAATTATTTTATTTAACCTATTATCCCTAATTTCATATCTAGTTTTGAAAATAATCTTCGTAAATCCTTTACAAGTAATTATGATTAGAATTTAGTTTTGGAGTTTATCGTTACAACATTACAGGATTATTTCAATTGCCCATGATCTGGTTTTAACTATACCTGAATTAAACCAGTTATATCGAACGCAATAGTTATCCAGATCCTCATTTGTTTATAGCTCTAAATTTTAATGACGTCTTATCTATTCTCGCCGTTTACTTGTGAAAATTTACATAATCTACACAGGTTTTTTATGAATTGTAAAAAATGACCGTGACATCGTTAACGTACTTACTTGTCATCAATAGATACCTACCTATGGATAATTGTAATTTTTTAAGCACTGTTATTAAAATATGACATTAAAAAATTAAAGTTTTTAAAACTAGGTAGGATGTACCGCGTGAAGCTAGTTAAACATTATTTATTATTAGTACTGATATTACCTATTTGTTATATTTCGCAATAAAAACAAATTTGTTCCACCAAGCTAAAATACATGAGAAACAGTTGTAAACAAAACAATATGATTTGTTTTGCATTATTTGTTTTGTATCGAGAAAATCTAAGTACTGTGTTTATTTAAATATACGTAGTCCCAGGTTTTAGTTTACAGGTTCTATCAACTCACTCTGTATATTTATCAGAAGAAGTTTCAAGTAAGAGTAACTTAAATTTATTATCTTCAAAGTGCTTAACTGTTGTAATAGATGCATATAGTTTTAAATGCACCATGTTTTTTATTCTAAAATAATAAATAAATTTGGTAAACTACGTTTTTACTTACTCCTCCAGTTCTGAAGTTTGCGCGTGTTAATTAAATTTCAATTTAAAAATTCACTGACCACTGATAGTCTAGTGACGACAGTATCATGTTTTTTTAAAATTGGAGCCGTTGGTCAAAATAACGTCATAAAATTTTGTTGTTAATATTTGTAATCAAATGCCTTCAAGTGAATATGTTGATATGTTACTAATTTATGGAGAATGTAATAAGACTTCCCGAGAACAATTTCTAGTTTTCAGGATACCTATTCACTAACTCAAGCAGTGGCGACACGTGACTTCTGTAATAGGGAGGGCTGAGTATAAGGGCACCAAAAAATCAATACCAAAAATCATTTAAACTTAAGGAGGTCCTTTCGCCACCCCTTTCGCCACCAATGTTAAATAAAAAATATTAGATTATGACTAAAATTTATTTTTTTTCTAATAAGTCCTTATTTATCTAATAGTGAACTTTTAACTATACCTTACCGTGCAAATTTTTGAGAATTTTTTTTTTAAATGTGAGTATTTGTAAAGTGTCTTACGAGAAAGTAAGACCTCAACAACAATTTTAGAATTATAATTAATTTTACTATTATTTATTGATTAGATGGAGTAGAAAAAAACTAAAAATAAGGTTTTTGAAATATTTAGGTTTTGTTTTTTTACAATAAAATATATAGGTTACCGTGGAATTTATTGAGAAATTAATATTAAAAAAAAAAATTCAAGTAACCTAGTTGCCCCAGGGGCCACTCGTAAATTTTCTTTCATTCTACTCAAAATCGATGTACTTTTCAACCCTCTTCGAGGCTTGTATGCGAAAATGGGGCACCTAACTCAGTCACTATCTGACGGTCTATTAGGGATGTTAATAAATCCGTAAAATGTAATTTTTTATGGGAGTCGTCTAAAAAAGTTATTTATTTTACCCTAATAAATAACATGGTGCATTTAAAAGCATATGCTTTTATTAAAAAAAAAAAAAAAAAACAAAGTTGACCTTGAAAGTCAGGAGCAAGAGAAAATCAAAGAACATCATTTTGTAGACTATAATGATTGAGGTTACTTTTACTGAAAACTTCCTGCTAAATCTACAGGATAAATACGACTAGCTAGAGTCTTTAAACTAAAAGCTGGGGAACAATGTTTATACGTGTTAACAGTCCAAAGCATTATGCATTACTATAAGAGATGTATCGACAAATTCAACAAATGGTCCATTCATTCTTCATTTTTTATTTGTAACCTTATTGCAAAAATTCCTTTTGAAACAAAAACAATAGAAACTTATTAGCAGATATTGAAAGTTTCGATATTCACTCCAAAAAATGCCTTTTTTAGATCTAAAAGACCTTAACTTTTAATTATCCCCTTAAAAATAATGTATTTTTGAAGTTCTAACGACATTGAAAAACTTTGCTATACATATAAAATTATAAGAAAATCAGAACTTGGATAAGAAATTAAATTACTTTCGAGAGCTTCAAGAGTATATTTACGCTGGGAAAATTAATAACGTTAAAATGTTGGAAGTTTTATCTTCAATTACAAGATTAAAATGGAACATCGTGAGGAGGAAGTTCCATCACTGGGTTTATTAGTGAAAAAAATAATGGGCGATATAAAAAGTTGTATAAAATATGCTCCAAACTGAAATTAGGCAACCCCTTTTTAAAATTATATTTTTATTGTTTAAGTTTACGGTATAATACGTTTTATGAATACTTTACAGCTCTTATTGAAGTCATAATAAATTAACTTGATAAAAAAATATCACGGCAAATAAAATTTTCTGAAATTGTCGACCGTTAAATAGTAGGCTTTCTAAATACCCCAAGTCCATTCGATTTCTTTATTGTTTAAATATAAAAAGGATAAAACAAAAAAGTTACTAGATTTTGGCACATCATAGATTAATTAGGTACATCATGTTTTTATGTCAGGTGGCAGTTATCAAAATAAATTTGAATTTGTCAAGTTGTTAGAAATTTGTATATTTTGATATTTCAAAAGTGTTTATAAGTATTCAACAAAATGATGAAACAATTTAGTGATTAATAAAAAACTTTAATCCTAAACGTAGCTTCCTATTTTAAGAGACACATATCTATTTGCAAGTCTTTTGGAAGGATCATCATTCCTCATATTCAAAATCAAATATATTTTGTAAATTAAAATTATTTATTAATATAAAACCATATTTACATCTCTTAAAGCCTTACCGGTGCAATAAGGGAAATGATGGATATTAGAGATAAAGCCTTTAAAAGGTATAAAAATACTAAGTCAAATGCCCATTTCCAATTTTATAAAGATATGCGAAATTACACAAACAGTACTATAAAACGGGAGAAAAAACCTATCTTTACATTTGAATTTAATAATAAACATTCTAAACAATTTTGGAAACCACTGAAAACATATACTTCCATTCCTGATCGTCTTAATAACCCTGTTGACATTAATAACTATCTTGTAAATTTTGTTGCTGGATCTCAACCCGCTGAAGATTTAATCTTATTTTATTATAATAATAGTAGAATAGATTCTAAATTCAATTTTACTGAAACAAACGATTTACTTGTTTCGCGAGCTATTGCAGAGATAAAGACTAATGCTACGGGGGGTGATGGAATAAGTATAAGACTAATTCGATATTGCTGTCCACGCTTTGTTCAATATATTACACATATTATTAATTTTTACCTAACTAATAATATTTTTCCGCTTTCATGAAGAAGAGCGATAGTAAAGATGTTGCCAAAAAAATCAGATCCTCGAGAGTATAAAGATCTTCGAACTATTAGCATGTTGCCAACATTATCTAAAATCTTAAAGAAAGCTATAGAAGTGCAACGTAGGGATCATATTGACGCCTACTCTTTGTTACCTGTAACTCAATCAGGTTTTTGTAAAGGCTTTTTTAAAGAATCTGTTTCACGAATTTCCACCTGTTTTGGATTATCTTCAAAAACCAATATTCAGCTGATAAATTTATAAAGCACGAAAGAAAATTGTACTAGTATTTGTAGACAAAATGTAAAACGTAATCCTAATTTTTTAAAAGTGACTTTTGTATTCGTGCTAAGCAACAACAAAGCGCAACTGAAATAAAAAGACACGTGCAAACTGTAACTAAAAATGCGATACTCTTTTGTCAGAGGACTTTCACAGAGGGTATTTCGATCACTTTATTCTACCTATGCCTATGCTTAATGGTATAGTTAATAGTGGTACAATTATGGTTTGTTTGTATCGTATCTGTTAAAATTCCTTTCTTTCTCATTAAATAGTAAATTAGAGTTCAAGAGTTACAGTCTATTTTGGAAAAACTGTATACTCCATTTATATTAACTGATTCAATTATACAGGGTGACCCAGACCTATCCGTAAACTAGTACAAATTCAAAGAACAGCATGTCTCAACATAACAGGAGCCATGTAAACAACACCGACCAGAGCCATGGAAGTCATTCTTAGTCTCACTCCCCTTGATACTTACATCAAGGAGGTTGCTCTGACGATAATGACACGCCTCCGCACGGTTGAAATAGAAGCTGATGTAGGATCTGGTGAGGGGAGACGTCGCTTTTGACAGAAGGCGCGCGATACGCTCCCACTGCTTTAAGCCAATATGGACTTCAACTCACCGAGATATATCTTCCATAAGCCATATAAAGTTATAATAGAATAAATAGAAGAGCCAGAAGTGGCAGATACGATTCATATCTACACCGACGGTTCTAAAACAAAACAAGACTCAGGATGTGGAATATACTGCAGATTCTTAAACCTAAACATAAAATGGGCTGTAAGCATTAGTGCCTGTGTAGTTCAAACATAGCTTACGGGGATTCTCATAGCAGCAAAAGAAATAACCAGAAACAATATCACTGGAAGGAATATGCTCATTGTATACAGATAGCAGACAAGCACTACTCACCCTGAACAGACCACGAATTTACTCAGGATTAGTACTAGAATGTCACGAAGCTTTGGCTGAAATATCCATCAACAATGTGGTCACCTTAAGATGAATCAAAGGTCACGCCACATCGAAAGCAAACCGTCTTGCTGATTCACTAGCCAAGAAAGCAGCCAACCAAATACTTTTTGGACCTCGCTTTTTCATTGGCCTGACAAAATCGGTAGTGACAGACCTAATTAGAAGATTTGTGTTCGGCGAGTATCGGCTAACACCGGCCGAAATAAGAGAACCACCTCTTGGCGACGTTGTCATCTACATTAAATCTGTAGGCTGACTCACGAGCTAGGAGGTGCCTATCATCTTAGGAGGATGCACGATGGGCCTAATGAAGCTTAAGTGCCGTGGGGGTAACCCATCCTCTACACGTTACAGATACAGAAGTGTTTCTATTTAAAATAATTATGATAATTTAATTTGGGGTCTAGATCATTCTGGAATTTAGCAAAATAATGAATTGCTTGGCAAACCTGTAATATTTTTTACAATATTTTAGTGTTGAATACATTATTACTAGACCCTTGTATAATCATGTTAGCACAGATCGTATAGTGTCTTACTTTTTCAACTTGGCATTTCGTGACGCTGGTTCAATTCCCAATTAATTATCTTTGTCTTTAATTTTTCTTTTATTTTAAAAAAATATAAACGTCAAAATATGACTATTGTTTTTTATTTATTTAAAATGCATGTTATTTATCGTAATATAATCCCTAAAATTATTCTTTTCGCTATTTATTTTGTACAAGAAAATTGGGTATTATTAATAATAATATTTTTATTCTAATTATCTCCTATACTTTATATTTATTTTTTTCTGAGCTTTTTAATGGCTTTTGTAAGCTCCTAATGGATTAATAAAATAAAACTACTACTACTGTCTCCTATGTTCCAGGTATTTTTTTAACTACTGTTCGAGACTTTATTATTTTTTGTACAATTTGTTGATTACTCAATAATTCTGAATTATTAAATTTGTTTTCTAAATGGAATTCTATTTTATTGAATCAAGAATCAGAAACAAGCAGAGAGCCCATTACCGTATTTATCATCGTATTATTCTTTTTATCAGAACGTTATTTATTTTTAGTTATTATTCTTTGTCAGTGATAAAAAATGAACAAGACGACAAAACCTAGGTAGAAAAGTATTTAATATAAGAGATATTTCAGTTTTCTCGATTTGTTTAGTTAGTGAAACTTCAATTTTGCTTCTCCTAAAACTATGTAAGTAGAAAAATAGAGAATTCTCGTGTTTTGACTATCTGAATTTATTTTAAACACAGGATTGGAATGGAGTATGTTTGGTATAATTAACAGATGTTACATAAAAACGTGAAATTATTGATAACTTCTTTTCTTCATCATGTTTTTATCTATGGAACAGACACTGAAGCACCTATGCGATTGATTTCGAATTGATTTCGAATTGTTTTCGAATTGATTTCGAATTGATTTCGAATTGATTTCGAATTGATTTCGAATTGATTTCGAATTGATTTCAAATTGATTTCGAATTGATTTCGAATTGATTTCGAATTGATTTCGAATTGATTTCGAATTAATTTCGAATTGATTTCGAATTGATTTCGAATTGATTTCGAATTGATTTCGAATTAATTTCGAATTGATTTCGAATTGATTTCGAATTGATTTCGAATTGATTTCGAATTGATTTCAAATTTATCTCGAATTGATTTCGAATTGATTTCGAATTGATTTCGAATTGATTTCGAATTGATTTCGAATTGATTTCGAATTGATTTCGAATTGATTTCGAATTGATTTCGAATTGATTTCGAATTGATTTCGAATTGATTTCGAATTGATTTCGAATTGATTTCGAATTGATTTCGAATTGATTTCGAATTGATTTCGAATTGATTTCGAATTGATTTCGAATTGATTTCGAATTGATTTCGAATTGATTTCGAATTGATTTCGAATTGATTTCGAATTGATTTCGATTTGATTTCGAATTGATTTCGAATTGATTTCGAATTGATTTCGAATTGATTTCGAATTGATTTCGAATTGATTTCGAATTGATTTCGAATTGATTTCGAATTGATTTCGAATTGATTTCGAATTGATTTCGAATTGATTTCGAATTGATTTCGAATTGATTTCGAATTGATTTCGAATTGATTTCGAATTGATTTCGAATTGATTTCGAATTGATTTCGAATTGATTTCGAATTGATTTCGAATTGATTTCGAATTAATTTCGAATTGATTTCGAATTGATTTCGAATTGATTTCGAATTGATTTCGAATTGATTTCGAATTGATTTCGAATTGATTTCGAATTGATTTCGAATTGATTTCGAATTGATTTCGAATTGATTTCGAATTGATTTCGAATTGATTTCGAATTGATTTCGAATTGATTTCGAATTGATTTCGAATTGATTTCGAATTGATTTCGAATTGATTTCGAATTGATTTCGAATTGATTTCGAATTGATTTCGAATTGATTTCGAATTGATTTCGAATTGATTTCGAATTGATTTCGAATTGATTTCGAATTGATTTCGAATTGATTTCGAATTGATTTCGAATTGATTTCGAATTGATTTCGAATTGATTTCGAATTGATTTCGAATTGATTTCGAATTGATTTCGAATTGATTTCGAATTGATTTCGAATTGATTTCGAATTGATTTCGAATTGATTTCGAATTGATTTCGAATTGAATTCGAATTGAATTCGAATTGAATTCGAATTGAATTTAAATGGATTTCGAATGGATTTCGAATTGATTTCGACTTAATTTCCTGAAACCTGAGAGAACACCAAATAAATCTAAATGATTAAATTTCCAATAATATCGAAATTCTTTGAGCAGCTGCCTATTATTTAAGAGATTCAAAATGATTATAGACAGAAAAATCCATTATAGGGACAATAAGTGCGGTTCAGAACCCAATACGTTACTCCACAATAGAGAAATTTCATGTGATTACAGATCTAATAGAGAAAGTCTAGGAAAATAAATAAATCTGCCTTGTAATGTTTTTGATATCGTAAAAGCATTGTTGGCTATAAAGGACATAATACTAGAATACAAATCGCTCTTGGTTTTGTCTTGTAATGCCAGGTATCGGAAATATGTCAACTCTTGGTTTTTGGCTAAATACATCCTACTCCTTTTTCTATGTACAGTGTTTTATTTAGCCGGAAGAGAGGTATATCTATCACACTTGATCTATTCGTCCCACTCTGAAAAAGGATTCTCTGTGGTGTGGTCAGGAAACTAGAGAATCTAAGATAATATCGAGGGTACGGTGTTTATTTATTTCACTAGACAAACCTATTTTGTATTGACTCTATATTATCATCAGTAGATTAAATTAAGTTTAGGTCAACACTTATAGTATCTAGCTTCCCCCACTTCGACGTATTTAGATTAATTACGGACCATGTGACGAAGTCACTAAATTTTGCTCTCAAGTAATTAAAAAAATGGTTATTTCAATTAATTCCCGCCTGAGGACATGTAAAAGATCCCCTGTATTTCTGTTTTCCAGGAATTACCCTTTCTATATAACTGCGAGTACCCTCCTAGGTTAAAATATTACTATATTTGCCGAAATCCGAATGGGCATTTTGTAGAGTCGATTTCGTACCGATAATCTACTTTTATTTGTCAAGGTACTAGAAGGACATTTTTTATATTTCTAAATTGTAAACTGTCGGCTATAGTGGTGATATTCCCCACTTAGGCTTACCGGTCTTCCATCTTGTCACAGCGAAAAATCATAAATTCGATGACATCTGGGAATTACCCTCTCTTGATTGCCGACAGCCGAAAATGGTGCCTAGTAAATACTCCGTGAGTGACCGTAATATCGAAAGAATATTGAACCACCCCGATTATTTTTCTAAAGGTAGGAAACCGCCTATAATTTTTTTTTATTTACAATTAGTTTGGGACACCCGTCCGACAAGTGAAATAATTTTAATTCATGCCCAGCATTTTTCATTTCATCCCTTAGTGGGAAACCGTTTGCAATTTTTTTTATAAAAAGCACCAGTATTTTTCATGTCAGTTTCTCTTTTCTTTTATTTATTCATTCAATTGTATTTTAATCATTCCGTTCGCCGTCCACAATTAGTTATTGAATGAAGCCAGACGACTTCTGTAAAATTAAATTCACACACGCTCTCGGTCGACTCTGGGCAAATCTCAAAATAATTTTTACGTTAACCATCGCATTTTTGTCCCAAACACCGCGCTGAAAATTATTATTCTCGTTCAATTGCCAGAGCGTCGATCCGTCTGGTCTAAGATACAGGGACGTTCCGAAAACTTTGATTTCATTTATTTGCTTGAATTTGATTACCGTCATATTTAAATTGTTTTCGAGTGTATTAATTTATTTTTAATAAATTTTCCGTATATAGGGAGTTTTATAATTCCCGGACCGCTTGGCCTCCTGTGCTAGCGAATCGTAAATATTTTCCCGTACTAGTAAAAGGTAATACCAACTTTTAATTTCCTTAGTACCTAATAAGGTAATAAAGTAAATTGGACTTAAATCCATTTTCGCGTTAATCAGGGGGTGATAGCCGTAGTCGCTTGCTTCCCCCCGTCGATAATCAGAGCTGTTTCAGCCCCTAGTCTTTATAACAGCTCGTGGAAAGAGTTTCTCTCTTGAAGAAGCTATGGACTACCAGATGTCTACATGAGAGAGACTTTAAACCGTTAATATTTTATTAGTTTTCATTGGTAATAATTTATTTTTAATCAATTTTCCGCATATAGGGAGCCATTAATATTTAATTAGTTTTCATTGGTAATAATTTATTTTTAATAAGTTTGCCGCATATAGGGAGCCGTTCATATTTAATTACCGTTGTATTATTTTTTTGTAAATATATATTTTATTACCTATTCCTGTGTTTCTCTTATTACTGGTTCTTAACCGTTCTCTTTCAGGGTACCGTAGAGTACGAGGTGTAAAGGAGATAAGTGTTTTATTTTTATTTATTCTAGTATAGTGGCTACCTAGCAGTGACCGCCTGGAATTATTTACCTCCACTGAGTTCACCTTGAGTACACTCTAGTGTACCACAGGGTCGCCGAGCAAACTGCGATACCAAAACTGGCACCTGAGCAACCCCTATTCGGGAATCACCTTCATAGCGCCACACAGACTCTAGGTGAACCAGAAGCCTGTCACAAAATGAACCATCAGACTCTTTACTGCCTTTATGTCTTTCATGGCCTGGTATCCAGAGTAAGGCTACTATATTTTGACTACCTAGCTATTTTAGGACTCTCAAACAGTCCCATACAATCTTTGTATCTGAATAAATGCTTTTAATGTCGCTTGACTGTCTGAGTATGTGAAAATGATTTTTCCATTTACTTTGTATGTTAGTACCTCTTTTGCGCAGTGATGTAAGAAATTATCTTGAATATTGATAGGAAATGTATAAGTTTTATTAATTTACTATAGTATGAAATTGTCTAACTCCTGTCCTGTTGTTTGAATATGATTATTGCGTTGTATATTGCATATACAATACCGCCTACCTGCAAAAGAGAAGAAGAGTAGACAATTTATATTAGTGAATATTTTCTAAATTATACACGGAAATAAAAAGAATGAAACTGAATAAAACAAATTTAGGTTATGAATGATATAGCGCATAATTCCTTTAAAAAATAGCTGGAGTTGAAAAATATTGCATGACAAAAGGTAATAAAGATGAACAATACTCCAAAATAGAATTGATAATAAAATTCGTAGTGCAGCTTATTCAACAACAAAAGGTATGAGATTTAATTTGTTCTCTTTTCAACGCTTCTCGATCTGCCTGAAAAGTGCATTCTTTTTATTTGCGTTTCCACTATCATGAATTTATATTTTTATGCTATAACAGGGCGTTGTGAAATGCCCACCCCACCAATATTTTAAGAAAATTGGCAGCTTAGATTCCATCGTCTGAAGAAGTTCTCTGTTTAATTATACATTTGTTTATTTCTATCATCAGAGATATGAGCGAGGGATAAATCGCAGAGGAAATTAGGTGTAGTAGAGTAGAGAATTACTAGGAATTTAAAGAAATTTAGGGAATTGGAGAAAGTGTGAGAATTTTTGGGAAATTATGAGAGTTACCAAGGATATTGCGGAAATTACCAATGAATTGGCGGAAAATTTCCGGGAATTGCCAGATCCATATTTTATGACAACAAAGTCGTGCATTTCCCAGTCTATTTTATCATCTTGAATCTCATCACTAACAGTAGGACTTTTAAAATCGTGCTCTTCATCAGTGAAAGAAGAACCTTCATCAGAGCTGGAACTATATACTTCGCTGTATCTGATTCTTTCTGATGTGATAGGCACAACCATTTCACCTAAGTGGTAGTCAGAACAGATTTCTGAACTCGTACAATGCAAGCAGCTAATTCTTCTGAATAATACGGTATTAGATTTATTTGCATTCCAAGTTATTTGATGAATGGAATAGTTCCTTTGAAAGCTTTGAGATCATTTGGAACTGAGCATTCGCTCTCAATTTTTTGAAAAGAGTCTTCAGTGACAACTTGTAACTGAATTCCCGAGCAACGATTTGATACTTGCTCAACTAGACATTTAAGATCAGGAATATCTTTTCCTAAAGCCACTAATCGATCAGCAGCACGTTTTATCACTCCACCAATACCGTCTGGAGCTCCCTTTCCATTACCTGCTTCAGAAAAGTTTTAAGTCATGATTGAAGGTTTCAATATATGTACGAACTTGGAAGCAAAAACAAAAAACATGTTTTTGTTCCGATATTGGGTCGTCGGCCCGTCATCTGAGAAAATGCACCTTATTAATGGTTATCAACTTTTCCGAAATTTGTTGAAATAAAGGTTGAAGATGAGCAAAAATTCCAATGTGATCATGACGGGTATTCTCAGATAAACTGCAAAACGAGTTTCTTTTTATTTCTCCATTTTCTGATTTGTAATACCAAACTACAGTATGCAGTGATATTTGTGGTTTAGTTTCACCAAAATGCGCACTTTGTATCTATATATTGTATTTGCACTGGTAGTTTTCAGAAAAATCCATATGCACAAAAACATCTTGTTTTTCTAATGAATCTTTTAAGGTGTCGATAATCTGATATTGATGTCTTACGATTGCAATGTGTTGGAAGATCATGCTTCCATCATTTTTTCTTTGTTACAAATAACGTCTTTTTTCATGTACTTTTTGCATGTCTTCTTAATGCCTTTAACAATTATTTCTTTACTAACTAGTATCCATTTTTTATAAACAGCAGATGCCTTTTTATTAATTTCGTTCCAAGTATTTTTTTTTGCTTACAGTTGTCGCATCTTTTTTCTAAACAGTTCTCTTCCATTTTATTTTCGCAACCTAAATTTTTGGATTAAGTCTTTGGGTTGACTGTAATTAAAGATTTTTAAAAGTTTTAATTTTTATGAACAGCAGTCTAAAATTTTCATGTTTTATACAGAGACAGGTCTCTCTGAGGCTGGTTTTAGGCATCAAAACCCAGAAAGGACGACATGCGCAGAACAGAGAATAACTTACTTAATGGGTCTTGATAAAATTTTGATGTAATTCTTTCATAGAGAAATTCAAATATCTCTTTTGTTTCTTAACTGACCTGAAAGTAACAGTGTCACCTTTGCCTGCAGCAACTCGACTGCATTCATCTCTTAGATAAAACTCATGAATAGCTGTCTTCCAGTCCTTAAAAAGTCTTTTCCTAGATGAGATTTTATTATTCGATTTTTTAAGCATTTTATAAGAAGTAAAGTTTTTCATTCTTCCAAGAAGTCGGCATTTCTTCATTATTTCTCCAGAAACTAATTTTCCGAAAGATTTTCGACGTTTTATAGATTTAATATTTTCAAGATTTTTTAAATTTGTGCTGTTAATGCTTCTGAAATGTTTTGAGGGACATTATAACTTTTAAGACTCTCCCGAACTTTCGATTTAGGACTCAACTCTTGAAATTTTTTCCCAGCTTTATTTTTATCTTTTTGTCTATAAAATCATTTCTTATACTTTTCTAATTCATTTATAGTTTTTTGTAGCTTTAACTTTAATTTTGGATTATCTCTGTACATTTTAGCTTTATTTTTTCGGGCTAACTTTCTTCCAGAATCCCTTCTTGAACTTCTCGGAGTCTGATTCGGAGTCTGATTAAAGTTTGGCTCATTCAAAAATGGATTGGCTGTTGTCGAATTACGTTTCGCAAACTCCATTGCAGCTATCATAGTTTTCTTAGATTTTCTGTATTTCTTAGAAGCTGTTCTCCATCTTTTTTTAATTTAATTTTCTGTTTGATTCCTCGCTGATGGTTTTTATTTTCCCTGTATTTTTTCTTTGGTGGTATCTTTCCCTTTCTGATGCTTTCGCCTTTTCGTATACCTCAGGATTATTTCGCTCTCTTCTCCTTCTCCCAGCTTCTCTCTTTTGCTTCCTTCTTTTTTCAATATCTTTGTCAGTTTTTTCCATTTTAGATCTGAAATCAAAAAGTGAATCAACTCCATGCTTAACAGTCAACTCTATGGTCCAGTAAAGTACATGAAGTTGATGTCCATGGAGGAAACTAAGAGGTATTTAAGGAAGATCTTCGATTGGGCATGAGAGGTATACAACATGTATAATAGAAAATTGAATTCAATAATTAAACAATAATTATAATTCCTGTAAAAAATTGAACGATGGAGTTAACTAAATGAAAATATACTCACCTCTTAATGAATGGTTAACGTCCTTTATGCCCGTAAAAAACAACACCTTCGACTGCTTGGAAGATACTGATACATGATTTTAACATGAACATTCAAAGGATAGACTCCCCACCACAAGCGAATTTCATTCGAGAAATACTAAGTTTAGACGTGTCCATGGAGTTGATGTAATTCTTAGGGACAGTCCTTTTTCCTTTATTAGTAAAAAATATCATTAAGTTTTTTGTTCAAACAAGTAATCAAATAATTCAATGAACATTTGTTTTCAAGTTTACAAACTGTAAAACACTTACTGAATGTTCAAAATGCATTAAAAAAGCAAGAAACATGTTCAACTTTAATCAGGGATAGGACATGGAGATGAATATAGAGCATTTCAAGGTTAAAAAATAATTCACATTTTGTTTTTGTTTCTTTTTTAAATATGAGATTAATATTACAGATTATTATTAATTGTTCAGAATTGTCATATAGTCTTTAGAAATTCCTGGTTAAGAAATAGTGCACAAAGACACTGATTTGTCCCCTTTTGGTGGAATCACCCATTAACTATTGTTGAACAATTAAGTATTACTACAATTTCAAATCGAGACGAGTTTTACTTGAGGATATACAAACACAACAAAGCATTGAAATAAGACCATTTATCTTGAATATATTACACCTGTTTTTCTGTGTAATAGACGTAATAAAAAAGCCCAAGAAGAAAATCAAATATGTACCACAATATATTTGGATTTAGCTCAGGCTTTTGACAAGGTGAATACTACACGTATATTGGGAGTGTTATTGATGCCTCTCTTTGTTCGTAAAAAGTTTTTAAGTTCCTCATTGCTTTCGTTGAATTTTAAATTGGCTTAAGAAATTTACTGAATAACTTTATAGTTTGTCTACCCTCCATCAGTGTTCTTAGTAATTTATTTCAATTTATTCTACTTTACTACTGACATTTATTTCTAATTTACATAATACGGCTTATCTGATTTATGTTCGTTTTCCCCTTAACACCTTCATTCGTGTATATTAGTTTGCGTTGTTTGTTCCAAATCCCAAAACATTCCTTCAAAATATAATATATATACCACATAATAAAATCGGCTTTTAATACAGCAAAATCACGCCATATTCGGCGCTCCAGACTTTTTACGTCTGGGAGTAAATAATCCAGGTGCGCTCATACGATTCCGGAAAAAGTTCGAAATGTACATTGCAAACGCAATTTGGTTAAAGACATTGTATTTTGTGACCCTACATTCAACTTTTTATGACCGATGCACTTTTGGCAAAAATGGAACGGTGTAAACTGAGTTTTATGACCAAATAAAACGTGAAGCTGTGAAAAAGTTTATATTTACAAGCAGAGGCGTAGTTAAACTCATCATATATAGAAGAAAAATATATTTTATTTATTGATTTTCTTCTAATGATGTCAACTTAGTTGGGTGTGTGTAGGAAGGGGGGGGGGGGGGGTTTGGGGCACCGAAAATAATCCATTTTCCACAGACTTTTTGGTAAAAATTTTGTTTATTTGAATATTATTTGAGCGAATCAAATACTATAAAAGAATAATAAATATAAAAAAAATAAAAGAAAATCAAAAACAAAAAATTAACACTATTAATATAAAAACTAAATTTCAGTTATGTCAAGTTCAATATTATTTAAAATGTTAATGAAAATATTGTATTTAGTTTGTATACTAAGTGAAAAAGTTAAGTGGGTTGGCATAGGCATCGGTATCTGGTTATTAATGTTTTTATGAAATCATCTCCATTGGGTGGTTAGTACGTGAAAATAAAATGTGGTTTTGATTATCGCATTTAAAAAACGGAGTTAGTGCTTGTAAAGATGAGCACGTTATCTAATGTAATTAATTTCGCCATAGTTTCTACAATTCTAGTAAGAATATCCCATCAAAAAATCAACTGGCAAATCTGACATCCAAAGTGTCCGTACCTCTTCTACAAAAAGAAAACGGAGATAAGTGTGCCACCAATACTGAATCTGCTCAACTTCTTTCTGACACCTTCTGTAATGTCTTCACGCTTGAAGATATGACATCACCACTTCCGGATATTTCACTAAACAGAATACAGGCCTCTATTTCCAACATATCGTTTGAACCAGACATAATAAAAAACAAACTTAAAATGCTTCAAGTCCAACTCTCTGCCAGGCTTAGATGGTATCTCCTCTTTTCTTTTAAAATATTGTGCTGACACTCTCTGTTATCTTATTTCCCGTATAATGACTTCCTCCTTTAATTCTCACATCTTGCCATCTATATGGAAGACTGCGTCAGTGACTGCCATATTCAAAATGGGCAATAAGCTTGACCTAAATGACTATAGACCGATAAGCCTTGTACCAATAGTTTGTAAAGTAATGGAGTCCATAATATGTGATAAGGTTACTGACTTTTTTGAAAATGAAAGTGTACTTCCCACCCAACAACATGGATTTATCAGAGGACGATCTATCTTAACTAATCTTCTGCAGTCGGTCAATGACTAGACAAAAGCCTTAGAAGCTGGTCTTTCTACAGATGTTGTATACTTGGATTTTTCTAAAGCCTTTGATACAGTTCCAAAGCAGACACTTCTCAAAAAGATTGAACACCTAGGAATCCGAGGCAACTTAATAGCTTGGGTAACGGGCTTCTTAACCTCCAGACAATTTCGCGTAAGAGTTGGTAATAGTTTCTCTTAAACCAAATATGTTGTCAGTGGAGTGCCTCAAGGATCAGTCCTTGGTCCTCTACTTTTTCTTATTATATACTGCCAAAATTTATGTGCACATAAAAAGCTGTTGCTCCTTTTACGCAGACGATACAAAAATCTACGCTAATACAATTGCGGACTAACAGTCTTTTCAATCTGATCTAAGTGTGGTACCAAAGTGGAGTTCAGACTGGTTATTACCGCTAAACGTTGATAAACGTGTTGTTATTTATATTGGTAAAAACAATCCCAAATTAGTGCACAACATTAATAATAATGTCTTAAAGACAGTATCGTCCCAAAATGATCTCGGCGTTATCTTTACTAAAGACTTAACGTGGTCAGAGCATCTCAAAATTTTTATCTGGAATTTATTCTGCCAATTACATTCCACTCATGATGCTTCTTAAAGGAAGAATTCTTTGTGTTTATCTGCGGGATTTTTTGCGGTTTTTTTTAATCTCTTTTTATGTAATTAACCTAACACTTTTCAAGCATTTTCATCCAAAAAAAGAATTATATTTTATTATAGAAATAATTGACAAAAAAAAACAAAAATACTTCATGCGTAAGGTGTTTATCTACATATTTATATTAGCCGTAATCATAATGATATTTTGGTGTATTTGATAACGGTTTCATGAAATTTAAATGTATGTAGTAACCTTCAAAAGTTTAATATAGTATTACGTTTTCCAAAACAAGGTCAATAACCAAAGTTTTTTAACATATGTTGCCTAACCAACAAAATTTGAAAACAATCTTTTTTTCGTATTTTAAAATAAGTTTTTTGCATTCCAAACTTGCTTATTCCTTAAAATTATTCGTTTTAGGTGCCACCTAAAGATATTTCATTTAGTAGATTCAGGTAAAGTGCTTTGATCTCCATTTACTCACTTTTAACAATTTCAAAACAAACTGTCTTTTTATAATATTGTTTAAAAATAATTTATGTGCCTGCCAAAGTTACCTGTTTCTTAAAATTATTCATTTTCTGTGCCACTATACAGGGTGTCCCGAAATAAGACGGTCATATTTTAACAGCGTAATCTACATCCTAAAATAGGAGTAAATAGGTCCGAAAACGTTTCGTTTTCGATATACAGAGTGTTACAAGTGAAGTCCTGATGGAACATTTTTGTAAATATTTTCTAAGCGTCTAAAGATAATAGCATAGTGATCAAGAATGCAATTGTACTTGCTTAATGTGATTTTTTGCGTTTTAGAGCCTTATGTTCGGTAAATTCCGAATTATAACCATAAACAATTCTTTTAACAAGACTCTCCCATAATAATTTGACAACCACGTGGATAACACCATAAATGCTTTCAATTCGTTTTTTATAAATAAAATTGATCTAGTAGTTGTTCGTCATTCATTTTAAGCCTAGAAGCCTACGGAGCTTGCGCGGCTATTACTATTAGTTATAATGACGCTCCAGGGCAACACCCATAAAATCTCACCCGCTAATATCGAAATGGATTTGTTATCAACAGAAATTAAATTATTTTAAATACGACACACATCAATTCTACAACGAATCATGCAAGCCCAATCGGCTTTAGGGGTTTAAATTCACTCATATGGGTTGAATTAGGGACAGTATTACTGTAATTAAAAATTCACTTGGTTTGGCCTGAAATCTAAAGTAAAGTGTCGCTAAACCACTTGAAACACGTTGAATTCCAAACCAAATTAAATAGCATTTCTAATGTGTGACAAATAACGTATATCACATGTCATTATATTTTACCTGTGTGCATCCCATGTCTATAATATAAAGATTTAAATTTTGCAACGATAAGGCAGCACTCTACGGCGACGTTTAAGAAAAAAGATGGGAAATCCTCCCATTTAAAGACTACTAGATATTTATTAAAACAAAAAGAAGCAAATGTTCATATATTTAATACAGAATGGCACGTAAATGTTTTTTTTTTTATTTTTTTCAAAATTTTTCAAGGTTTACAAAAAATTCAAGGTTTTGTTACTGTTGGTATTTACTGAAAATTTTACAAAAATCGTACTAAAAATAAAAGCTCAGGAGGAAATTATAAATTTTCAAGTTGTTTGGTTGGCTCTTAACACTCTCTTACATCAACCTGCAAACCTATTGCTACAAGCATATCGGTTAAAAAAATTTAAAAATTATTCATTCTGGAAGTTAGAGAAGTAGGTAATGATAAATATTCTGTGGCACACGATCACATGCCGAAAACAGCATCGGTCAGGGTGTTAAAAAATATGTCTAATATAACTTATTCGTTCTGTGATAATTAAAATTCTCTTACTACTAAAATACAACGTGTTCCATAAAGTTGGATCCACATGTGGGATTTGTTTGTTTTAATATTATGATTGGAAAAAATGTTGTAGAGCATTTACTTTTTAAAACTGCTTTTTTAAAAACTTAAAATAGCCCATATTAAAGTCGGCTAAGTACTGCATTAGATTTGTTCTTGTTTCGTCAATTCGTAATTCGTCACCTGACCCAAAATTTCTTTTTTCGTCACCTGTACCTTTTTGACCTTTTCGCAGGTCATAATTTATTCCGCATTCATCAACTGAGAGTACTGGGGTCATAAAAGTCCGTAAACCTAAATTCTTTCAATGTTTATATTAGTAATATTTATTGTAATAATTTTTGAAAAACGTTCAAAATTTTTTTTTATGAATGTAAATTTGACAAAAAAATAATGTCAGTAATCAACTTTGATATGGACTATTTTAAGTTTTTAAACGCAGAGGCGATTGCCATACGAAGTTTTTTTATAAACATAATATTAACACGTTCGCGGACATGAAGGATTTCGAGGGCGATGCCATATCGCCACTACCATATTTTTATAATCTTTAGAGATAGATCGGTGAAACAAGTTGCGATGGGTTTGTTATTATATTTTATGGTATTTTTTATAGAAAAAAACAAAGGCGGCAATTGCCGCTTGCTTTGTCCCTATATATCACGCATTTTTATCATTAGGGAGTAAGCGGCACATGATGCATCTTCTTTCCATAAAAGAACTCTTTATTTTTAGTCTTCTAAAATTGGTATAACAATGTGATGAATTGCTTATCACTGCCTATCTGTATGGTGTAATTCCAAACACGGCACAATACAGAGCGGTGGTTGGTCGGGACATGTTTTGCACATATATTTCGTTTCCTTCCGTTTGTTATTTTTCAAGCATTCCCTGTATCTTCTGTGGAATGATTTCTGAGGATCTTCTTGATTGGGAATATTACTTGGAAAATGCATATTTGGTAAATCTGGTACTGCATTATCTGTTCGTTTACGCTACCCACCGCGCAAAGGTCCATCATTTATTAGTTTCCTCCCATCATGCAAGACAGAGGGTATACCTAGCAGTTTTTGGACGAGCTTTTCCCTGTATTCAAGAAGTGTTAGTTTGTTATCATACTTCTTCAACACGTAATAAGTATTCCATATTTTAATATCTAGTAGATGAAACATCACCATTTTGTACCATCTAATAGATTTACGGGGAGATGAATAATAACTAGTCATCTGGTCACAACTATCAACTCCAGACATAAAATCGTTGTATCTCGCAATCTCCTCCGGCTTTTCTTTAATTCTTCCAAATCTATTACTAATATTTATTAGCTTTGGTTGATATTTTGTTGTTATGCAATGGATGTCTCGCTTATCACGCCACTTTGTAACATAAATGATACCTTTTCGTTGCCATACATATTCACCTCTTTTAAGTTTCTTCTTCATAACAGCTTGCGGATTGTCGCGCCTATTTGACCGTAGAGTGCCAGTAGTGTGCGTTTTTCTGCTTAGAAGTTTCTTGGAATGACTGACGCTATTGTAAAAGTTGTCCGTCACTAAATGGTGACCACGGTCTAAGTACGGCTCCATTAGAGAAAATACTAATGCTTATATTTTTGTAAATCCTGCGACATCTTCGTAATGGCCCTTATAAATTTTCATGTTCAACACGTAACCATCTGTTGTGCAGAGCTCGTAAAACTTTATACCGTATCTAGCTCGTTTGCCTTTGATGTACTGCCTAAAGCTAAGGCGACCACGAAAAAGTAAAAGCGATTCATCTAGTGATAGCTCCTCTGATGGAGAGTATAGGCATTTTGAAAATTATGCAGTAGTTTGTTTAGTAAGGGTGACACTTTATTCAATTTGTCGGTGGGCTCAACTTCCTGGGCATGTGAGCACGAAAAACACCTCAAAATCTCTTCAAATCTCCTGCCTGAGAGCGTATAGTTAAAAACTGGATAGTAGTATAAAGGATTCGTGGAGAACCCTTTCCTTATAAAAGGATATTTTATCTGACCTTGAAGAACACATATTCCAATAAATTGCTTCAACTCATTCATTGTAATCGGCTTTATATTGGAATATCTGCAGTACTTTCTTTGGGGGCGATTGGTATTCTGTAAAATACGAGCGTAGGTGTTCATTGAAAGAAGCACCATTTCCATGATTTCGTTATCCCAAAACTTCTTAAAACAGTCCAGCACCGTTGGTGGATTATCGACAAAGTTTATACGGATACCAGAGCCCGATTCGTCAAAGTCAAAATTGGGAATATCCGAAATTATATCGCACCACTCTTCTCCACTGTCCGTATCTTCTGGAGATCCACCGTCCGCATCTTCTGGAGATAAATTTTCCCGTTGAACATTTTCTTCATCCGCAGAAGAGTCGGCCTGATCGGACGAATTTATAGAGTTATCTTCAGCTTGATACGTTGGGTGTGCCACGTCGTCATCGCTGCTAAATGGACCAGAGCTAGAAGTTTCACTTTCGCAGGAACTTACTTCCTGCAACAGTCGCAGAAGCCATGCTTCTTCTTTCAGATCCATATTCTATAAAGAAAAAGTTGACCTTGATCCCCCTGTAAAATACATTTGTTATTTTACACTGTATGTTATACTGACTAATTTCAAAATATTTCAACATCATAAAACCCCACCTAGCGTAGATAGAGAGATAAGCCAAAATAATATATTTTCGAACACCCACTATATAATGCAGTAGCCAGTTGGTTCTGCATATCAGGAAAAAGATTCAGGACCAAAAAGATTCTTAAAATTATTATTTCCAGAATTTTGTTACAAAATCCCCTCCATACAAAATATTTATTCTATTGGAGCATTACTAATAAATAATGAATTATTTTATAGGACGCTCAGTATATAGAAACTGATTAGGGCACCTTCTTAGTGCTAAAGAGATTTTTCAGTTATTATAGTCAATTTTCAATAATTTTATACCTAAAAGTAAATTGCTTACATAACCTCAAAATTAACATTTAGAATCGTTTTTATTTAAAACTAAAAGTATATCAGAAAATAAACCAAAAACTCACTTACCCCACAAAAATACTACTGAAGAACAACAAAACACCAATTAAAACAACGAAAAAGATCAGTTTTTATGCTCAAACGAAGACCCAACACATGTGCTTACAACTAGAATATTCGATGAAGTAAAATTTTATGAGAGGACATTTTACGATATATTTTGATTTTTGCTGGGACAGCACGCCTTGTTGCCCATAACTTACTATGTACTAAGGCGCGGCAATTCACGCTTTGGCTTCTGTGGCGTCTCAAATTTGGACGGAATATCGCGCACATTAGCGCGGCATATGCCGCTTTGTCCGCGAACGTGTTAAAAAAAAATGCCATATGGATCCAACTTTATAAAACATACGGTATATTCCACTACTAAAATAAAAACATATTTTGTTAGCTTATATCAACAATAACATCTGTTATTCAATTTTTAAACTATAGATTCTCATATATATTTTTATTTTCTTGACTGCTTTAACATTGAATTTTTCATTGTTCAAATATCCCACGAAATGTTTCTAGTTTGCTATCATACATATTTAAATAAAAATGATATTTTCATTGTTTACATAATAAAAAGTGTGATATACTGTGGTTTATGTAAACCGCTGCATTGTTTTTATGTTACGCAAAAAACATAACAGATTGAAAATCAAGGTCAATGAGAGTATATTCGAACTTTTAGATAATAAATATTTGTTTTATTATTGTGCATTTATTTCTGACAACTATTGATAATTAAGTTTCAAAAGAAAACCAATCCAAATCGTCAATTTTTAAGAATTAACACGTCATAAAGAACAAGATGGAGGTCTACCTAAAGACGATTTTAATGATATAACTAATTCAATTGTTGTTTGCATCCAAAGGTACTTTAGAATGTTGTAAACCTATTATATGTATTTCTATATAAATGAAAATTGAAAGGTAACTTTAGTTGATCTTAAGTTTTCGTCTTGCGCTTTCAAGCCATTATAAAGACAATGAGATTACGTTGAATAAGAGTCACTTCAATATTTGGGTCTAAGACTGCCTATTCCTCAAGTTGTCACTGAGATCTTAATATAACTACTCATCATTCCTTAGTGATAATTATCTCTACGTACACAATGCTTGAATTTGGAGCCCCGCATTTAAATAGAGTGAGAGGTACAATATGAGAAACCTCAGGAAGCCGAGTCACAATTTTATACATAAGAGCAAACCGTACACCTTGAACATTTTTTATTCCTTCTGAGCTTTTATTTATAGTAAAAATTTTAGGAAATACCAATAATAACAAACCTTGAATTTTTTGTAAACCTTCGAAAATTATTTAATTGGAAAATGATTAGAAGGAAATAAAAAAAAATATTTATGAGCCATTCTGTTTTAAATCTATGAAAATTTACGTCTTTTTGCTTTAATAAATATCTAGTAATTTATAAATGAGAGGATTTCTTGTGCTGCCTTATAGTTGCACACATTTAAAGCTCTAAATATTCGCGAGGCACCTAATATTGCGAAGTATTCCCAGTGGCGCGCATATAAATCCTTAATACATTTTTGCACTTGCAAGAGGTCAGGTTTGCTCTTATGATGTATGTGTAATTTACATTTATTAAGATATTTTATGCGTTATTATGTTTTGTTTTCTGATAGAAATGGACAAGGTTTACTTACTTTTCTCTATTCCGTTTTTATTAAATTCAATAAAAAAATTTCGTCGTTATCCATTACTATTTTTTTAAAGATAGGCTCAATAATCTATTCTTTCTATAATGTTATAATTTTTCAACTAAAAAAATTACATGCATTGCATTGCGATTATTTGAATCACCCTGTATATTTTTTAAATTTGAATAAAAAAAGTGTAATGAGTTACTTGATTAAGTACCATAAAACAAAGAATATATATTATACATTTTTTAAGTAATGTGTTTATTACATAACTTTTACTGAATTATTATTCCTGGCTGAGACCTAAATAGATTAAACGTATTTGGTTACAAAGAAACAAGGAAAATATTGACTTACAAAAGACGACAAAAAATATTATGATTTCGCTATAAAGGAGAATGAATCAATACGTGATTTCGTAAAATGAAGGAATTATACAGGGTCAAACATCTTTTTAAAACTCAAAAATAAGAAAGTTAAAGAATTATTAAATCTAAATCTGAGCCTGAACTTGTGTACGAAAAATTAAATTAATAAGTATATCTTTGTTTATTTGTTATTTCGATTTTTCGTACGAATTTGAATCACGAATATTGTAATGCAGTGGTCTCATTTCAGTTAGTCGGTCGGCAGTATGTTTATCTGTATGGTAATTGAAAATTAAGTACGTCTAGAAGAACACATTTTAAATAATGTTGTCAATAACTTGTTAGATAAATGCGCGGGTGATTGCATATCAGATGGGATAAGTTAAATAAAATAGTGGACAACTGCGAGAAAATTAATTGTATCCCTTTCACGTTGAACTTGAAAATTACTCTCGACAAGTTAATTTTTGTGACGGTTCTTACAACGCATGAATGTAATCAAGAACGGAATGGGACGTTTCGACGCAGCCGTTTTGACGCAGCCGTTTGGACGCGGCCGTTTACAGAGATTACAAATGCAGAGCTGCTAGGTTGTTTTTTTAATTTGGTGAAAAATATGAAAAAACATTTGGTGCAAATGAATATTTGCTGGATCGATATAATACCGATGCTGATTTCAGTCTTCATGCACGAATGGTGACATCTTTGGCATTTGTTCCTGATGAAGACATGGATATTGCAATCTACCATTTATTTTGAGAATTGTGTAACGAGTTGCAACCTCTAATAGAATGGTTCGAGGACTCAACGACAATGTCGAAGAAGGCGCAATCCAGTCTTTCCGATCACATTGTGGTCTGTCTACAACCGCGTTTTGGAGGGTACAGACAGAACGAACAACCACGCTAAAGCTGCACACAGACGACTTGTCCGTGTCCATGGATTATCCAACGATATGGAAATTTAAAAAACATCGCGATTGTGACGAGAGAATTTTAAAAATCGTTATCGATTATAAAAATAGAAATATAAACGAATATTTAAAAGCAATATCATATAATTATATTATGCATTCTTAATAATAAAATTAAAAGAAACATTTAAATATATTATTTTGTATGAATTATTACCTACCAAAAAAAAAAATACAGTTGGCGTCGAAACCGCCCGGCGTCGAAACGGCCACGTCGAAACGGCTGCGTCGAAACGGCCGCGTCAAAATGTCCTAGACCGAATCAAGAAAAATCAAGAAATCAAATACACCACCATAAAATTATTCACCCTCCAGTGTTGACGGTAGCGTAAATTGCTAAGACAGTAACCCCAATTGCAAAGACAGTACTCCAAATTACTAATATAATCGTGACATCATGGTACTGATTTCACAGAAAATTTCACAGTCAATTCGCAGAAAATTTCATAGAAAATTTTGCAGAAAATTTTATGACAACAATTTTCAGCCAATAAAATGCAATCATTTCAGAAGGTTGACATGACAACCTTCGTATTTATTCGGAAATTGCCCTACGTAGCTGTTAGATTAATATGTGGAAATTTACCTGCCTTAACAGCTGTCATAAAAATCAGTAGGGTAGAATAATTTCGAATTACTATTTATTTTAACATAAATATAAAAATCAGTAGGGTAGAATAATTTCGAATTACTATTTATTTTAACATCAATATACCATTATACATATGTTTAAATACAGGCTATAATGTTTTATTTTTAACAGTATCGTTAATAATTCCTAAATAAGTACGAAATTCTTTTTCCACTTCTTTCTTGGACAAGGAACTATTGGATTTTTTGACTAAATACCTGTCTTTCATAAAATAAAAGTAGTATTTCGATACAATTTTGTTTTTTTCCATGCTCGATTTATGATTGAAATATGGTATTATTTCATGAAGAACATTGCTCATTTCCTTGAATAGATCTTCTTGTTCAGCAATGAGACCAGAATTGTTGACCAAATACGCTAGAAATTTTAAATTTTTATGAAAAACTTTAATGTGGTCAGATTCTATGCAAAACGAACAAATTTTGTATTTATTGCAACTCATTTTACTATTAAAATATTATAAATATTTTTTACACTTCGTTCTCTTTTACAAATTTTTAGGATAACCAAACGTCAAAAATACGTCATTCCACAGCCAACTTTAATTGGGTCCTGATAAGTAAAATTATCATTTATTTTGAAGGCATTATTATTATTACTTTTCCCTTTGTTCTAGTGGATTAAAATTATAGAATATATAAAGAATAATGTTTATTTATAACTTGTATTGAAGGCTTGCTTTACTAGAGCACAGCTGGGGAATGTAAAAAAATGCAATTAAAAGTGTGTTTCGGATTTATCAAAATATTGTATCTCGATAGATATAGGCCCACAAATTTTCCCTTTTCTCTAGTACTTTGTAATTGTGTGATATTGACGAAATATTATCTACCTTATTTAGGTATATATACCACAACTTACTGGAGCATAGGGATATTAAAATATGTGACATCAAATCTGCGATTGTAATTCTTAAATAAATATGTTAGGTAAAAATATCATTTATCTTAAAGGCATTAGATTAATTTTTTTAATTATTACTTTTCTCTTTTTTCTAGTGGTATAAAATTATTGAAAATATAAAGAATAATGTTTATTCAAACTATTATTAAAGGCTTGCTTTACTAGAGCACAGGTAAAGTAAAAATAATGCAATTAAAATTGCGTGTATGATTTATGTCAATAAAAGTAAGCCCACAATTTTTCCCTTTTCTCTAGTGCTATATAATTGTGTAATATTGCTAGAATAATATATAGCCTTTTCAAGTAAATTAACCACATTTTACTAGAGCATAGGGAAACTAAAAATTATTTATTATGAAAACCGCGACTAATGAATGCCACCTATATGAACTTATTAGCTTCCTATAAAAATAGAGTTTATTTTTACTACTGTAATGATCAGAAAATATGGCACAGTTTCACAAATTTCCTATCCACTTTTTTGAACATCATCGAACTTAACTCTATTACAGAAGCAAAAAGTAAAAACAAATGACATATTATTATTTTTACCTACTTTATTTACCAACACAAATAAGAAATAATAAACTTACAAAAATCATGGTTTGGTTTAATAGTTTGATTTTCATTATTATAATTATTTATATTAAATACACAGTTATTGTAAACAATACTACTAGGTTGTATTGATGTTTGTTGGCTGTGCTGAATGTTAGACGTTATTATTGACGTATTTTGATGGTTGTTTTCCTCTAAATGTTCACTTCTCATGGCTTGAATTATGTTTTGATGATGCTTAACATCCAATTGAAGATACGGTTTTATGGACTGTGGATTACTGTGTCCGGTAACCTTAATAAGCTGTTGTTCCTGTACACCATTTTTTGCCAAGCTTGATACTGCCGTAGCCCTTGCTGAATGATTTGTGATTTTAACTTTTTTTATAATAATGCCGATTTGAGAAGCGGATTCCTTTAACCACGAAGATATTGTGTTTTTACCAACAGCACTATTTTTGTACCATTTATTTAAAAACTGTGTATTCCAGTTAGGATTAGGGGTTACGAATAATCTATCAATCGTTAGATCCCCACGCCTTTCCATATAGTTTTCAAATAATCGTATCGGACACTCGTTAATATTACTATGGTTTCTTATTAGCCACTTACTATCAGCTAGCTTTTTTGATCCACCTTGAGTAGTTTTTGTAAAAACTGGATTATATTCAATTCTTCCGGTAAAATTTCCTTCATGGTCTAATTCCTTAACAAAATAGTCTACCTTTGCTGTAACCCATTCACCACCTCTCCAGGCTAGTTCACGTGAAATAATATGAAAAAATTTGCGCTGCAGACCCACAGGTTCATTTTCATTCCATATTTGAATAATTTTTGTATATTCATCATTTGTAAGTGCAGCTGCACTTGATTTTCGTTTTGTTGGATCTCTTTGTAAACGCCGGCGATTAGCATCCCGCGCAGCTCTTGCTGATATAAATTCGACATCGGAAAATGGATTTCTTGTAGTTGCTTTGCTGTTAAATTCCACATAACCTAAAACAATATCAAACATTGTATTAATCATACTAATATAAAAAAACTTTAAAAAGTACTTCATATCATAGTGATCTTTTACCTTCACAACAGATTCTTTATAGTCTTCTGAGTTCTTCTTCTTCATATTAAATCCCCAATCTTCTACAATTTCAGCTATCTCCTCGACGGAGGTTCCTGCTGCAATTCTGTAATTCTTTTCTTCACAAAATTCTAAAAATTGTTTCCATATTGTTGCCTTCGATTTCTTTGTATTAGGTGGAATTAATATATCTACCTCTTTTCTTATTTTTTCTTCACTTTGTGTCCCAAAACGCGACATTTTTTTTATCCGTGACAGATACAAAACACGACCACACACCTGGTTTAAAATTGGTCAGACATAAACGTACTATGATACCTCTAATAAAAAAGAATGTGTTTAACTAGCACGAATTTAATTTTCCTGTCAAAGAGGTACCTTTTTGGAATTTGGATGGTTTTGTCATAAAATTTTCTTACCGAATACCCCACGTGCTAAAATTAATTTCAGGAAATTTTTTTCTCCGTTTCACTCATGTTTTTGTTATAAGATAATTCTCCCTCGTCTTCGACTCGGGAGAATTAATTAATTTATAAAATTAAATAAAAATTCCTGCCACCAGCAGGATTCGAACCCTTCGATCTCAAAGTCATGACTCTGACCACTGAGATAATTCACCTCCCTACAAAATTATTATTAGTTAAATAATAATTGGCTTTTTCGCGTCGACTAAAGGACTTCAAATATTATTAATTCGCATAACTTTTTTTTTTTTTTTTTTTTTTTTTTTAGTGTACGGCTTCAACATCTAAGGTCATTAGCCTAGTGTTCTATGTAGGTTATGGATTGTACTAGTAGTCTAATACTCCATAGTGTAGAAGTATTAGTACTCTAATACTCCTACACCCCTACAGACAGGCCTTGTTACTGTTTCCTTGCGCCACTTTAGGAACAGCACTGTTAATTAGAACCCAACAGTGAATGGTCGAGTGGGGAATCCTACCAAGGCATCAGAATTAATTTTAAATAATTAAATTAAATAAAAAAATCCCGGCCAACGGTGGGATTCGATCCTGAGACCTTCCGATCTCAAAGTCATGACTCTAACCACTGAGCCAACCCACCCCCCAATTCGCATAACTGATATTGGAAACTTGGCAAATTATATTTTTTTGAAGTTTTTATATTTTCACATAAAATTTTTGTAGTGACATAAAAATAAAAACGTGAACTTTATAATTAGATTTGAAATAAATTATCATTTTTATTCAGATCTATATTTAGTGAATAGAGGATTCCATTTTCGAATTCCAAATTTCGCAGCTCACAATGAAATATTTCCACGTTGTAACTTTTGCCTTTGGCAAAAATTAGATGGTTCTATTCACGTCAATCTTTTACTAACACTTTTAGGCTTTTGTCAATCTCACTTGAATAGCGATCTGACATGTATTGTAACGAAAAAAAAAAAAAAAAAAAAAAAAAAAGAAGGCAAATAACAAAAGAACCCTTATTAAAACAGCTCGTCATTTATTCCTCTCAAAAAAAGTACAAAAAGCTGAACGACTCAAAAGATTTACTGATGAAAACAAAGCTTAGAACGTTAAATTATGAGTTTCAATTTAGGGGGTTGTTAGAGAATAATTTGAACGATTTTAAAATGAAAATGTTGCTACAGAAATAACTCGTTATTGTACTGGCATATCAAGCAGATTTTCAAAACAGTATAAAACCGCGCTGGCGCTAAATCAGAGAATGAGATGGTTTGTTCTGATACCGAGATTAAAATGATTCTAGAATAATTAATAATATATATTTGTTCACATAATCAATTATTAATTCAGCTACGAGCTACCTGAAAGTAGCTATAATAGACAAGGATAACCCTTACGGTAAGATAACTACCGAAAGAAAAATCCTTGTCAAAAAGACATTGATCGGAAAGCTGGACAAAACAATTTTGTACGCCTAATGGCTAAAAACCAAGGTACCAACCTTTAAAACATGGGAAGGAGCAACACTTGCTGTTGTGAGGATGGACGAGCTCCCCAAGCTCGCCAAAGTCTGTCTCTGGATCCCAGGGGAAGCGCAAGCTGACCTTAACTAGAAGGAGGTTGTGCTCAGGTGACTTGAGGGGCAAAACCTAAACTTACATGTGGCGAAATGGTGCACCTTCCACCATGAAATAAAAAAAGACCCCAAGGGCCATCTCTTCGTCTTCGGCATCGGAGACGAAGACATGGGAACCCTAAAGGCCAAATCAATTAGGATGAGCTATGCGTTCACCTCATTGAATATAAGGCCAAAGGTCGGAAAAGAGGCTGAAACATTTGTTTACAGTCTGTGTAAATGTGTATTAACTGTCTGGCAACTGCATAGCTGTCCAGTAACTGCATTTAACAAATATTATACAATTTACAAATGAACCAAATAGTTCTGTAATACTGCGCCCATTTTGTGTCTATTACTGTTGAAAGAATGTTCTTAATGTTGTTAGCTAATATTCTGTGTTATAAATTTTGTACTGTAAACATTTTTGCAGCTTTTATAAAATATCAAATTGTTACTTGGGCAGTATAGATTCCAAGATGGATCCTTGCGGGATCAATAGAGACTGTTCAGTAGGTTGATATTACTATGCACGGACTTTTCGTAGACATAATTTTTAGTATTTATATTCTATTTTCTGTGTCTCAAAAATGATTCTAATCAATTTACTGGAACACTACGAATTTTATACATTTGCAATTTAGATAAAAGCTGGTCATGTTGCACACAGTCAAATGTCTTGCTGGGATCACAAAATATCCAGCACATTTGCCAGATTCAATAAAATCAATCAGTTTTGTTTTAATAAGAGCTTTACAGTATTTGTTGGTTTTTACGTCATGTTGATTGTCTGATCGTGTGAAATTGCTTAGAATGGGCTGGAACTGTTGTAATTTTTGGTCCATACATGGTATCAGTATTAGGTATTTTAAATTTTGAAGATTAAAAACAAATGTAATTCGAAGTAGGAAGCTTTTTTTCTTTTTCACTCAGTTCTAAACTTCTGGGCTCAATAATAAAGTTCGTCTGTTAACATTATTTAATAAAATCCGTAGAATAAAATAACAATCTTTATCTTTGTCGCTTATTAGCAGTTAGGGTTAGATTCACCCCAGATTATTTTATTCTATTTAGTTCTATTATATTCTTTCGTTAATTTTACTATGTTTCCTACCAAGTGTGCCGTATAACTAAAGCTTGCCTTTTGAAGATAACATGTCTACACGTGCTTTGGTTATTGTGCAATTCCATCACATAAAGAAGGTTCAATAATCAATGTTTTTTTAGCTATCCCACAATGGTGGATAGCTTGGACATTGTGAGTGACAGTACAACAGGAGGCTTGTTTCTTTAGCATGCGCTTACTGGTCCTAATCTGTTGGCAGTTTTGTTTAGTGATTATCGACCTGTTCACTGAATATCGAATAGATATTTTGCTTGTCCCAATACAGAAACAGGTTCTGTAAATGGTAGTTCTGATTCCTTTTTGGGCGAGTTCGTCAGCCTTTTCATTTAGTTGGTTTCGTTTGTGTCTTGGTATCCACGCTAGTTTTATCTTTGTGGGTTTCCAGATCATTAAATATTCCAAGGTAGTTCTATACCATGACCTGATTACACATATTTTAACCACGAGCCTTTAAGGCTGCTAAGCAGTCTTGGAGAATTTTTCCAAACCAAGTCGATTGTATATATTTAAACTTGAAATATGATGTTCCCAAGAATACATTGTTTAGATCTATCTGCATACCATACTAGACTACTAAGCAAGTATTTTTTTCTCCTAATTTATCTTGTTCCATTTAGAGTCAATCTACTCATACGTGATAAAGAATTATTTGAAACGTTCTAAATCAGTTCTTAATTTCTGGTTCTAAAATGATTTGAAATTAACGAACACACTTTTGAATCACAGCGCATGTCAAAACATTTCTCAAATTTGAACTAAAATAAACATAGGAATAGAACACTGCAAAGTAAGTATACTTAGAGTTGGGGTAGAGAGCAGTGAGCATAGAACATACTTTCCAATAATAGATGTAGATGAGCAACAAAAAGACAAGTTCAAGAAGATATTTTTTTAAAAATTTACTTATTTAAAATTTTCTGCTACTTTTTATTTTCTAATGTAACTTTTAAATTATTAACCACTTCAAATTACAGACTATTTTTTTTAACAGAGTTTACCATTGTCAATATACGAGGATCGTTCAAGAAGTGATTCGAAAAACCGAAGATTATTTTTTTATTTTTTAAGATAATCTCTTTTTAGTTTTAGATTTCCAAATTGGCATCTATTTTGGCGATGATCTCGTCATTCGCGTGAACCGTTATTTAAAAAATTTAAAATAAAAAAAGTCACTGGGGACAAAATTCAGTGAATAAGGTGGATGCTGTAATAGTTTGAACTCAAGTCCATGGTTTTGGTCATCGAAACTACACAGGTGTGCACCCGTGCATTAAATTGATGCAATAGGAGCTCTTGATTCTTTACTCAACCAAAGCAACAACGTTACATAAAACTCTCCTGTTATGGTTTTTACATTTTCCAAGTAATCGGTGGCCATCACCTTGCCGGCCGATTTCACCGACTCCACCTTCTTCAGAGCCCGTTCGCTTTTAAACATCCACTATTTTGACTGTTTCTTCCTCTTTGGAAGTTGTTTATCCATATTTCGTAACTGGTCTGCGACGAAAAAGCGCCAAAAATGCCTTAGAATCGACTACCCGATTGCGTTTATTCTCCATTGAATGCAAACGCAGCACCCATCTTATTACCAGGATTTTTTCACTTTGCTTCGTCGATCACTCTAAACCATATCGTGGAATTTGACAATTATTTCGGGAGTAGTCACGTTCACTGGAAGTCCCGAAAGACGTTTATCTTACGTGGATGTACGGCCACGTTTATACGCATTGTAATTATTGTAAACTGTTGCACACACCATGAATTTCATCCAATAAAGCTTTAACCTCTTTCGGTGTTAAACGTATTAAATAAAAGTGTTTAATCACTGATCGAAACTCAACAATAATAATGAAACCATGTGATGAATATAAGTAAAATTTTATCAACTATCTATTAATTAAGTAATGACTTACTGAACGATCCTCGTATAATTTTTCCTAAATACAATTGTGTAAACCTCTAGCTTTCTGTTCTATAAAGGCTGCAAATACTTCAGGATCAAGAAATCATATACCATCCTCTTGTAGATATATCGATACATCTTTTAGATATCTTCGAAGTTTACTTCAACAATACTGAATTGTTATATATTATTATTATGTATTATTGTATACCTCTATACGCTAAAGCTATTGATTGTTCCTATCTACCTCTTGGAAACTCTGATATATAGGAAATACCTATCATGTCGAAAGCTAACTATCAATAGATATATTTGCAACGTTTCAGTAAGTTTGCCAGTCTATTAATTGGATTTGCAAACCCTTAAGAGTCTCTAAAGTCAACTGTTTGCTTGTCATGCCAACCTATTGTGAGCTGAGGCTTTAATAAATCTATTTCAAATATAGAATATTGGAATATTGTAGTCAGAGTTGTACTCAGAAATAAAATGTATATCTTGAAATTATTTCATGTTACTATTAAATATTTACAATCAATCATATACAGTAGGGTGGCCACTTTTTAATGCTCACTATAAGGATCTCGATTTAGAAAACCGTGTAACTTATAAAATTTTGATGTGGGTTATGATCCCATAAACTTTCAAACTTTTGTATACATTAAAATTTTCTAATTACGTAAGTTCTTATAAAACTTTAGACTACTTTGGAGGCGTAAATTATGTAATCCGACAAAATATTAGTTTACTCGGTGGAAATAATAGACGAACAACATTTGAGAAATAGAATCAGTGAAGCTGCAAATAAATTTAATCAGAATCCATGTATTTTCCAAAATACGCGATTTTCTTTATTAAAACGGTGCAGACTCTACATACAAGAAAACAGATGCCATTTTAAACATTTGGCAAATACATTTTTTGGTACTAGAATCTGGATAATCTACAAAAATAGAAACCTAAGTATTTATGTTTGGTAGAAAGGTGATTTTTCTAAAAAGTAGTAAGGAGCAAAAAAGTATCTCGGAACAAAAATATACCAAAGACCAAAAAAGTTTCAGAATCAATGTACCAAACCAATGATGGTACAAGAAAAACTTATTTGTGAAGTATACAAAAGTCTAGGAAATCACAAAGTGCCTTCCCTAAAATGTTACTGGGACGTTATTGGAACAAATCCCTTTTTGTTACACCATGCATATTTATTAATGTTGTTACATGTGCAAGTTATTTCATATTTACCAAGTAAAAGTCATTATTTTATCTTTAACAATCGAAATTATACAATAAGCAATATTTAATTTTATCGTCAATCTTCATATGCACCATCATCTGAAATTAATAACCAATATTATGTTTAGTAGAATAGATTTTTTAACCAAGTATTCAGCTATCATGAAATGATATGCAATTGGTAAGATGAGATATTTCATCATTTGTTCTTTAGTTGAATCGGTTATTTGGAAAAGGGCACAAACGACACTTTCGGTCGTTTTCGTTATATGCAATTTTTCTATAATTTTATTGAATACGAACCATTTTAGTCCATGGAATTGGTATTTTTTGCGTTACACCAAATGAGGTAGTTCTGATTTTTTATATGTTGGTAGTGATGAGATGGTAATAACAAATCCAAATGCTTTACCTCGAAAGCCTTTCGGATCATTGTTAAATACTAAAAAATTCGTTAAATTTTAGGACTTTTTTCAGTTTTTGTCAATTTTTACCACCAATGACTTGTTTAAGGCTAAAGTTACTATGCACACTTTTTAAGCAAGCTAAATTTGCAATGAATTAAGAATAATTTGGTTTTGATAGGCCAAATAGTTTATAAGGTACGGCTATTTAAAAATTTGCAAAATTTAAAAAAAAAAAGAAGTATTTTTTTTCATCAATTTTTGCCCTTAAGGAGTGGGTTTATGGGAAAAGTTATTTGTTTAGTTATTAAAGCCCGCTAAATTCCCCATAAAATGACCAATTATGTCAACTTACACCTGACAGTTACTGAGACACAGCTGTTCAAAGTTGTTTAGGTAAGTAAACAATTATGTACTAGAAGGGTTTGCAAAATGAAGTCTCGTTGTATTTTATGTACAGCACAGTTAGGGAAATAGTTATTACTTGCATTTTTTTGTATATTTTTGATGGACCAGGTTCGTCCTTTAAATCCTCAGCACATCTTTTGGGGGCAGCTTGCTGAAGTAGAATTTCTTCATCGAACTGCTCAAAAAGATCGAAATCGTCAATTGATGGTGTGTCATCAATGAATTGTTCAACAATATCATCTGGTATGTTCTTGGAAGGTTGACCAATGCAGTAGCTGCAAACAGCTGAGCATTTCAGTCCTGCTTTCCCGCAACCACAACTGCTGATACAACCTTTTTTGCAGTTACACTCATATTTAGCATAACTTGAGGAGCTGTTGAGAAACAAGGCATTGTGTACTCCGCATCCAGCCCTAATCGAGAGGATTCTTCTCATTTCCCAGCTACTTCTGTACCTAAAACAAAATCAACAACAAAATAAGGGACCACGTATAAAGAATGTGGTCTGTAGCAGACAAGAATAGAAGCAAAAAACTTCTTCTCACCTAGTGGTATGTTCGCAGAGTGTGAAATCTTGCAGCATCCCTGTTTGGAGGCAATCTGGCGAGGTTCATGTTGGGCTTAACTGCCGCCTCAGTGAACAACTGGAAGCGAAGATCGCTAATATTTTGCGATTCTCTGTTGTCTCCATAAAGTGAAACAAGGAAGGTTTCTCCTGCGTCGGCAACTTGATCAGATGTGGCATTGGAGCTGAAATCCTCTGCGTTTTGTTCAAAACGTGGCTGTTTTTTTATTGTCGATAGAAATTTATTTTTTCCTTGGCCAAGTGATGCTGATATTGTATCACAACCACTTACCGCGTGAAGGAACAGTGTTATTACGGGTTGTGATAATTGCGTAAAGGAATTTGTCGAGTAGGTGACATCTGGGTTTTTCTTCTCCCACATTTTACAAAAAATATAATATTGTTATTTGGACTATTTGTGGATGTGGTCTCCTTCATCTCGTGACAAACCACAAGTAAGACCAACAAATCTATATCTTCGCCGACGATCTTCACTAATTCGTAGGAAGAAGATATGAAAATGGCTGTAGTTACTATTAACCTATCAGTATCTTACTCTGTCTGTAATGTTAGAATTTTGTTCTCCATGTCGATGAGTTTAACTTCATTCCTGTCATTCAATAGGAATTTGTTCTGAGCAACTGAAGCAATGGTTGTTTCATCGAATATAACATCAGGAGAGGACGTTGCTAGAGCTCTACGGAGACGTTCAGAGCTCTTGGTATTTTTGTCTGATGCGTCATACGGATAGCCATCAAAAACTACAGTTATATTTGAGCCGTATTGATTTTGCAAATATTGGACATATCGTCGGCTTAACATGTAAATGTCGTAAGTCCTAAAATATAAATTTTACAGGATACTGAAAAAACCGTTTTAGTGGTTGCGTCGTAATAATTTATCTGAAAAAACTTCGTGGATATTAAAAAAAAAGTTAGTAAGATGACCTTTTATGTATTACGTATTTTCTAGAAACTAAAGTGAAAGGGCAATTTTATGGGACTTACTTTAGGTCTTAAATTTTAATATATTTGCATGTTAAGCGGACGATATCTGGAACCAATTTTTTCAGAAGACGCGTAATTGGTCTCATTTTGTTGGGAATTTAGTGGACTTTAATAACTAAAAAAAGTAACTTTTCCAATAAACCCACTACTTATGGGTAATAATTGTCGAAAACTAAAAAACTGTAATACATCCTTCTTTTGAAATTTTGCAAACTTTTAAATAGCCGCATCTTAAAAACTATTTGACCAACCAAAACCAAATTATTCTAATTTAATTGCAAATTTAGTCTACTTAAAAAGTGTCCATAGTAACTTTTGCCGTAACGTAGGTACTTGGTGGTAAAAATTGACAAAAACGGAAAAAACTCCTAAATGTTAATGAATTTTTAAGTTTTTAACTGTGATCTGAAGGGCTTTCGAGGTGGAAAACTTGTCATTACCTATTTCATCACTACTAACTCATTAAAAATCAGAACTACCTCATTTGAGGTAAGGCAACACTTTTTTTTTGGTACGATTTCCATGTACAATTTGGTACGAAAAATAAACAAAATATTACACTAGAACTACTAGAACTGCATTAGATACCCATGACCGAAGAAGAGGTCTAATATTTTTATGAAAATTATTTGCTATTATATAGTTACTAAACTTACTAAATAATATATGAATCTATATTTATTTAATATATATCAGATTTTAATTTTTAAAGTTTTATTCTGAATAAGTTTGGAAAAGGGCTCCAGATTAGATTAAATTTAATTAGGACTGTGGGCCACGTTGCCTCCTTCACCTTGACCTTTTCAAATCTATTGTGTACAGTCATTGTTTAAAGTACTTTACCTAGTTCTCCGGCGTAGCTAGTTGCCTTTGGTTTTTCTTAAGAATCTTGGTCTTGATAAACCTTCGCAGTAGCACAATACGTGTACTGCAGTTTCCTTCTCTTCCAGGCAGAATCGGCATTAGGTTTCTTCTGTCAGACCGTTATTATACATATGTTTGTTAAGCCTAATGCCCTGTTAGTAGATTTACTCGTACTCTAGTATTTCCTATCATGGCTTAGTAAATGCTCTATGAGTTTAGGCGATGGTCCTTTTAGGAACTCTTTGGCCTGTCTATATGTGTTATTGTCTAACCTATTGATATCGTTGGATAGGCAAATTTGTAAAGAATTTCATGCTAAAATAATTTGAATTTGAAAAAATTTAGCAAATTGAACAATAAAAGAAAATGCTATAGACTAGAATGAGTACAATACTAATCCATAGGGGAAAAAAGAAAGATAGCTATAGACAGTCTATGCATACATCTGGCCGGATAGTAGCTAAGGTTTTGTTGTCTGCTGACGTGTGCACTCAATGAAGACGTCTGCCGTGATGAATATAAGTTTTTAAGACCCTAATAAATAAAATATATTAATGGCATATCTGGTCAATTACTTTCAAAAGTTTATTGTTTTTAGCACTTTTAAAACTGTTTGCTATAATGTTAAACACGCGATAATGGTCTGCCATTGTTGTTTTCTGATAATAATAATAATATTATATTTTCAAATTTAAAAACGGCAGATGTCAAATGCATTTAAAATTTGCCAAAAATCGATACCAGTCCTACCTGAGCGCCCGCCGCGTCCGCCACTTTGGGCTTAGTGACTCCCTATCTCAGGTATGGTAGGTATAGGTACAAAAACTCAGGTCTGGTCAAATACATACAGGTAGCCGTCCACTGGCTCTTAGACTATTTGTAAGGTTTGGAAAATTTAAAATTAAACTACTATATCAAATTCTTATTAATCTTAACAAATTTTGAGTAACATTGTTATCTCTCGGCACACATTTTTATTTGCAACTTCTCCTAGTGTTCATTATAATCATCCACCAACTTAGGAGTAAACTAATAAATTAGTTTTAAATATAAATTTTTATTTAAAAATTAATTTTTCTAACAGTTGTAATACTGTTAGAAGTTTGAAAAATATTGGATGCACCTTGACTTGGTAATTGTATTTCTAGGTCTAGACATGTAAATTACACTATTAGCCTTAGTTCATAAATAATATTATATATTTTTTATTAATTGTAAATAAAAATTTTATTTCTCATTAGAATATTATTTAATTCCTGCCTAAAGAAAATTTAACCTCAACGCTTTACGTCTCGATAAATTACTATATATCTCGAAAATAATTAACTATTTGCCACCTCGGTGTGTAATATAGTATTTCTACGTAACATTACTCAACAGGTCTAATACCCAATTAAAGCAGAAACTTTTATCTAGAAAGATTCGAATATTCAATTTTAAACTTTCCACGGTCGTTAGTTTTGAATAAAATGAATAATATTTTAACGGTCTAAGTAAAAACTTTTGGTTTGAATAAATTACTTTAAGCTGCGGAAACATTATGCCGCCACATTTCGCCACAAAATTCAATTAAAAAAATATTCAACTTTGCGAATCATTTTGAACTGCTTTTTAAAATATATATAAAAAAAGGATTGTGTGTATGTACCATGGTATTTATTAAAATTTATTTAGTCCTTATTCTATTTGTTAATGAATTAATTACAGTGATTCAGATCCTCGTCATTCTGCTTAATTACACAGTCCTCGTGATTGCGCAGTGGCATAGTCACGGAGAGGGTGTGGGGTCACAACCTCCTCATGGGGCGCCTTTGTGTCCAGGCTGTTGTACATGTCGTGTTATCGGTCCCCGCCATTGAACCGATGCTGATCGCTATTAGCTATTTGTTTTCTTTTTCAGTTTTTTTATCGTTTAATAAAAAAGTATGTATTTTTATTCAATATTTTTTCAATAAAAACAATTTATCTGAAATGTTTCACTTTGTTAATGGAAGGGCATAGCTATCAGAAAATATAGACATTTCTATATGTACGCTGTTTAAAATCTTTAAATGTATTCATCCTATCATAAATAAATAATTTATCGTTGTAGATTTATAACGTATATTTAGAAGAACAAAATGATATGTCGTAAATAAAATTAAAAATTAAAAGTCATGAAGATGATCAATAACTAATTCTTGGCAACCGAAGTTGCTTAGAAGATGAGTTTAACCTTTGTCATACTACGACTGCCATGAATAAAGGGTTGCCTAAAAGGTGACAAGTGTGTGACGTTCTAAGGTAAGTATGTAGTGCAACTCATGCACTTCTATACTTCTCCCTTTTTTTTTGAAGTGTATAAGTCAATATGTTCTATGTTTGATTTTGTTATAGAAATTTATTTGATGTATTATTTGAAGTTTCTGCGTTTGCATCATTTTGTGATGTTTTCAAGAATGTTTTTTAGCATTAGTAAGTGCTAGGTATCCGATAGGTCTTTTCTACTTAAAGAATTCTATCGTGATACCATTTTTGCAACTTCTGGTGTTTTCACTAAGGACAGTTGTCCAGTAGCATACATATGTGGGTGCACGTGGGTGATTGCTCCTTTAGCAAGTGATAATTGGGACCTCCACATATATGCACATATGTGTAGACGCATACGACAATTGGGAACACCACATATGCGTGGCCTGAGTGTTGTAAAAAATGTTAATTACATGCGTGATGTGTTTTTTTTAATTATGTTTTGTGTTATTGTTTGTTTGTATGAATTCTGTTTTTTTTGTGTAGTATTGTAATTTTTGTTTAAATGATTGTATGTTTTTGAAAAAATATGTTGTTTAATTTAGAGTGTAGCAGCCAGTAGAAAGATTAAAGTCACCTCCGTAAAATAAATGTGCCTTGCTCTCAAATCTGCTGCTGTTGCACTTGGTGATTTAGCCGATTCCAGGCTCTGATGTGGTGTGTCAGAGTCTCTGTTGCATCCAGATTTTATTTTTCTCAATCTTGGGCTATTCTATCTGGGTCACCAGTGTGAGATAGATATATTAGGACTGCCATGAATGAAGAGTTACCTAAAATGTGACGTTATACGGTAGGAACTTATGTAGTCCAACTGATACGATAAAATGGACCACATTCATGCTGGTCGTCATGATAACTGGATTATATATTGGCTACACTGATTTTTAGTTTGTTTGTCTTGTAATTGGTAAACACTGGCGATCTGCTGTTGTTAGTTAGATGAATAATTTTTAGCAAATTATATGTATCTTAATATTCCTATTTATCTTACACATATAGCGTGTAAATCCTCACAATTACCATACAAATTGTACTGGCTGAAGGACTTATATCGATGGCAATTTGGATGTAAATTTTTATAACCAATAGAGTGCTTTTATTATTATTTAGTTTTTCTAGTTTTGTTTAAACGGGACTGGTTTTGTAATTTTTTTAACTTTGATTGACACCACTAATGCGGCGTATTGGTAGTAAACTTTTATGTAATTGTTTGTTTCCGAGATGTTATGCCGTGGTCTTTCTTGGTTATTACTACCAAACGTTCCAACTACAACTGCGGCAGCCATCTTCAGTGGCGTGATCGAGTGTGGTATTTACATGCGTGCCTGCGCGCGCCTTTTGGCGTGACTGGTGTTAGGCGGTTTTATTTTCGCGTATTTTAATGATGTTTGCCAGGTCCTAGGTAAAGTTTTTCTTCCATTCTATTGAAGTTCTTTTGATGTTTGTGTATTTCTAGAGCCTCCAATTGCAATGTTGTCGAATAATGTCTTGATGTTGTTAGTAGGGCGGTGTTCTCGAAAAGGATCTTGTGTTCTCCGTCGGATAATGTGTGTTCGGCGACTGCAGACTTTTCAGTGTGTCCTAAACAACAACTTTGTTTGTGTTCTGTTATTCGTGTACCAATGCTTCTCTTTGTTTGTCCTATGTATACTTTTCCACAAATGCATTAAATTCTGTAACCTATCGCTGACGTAAGAGGTCCTCTCCGGTCTTTCGCTGTTTTGAAGTATTTTCCTATTTTCTTTGTTGGCTTGTAGACATTGTTGATTTTATTTTTCTTTAGTATTTTCTCAATTCGTCGACACCTTCTACGTACAGTGGATATACAGTTCTTTGGTTTTGTCCTTCACTAAACTTGTTCTTATTTTCCCTTGGGCGCATAGCATGGATTATGTCTTTTTTGCTGTATTTGTTTGCTTGTCACATTGTTGTCAGGTGTTTTATTTTATCGTCTTGGTTCACTTGCTCTATTTACTATTACTAAGGTGTTGATAACCGTGCGCTTTTGTTTTGGATGATGGTTGGATTCATATTGTAGGTATCGATCAGTGTGTGTCTTCTTTCTGTATACTTTGTGGGCTAGTTTATTGTCTTCTCGTCTGACTTACACATCTAGGAAAGGAATTGTAACCTACCAAATGTCCTAAGCAACTTCCAGAAAAAAAATTGTCTAAAATTAAACTTTAAAAACAAAAAAAAACAACTTTACCAATAAAATTTTGTTTTTTGTGCTTACATAAGTTTTGGTTGTGCCAGTGTCAACCATTGGGCCTTTGATGTTGCTCAGACGGCAGCTAGTGGGTTGATAGCTATAAAAATTTCGGAAATGGTAGACAAAGGGCGCCAAATGGGTCTCGATATAGCGGCCAAACTATATTCTTATTTCCCCACAAACCCAGTAAGGAAAGAACTAAAAGATAAACCTCAACTTAGGTTCCTGTATAATTAATTTACCCAGAAAACCCTACCCACTATAATCGAAAAGGTAACGCATGGTGATTTTTATAATCTTATTTTCATATCAACAGAAATTAAATTTCTGCTAATTAGGCATCTAATAAATCCTATAGAGAATCATGAAAATAAAATTTACATGGTCCACTGTAGGATTTAAAGCCGGGTGTCTTTCTACCACAGAATTTCTCGCAAATAAATACTAGCGCCTTAGACGCCTAGGCTACCGTCGCGGTCTCTTTTGGATCTTTCGATAATTACCTGTATGTTTTAATTGACCAGATCATTATGCTTGATCCTGTAGTCCGATATGATTATGACGACTGTGGCATATCCTCTGTCGGCGGATATAATTATGATGTTTTCATCCTCATTGACACTTCTTATAGCTGCCTTCTCGCATCTTGAAATATTACGTTTTGGTGGTTTAGCTTTCCGTAGAATTCTTGCAGATTCACTGCGTACCTCTTTTTTGACATCAGGAGGTAATTTTTTAATTCCGGCTTCTATATTGCCAATGATTTCTTCTGTAGGTATTGTCTGTGGGGTTACGCTGAAATTTCCTGCTTTGGCTACTAAGCTTGTTTCGTCATCCGTGAGTAGCCGATTTGAGAGATTGATTAGTCTGTTTCAAATTTATCTTCGAAGCCTTGACTTGTTTTATTTGGATTCTGTTGAATTTTCTTTTTTGTCTCTCAATTACATTGAGACGCCGGTCGTAAACATCTACATTCTTACATTAGTAAACTTTCAGTTTTTCTGATTTTTGAAGAATTAATTTCTAAATATATAATATATATTTTAAATTAATTTTGGATAACATTAAACCTTCCGTTTAAACTTGTTTATGGAATATAAAATATCACGAAACGAATTTCAACTGGCGCATTATATAATTCTCCTTTTGAGGATAAATTTCTTAAAAAGCCCCCTTGAGCCGAATTAACATAATACGTACAAATTAAATTCCGATAAGATATTGAAATCAGTTCTGAAAATTGCCTACGGATATTTCGTTTCTTTTTCATAAAAGGACCCCAATCCCAAAAGTACGTTCGCCTAAATCCCTGTTGACAATGAACACGATATTCTTAATCGTCGCTTTCAATTAGATCTCAGATTGTCGCTGGCGATATTTTATGTTGAGATTAACAAGATAAATAAAATAGATGAAGGGATTTTTATTTTCTGGTTTTATTAAATTCTAATACATTTTATTCAATTTATAATATTACATAAATACCCCAATGTTCAGTTAATTGTGGAAAGTTATAAAAAAAATTAAGGGCGTTACATGGTTTCATGGAGAAAAAATAATAAAAGATTCAGGTTGATAATTTTAAACATAGTTAAAGGCGAATCGTCGCGTTGCAAAGAGGCCACGTTAGATAAAACTCACTAAAAATTATTTTTTTCTAAAGTAAATAAATTTGTTCTCAATGTTTGTATTGTTTTAGATTATTTGAACTTAGAAATTATTCAAAGAGGAAAATATTAAAGAATGTCCTTCAAAAAAACAAAACGGACAATGTACATAACTTAAAGAATATACATATAATAAATAATTTCAAACCAAATTTCAAAATTTATTTTTAATTTTAAAACAAAATGGCAATAAGCTTGCAGAGTTACGTCAGTTTTTTTCTGAATCCAGTAAAACCTGACTAGATACCAAAGTTGTATTTACCAACTATACACACGCTTTAGATCAATCGAAAATTGGCCGCCCGTTTACAGATTTTTCATTTAGTTGCAAAAGTAGTAAACGCCAGAAAACTACTGATTACACAAGGAGAATTCGGTCTAGGTTATCTGTTATGTGGCTTAAATAGAGCTCAGAAAACCTGGTAATGTGCAAGCCTCCAAACTATTACAAGAAATTTATAAGAATCCTGCGAGAGCTACTAAATATATAATTGCTTTAAATAAAGTTATGACCTCAGATACTAAAACACAATTGCCACCAGAGGAGGCCCTTTCAGTTTTAGTTGAAGTGAACTTATTTCGTAATCAATATAATATAATTAGAGAAAAGGACATATAAAGTTGTGAAATAAGTCAGGCTTGCATGTGACCCTAATAAAATAAAAGTTTTTTGAGTGTATTTTGTACCTTTAATATAAACTACCAGTAAATTGTTGGCAAGTTAGAAACACTACTGATATAGAAAGAGTTTTTGGAAAAAAAGCGAATTCAACGGGAATTTAAACAGGAACTAGGATTAATAATTGATCAACCAAAACCGGTATACGGAAGCAGCGATGACGGTAATACGGCAAGACGTTTTTTTGAGAATCCGGAAGTCTTCTATGAAATAACACAAATGTCTTTCAAAAAATCAAGTGTTATTTTAGAAGTAGTTACCAGTTACAGTATCATTAATGCAGATTTATTTAAAATGTATTGCCTGGAAACAGCATAATTACTCATAGATAAATATCCTTGGTTTTTATATGATGCCAACAGTTCACTTAATTTTAATTCAGATGCAGAAATTATTCGTTTCGTTCTTCTTCCAGTCGACCAGCTCTCAGAAGAGGCTTCAGAACGTAGAAACAAAGATTTGAAAAAATATCGAGAAAGCTTCTCCAGAAAAATAGCTCGAGAGAAAACTAATGAAGATGTTTTCAGAGGCTTCTTCTCTCTTCAAATCCTGTTATTACTGTTATTAAAAAAAACTCAAAAATTAAAAAAAAAATATTTTTCTAGCGAAGCTTATAAAAATCACAAATAGGTTTATCTTGATTACTTAATCGTAAAATCACATTTTCTTTGGTATGCGTTAGCAAATGTGTCTATAATTTTTTCGACATCAAGATCAAAATCCCGATGGATATGCAAAAGAGCTAATCCATTTAATCTTTCTTATCCCATTCGTGACCGCAGCCAAGTTTTTAAACGACGTAATGCCGAAAAGCTTATTTCTGCGGTAGCAACACTTACTGGCATAATACATAAAACTTTCAAAATTAATTTAATAGTCGGATAGATATCATGATTGCATTTAAAATGAAAAGTGCAATAATAGCTGTATCAGAATCTTAATTTCTGTAAAAAATTGTTGAACTTTGATTGCCATAATTCAATTTCTACTTTTAACTTCTGTACAGCTGTAACACAGTCAGTATATTCGAGAAAACATCCCATTGACTTAATGAGAGACTCCGCAACAATTTTTAAATCCTGTGATGTCTTGCCAATCAAATTAACGGGAAAAATGGTGTTATAATCAAACACATTTAAAATATCTTTGCTGAATCTATTATTAATGTCTTCGATAATATTATCAAATAATGGAATATAAATAGATATTTTAAAATATTCTTCAGGGTTATTATATTTTGTTTGCCCTCAAGGTTTGCCTACTGCTTGCCGTAGAATTGTTAGGTGTATATCAAGTTCTTCATAAAAGTTTGACATTTCTTTAAAGATTTCTTTGTAGACATTTTCATCGCATCGATGTTTATTTAATAATTTTAAAATGTTTTGAATTAATTTCTCTGCAGTTACTTTATCCAAATTTTTTGTTTGAAGCATTCTGCTTAATGGCGATGTTATTGTTAATATATCTGAAAGATAAAATATAAAAAATATGAAGCGTGGTGAAGTTAATGAATTTATAAAAGCTTGAGTTCTATTATTCCATTGTGAGATTAGTTCAAGCGCCTGCAATATATATTTTGAATTATATTTAAATTTCAGAATACTCTCGTGTCTTTCTACCCAACGTGTTTCCCAAAGACTACTCAGGTTTCCTTTATGGATATTCTTTAATACTTTACTTCTTTTAGAAGAAGCATTTAAAAATTCAATAATTTATTTCATAAATGAAACTGTATTGCGTACATCTTGTATATTTGAAGATGTCAATAAAGATAAATTTAAAGCATGGTTATAACAGGGACAAAGCGTAGCATTAGAAAATACTGACTGAAGTTCCTTTACTGTTCCTTTCTTTTCTGAAACCATAACACTATAACCGTCAGTTCTGATACCAATACAATATTTTTAGATTACAATTTAATAAATTCATGGATCTCTTCGAGTAGCTCGGGGGGGGGGGGTTAATTACCCTATTACCCCCTCTTGTATCCGCGCCTGGGTGACACTTTAATTAATAACTTGCAGAAAATACAAAAAAGTATATTCACCGACCTAGATCTCACCCAACAATAGATCTTTATCAAGAAGCTGGAGTATTAGATATTTATCAGTTATTTGCAAAAATGATTATTACAAAACAATGTAAAGACAAACACACTTTACTATCAGTAAGTCATGACCACACAACTCGATATAAATTAAATAATGTTGTAATACCTAAAGCCAAAAAAACTATAGGGCAAAAAAGTTATGCTTACCTGGGTCCTAAATTATATAATGAAATACCGTTAGAATTAAAGAGCATTTATTCCCTAAATCTATTCAAATTAAAAATAAAAATGGATATATTCTATCCCTACTGCGAACCTGCAACGTTTTATTCTACAAATAACGAATGTTATAGTCTGGTTTACTAGTTTAATTATTTAGTAATTTGTCTAAAAAAAAAAAAATAGTTGATAAAATATAAATATTAATATTAAATTAAACTTAGTATTACCAAACTGTCTTTCATATTATTCCAAATATTATTTTTATTATTTTTATATAATTTTTCATTTTTTATAATATTGTAATATTGTGTTTTATTAAGACTGCTCGTCCTAAATACCCAAAAATAACCCATGCTTTTGTGGGTGTTTCTGTTTATTTATCTCGAATTTTATTACATTTATACTTTAAACATATTCCAGAATTTAAAAAAGTATAAACTTTAATGCTTTCCAGAATTATTGGTCAGTTTTGATACTTTTTGCCCCTATGTGCGTCGTTTTGAAAATTTGACTGCACGGTATGATAAGCGATATTTGACATCGGTGGTTCCCCAAAGTTTCTCTTAATATTTTAATTTTGTAAAAAAAAATTATAATTTGCCTTATAATATTCTTGTTTACATTTAATCAAATTTATATCGATTGTAATACGAAATTCCCTTAAATTTTCGCTACTACGTATATCTTTATAATACTTTCGATCTTCTCAAAATGTCGATTGTACTGTGAAAATTCTCTTTTATTCGCTAATACTGTAAATCTCATAAATAGAATGTCAATAACGATTCTAAACCGAGGCATTGTTACCAGTAAGCGACTTCATTAAGATAAATGAATTAAGTCCGTAAAAGTAGGTTACAATAATCACTAATAACGAGTTTTGCAAACAAAACTATTAAACGTATTGTATCAGTTCAGTGTTAGAGGACCAACAAGCGTACTAAAATTTACCATATTTTTTATTAAGAGTATAATAGTAACATAAAAGAAGATGTACAGCTTCATTGCTTTATATTGAATGTTGTTTTTTTAATGGCTATGAATTAGACATGATACATTTTAATGATGCCTTCGGGTAAAATATTAAGAAACATTAAGAATGGAATACAGAACAACTAAATATTATCTAATAAAAAAAAAGATTAAGTCCCAACAATTTTGTTTGCGATATTATCGCGATTTTGTTTAGGTTCTCGATTTTTTATTCGAAGTAATACAAGATGTCACTTTAAATTTCTATCTCTTTATGTCAACAAATATGTATCACGATGAATTTAATAAAACGTATGTCAGCTACTAAAGCATATACACACTGAGGAAAACGCTTCAGTAAGAAAGTGTTACTACTAAAAAGTTTACTATGGCTGTAAAACTTTTTACTGCTACTGTTAGATTGTCTAACAACAACTGTTAGATGTGTTACTAGGACTGTAAACTAAGTTTTACAGTCCAAATTCTTACCGTGGCAGTAATATTTTTTTACTACTCCAGTTAGAAATAGAATTACTATTATTCGTATTACCATCATAGTAAACCTTTCTTACTGAATCAGTAATTTGTATTACTACCGCAGTTAGACCTTGACTAGTAACATTTTTATAACTACCACCGTAAAAATAGCATACTGAATCTGCAAAATAATAATATTTTTCTAACAACCACGGTAAGACAGGTTAACAACAAATGTACCGAACCGTTACGATTAATCACGAAGAGCTTCAATCATATCCTTTTGCACAGGCGTTGACTTGAGTCGACGATAATCACAGAAGCAGTCAACACGTCCAATCGTCGCATCGTGAGCTTAGGTCATAGCGTGCATGAAGAAGTGCGATGTGCTGCGTAATTTCTATCTAGGGGTATAACTGGTATAATATTGAATATGGAATATTGAGCATTGTTAACGGAGTGGGGGTTTTCGGACCTAGTTCAGCCTTTAATAGTAATTCGAAATAATAGACTTATCTAAATATAGTACCTGTATCCATTTTTATTTATACATTAGTAAAAAGGCGGGAAATGCATAATGCATGAATGCTTTTATTTCGAATTGAGGATGAGCTATACGGTCTAGAAATGTTTTAACTGCACCGGAGCATATTCGCAGTATCAAAAATGTAATATTTCCAAGATAAAGTTTTTAGATTAAAATTTATTAAAAATGTTTGGTTAAGATTCACAGAGCAATAAATTTGTTAGATTTAAAAGAAAGCTGTGTTCAATGAGACATAGCGATAGCGATACCAATCGTATCGATCCATATTATTTTCGAGCGTTTCATTTCTACTCTAGTCTCTAACTTTCTGCTGCGATCGCGAAATTTGAGCGGGAAAGCTCATAAAAACAACCTAAAACTCCTAAAACCTATTGCTATTTGAGATTACTTAAAAAATATATCTTGAACAACCTGGTTATATGCTTTATATAGTGATAAAAATAAAAAAAAAACCTTAAATATAAAAATATTGTAGATTGTTGATCAAAACACTTAAGTGACAATAAACAAGTTCACTTTCAGTTGCAAATACTACGTTTCATTAAACTTGAATTGTCGTTACACACAAATTTAATTTTTATTTTTAGATGAGGGCATTGATGATAATTCCTTTAAATTATTAGATGAAGAAAGCATAAGGCATCTTATTTTAAGAAAAAATTCGAGGAATTTTGTATGACCAAAGAAAATACCATGGTAAAATTGATATTGTTTTATTATCCAAATTTGACATTTATATCTCGAATGGTTTTCGAGTAAACTTTCGTTCCTGCAGCTTTGGATTAAAAATAAATGTTTTTTTGTACCTTATAAAAATTATAAAAACATTTTAGCTCTGCTGTGCTATGCTGATTTCAAAATAAACAATTTTTCTTTTTTTTTTTATTTTGTCAATCCTTTTATGAAAAATTGACCGAAGATTTTCCAGAGGAAAAAATTAAGCAAATCGATTTATTTAGCTGAAATTGATTTAATTTTGTGTAAATATTTTTCTTTGAAGCGAAAGATAAAAGAGTTTATTTTTCGAGTTAATGAGAAAAATATTTACCTTTGTTAAACCTATTTCAGCCTTTAATATAAATTATATTTTGGTAAAACAGTTTTACCATGATAGTAACCTATTATTACTGTAACTGTACAACAATTTTACTATAGTGGCAAAATATTATACCTGTAGCAGTGAAACAGTTTTACTAAATTGGTAAGACATTATTACTGTAACAGTAATACCGTTTTGCTGTAGTAGTAAGATAATATTACTGTTACAGTACAGCAGTTTTACTAGAGTGGTTAGATATTATTACTCTAACAGTGAAACCGTTTTACAAGAGTGGTAAGAAATTATTACTGCAGTACCAGAGCTGATTTACCGAAGCAGTAAGACAGTATTACTGCAGCATTACAACTAGATGTTACGTATGGTAATCCTAGATATTGGTGGTAGTTATACAATTTTACTGTAGCCGTAAGAAAAAATTACTACCTCTGTAATAATATTTGACCAGAGCTGTAACATAGTTTTACTGCCGCAGTAGAATAAATTCTTAGTAATCCAAATATTAGCAAATCTTGTATTACTACTATAGGAAGATAGACCTAGGAAATCTGGAAATTCTAGATATGAGCCTGAATTTATATAAATTGTAAATTCAATCTCTTATTTAGACATTTTTGGGAATCACAGTAATTAAATCAAGATACACTAAAATTATTTAAATGCTTTTATTTTTAGGATCTTCACAATTCAACCATAATCTAGCAATAAATATCGTCAACTTTTTTTTTAATATTATCTTTTTATTGTCGTTTATTTTTCACTTAAGTTTGTTTGAATTGTTGTCTGTCATTTGTCGTCGATTGACTTTCATTACATGATTCGACATTTATTAATATTAATAATAATGATTAACATAGTTTGCCAATGATACATTCATAACTGGTATATATTTTATTAATGTTCTTTTTTGGAGGTATCCACCGGACGTAAGTTCTATTTGATATTTTATTTAATCATTTTATAAATTCTTATATCATAGTAGGAAGGATGTGATGATAGCTGTATACGTATTAAACATTTTATACACCTGATGTATTTCTGTCATTCCTCAATTTATACTTAGTGTGTATTAGGGTGGAACGAAAAAAAATAATATTTTATATTTTTATATTTTTTACTATATAATACCTAAGAAAAGTTGCCTCTACATACATTAAGATATTTTTTGAAATTTAAAAAAAAAAATATATATATCTTCAAGGCTCTACCTTCCATCAACAACTTTAAAAAACTTTTTTTTTTATTTTTTTAACTTTTATTACAAACTGAAAGTCGCCTTTACTTATAGTAAACTATTTCCTAAAATTTTAGTGAGAAATAAATATGTCTCTAGGTCTCTACCTTTCATCAAATTGAAAATAAAATACATAAAATTCTAGTAAAAAACATAAACCAGATGCACCTATTTACAAGTGCCTGGTATCAAACTTTTACATTAATAAATTAATCCAGAAAATCCCAAATATTATGTCACGAAATTCTTCAAACTTTTTCAATCCAGTTCAGATCAGTTTATAATCGTTTATGCACGGCGAATTGTGTAGCTCTAAGCTGAACTCAGTCTTCTTTTGATAGTCGCGGAAGTAAGATACATGTTTTAAGTTGTAATGAGTTTATCAGTGACGGATACTAGGGGCAGTAGGGGAGCTAGGTACTATTTGTCCTAACTTTGGTGCGCCAGCGAATTTACCCTCTAATTTTTTTCCAACTGTAGAAAATATCATGAAGCGATATTTGCTTATTCGAAATGAACTTAAGGTTTTGAGATCCGGTAAAGACCGCTAGTATTTTAGAAATTTTTCAAATTATTGCGAATGATATCGAAGTGGAAAAAAGCTTCAAATCCCACTATATCGAAAAAACGCATTATACAGTTAATTCGAGATATCCTGGGTACAGTCTGTTCTCTATACTTACGCGGGTTTCGGATTAACAAAATTATGCAAATTAGTCATTGACAACCAGTTCCAATAAGCCTCTTCCCAAGAAATTAGATAAAATTGCCCTAATGGTCAGATTTAAATTAAAATAACATTAGGGTAGGTACTAAATTTGTTACAAATATTGCAGTTGAATTGCACTTTGCAAGTGTTGACATTGTATGTATATTGTAAATTTAGTCGAAATTTTAAAAATGCCTAGACGTTTGTTAGATGTAGATAGTCTAATTTGTAGTGTATTTTACGGATGAAAAAGAAAATGGCGGTCCTTTAAAATCGGTAATGTCTGTACAACAACGCGTATGCGATGCTCTAGGAATTAGTGAAACCAAATTAAGAGGAGTATTACAAAATTACAATAGTGAACTGCCGAAAAAAGATCACCACAAAACTCGCCCATCATTGAAAACGAAAGATATTCCAGATGGAAAGAAATTTGAAATTCGTGATACCATTTATCGAATGAGGGCCAACAAGGAACATGTGACCTTAAATACAATTCTCTCGGAATTAATATATAGAAAATTTGACGAAATTGTCAGAACAAGTCTATGGCAAGTGATAGATAACTTGGGTTTCAAATTTCAAAAGGAGGATAGGAGAAAGGCCCTTTGTGAAAAAAGTTCTGTCGTGCACAAGAGAATTAACTTTCTAAGAAAATATTCTAAATTTAAAGAAGAAGGGTCGAATTTTATATATTTAGACGAAACATGAATATTTTCTAGGGGTGCAACCAAGAGAATATGGCAAGATGATAACGTAAAGTCTATCAAACATACCGATGAAGAAGGAAAGCGATACATAATTTTACATGCAGGAGGAAAATCGGGTTTTATAGAAGGTTCTGATTTAATATTTTCATCTAAATCAAAATCCAGTGACTATCACGATAATATGAACACAGAAATGTTTGTAAAATGGTTGTATGAAAAACTTCTCCCAGGTTTAAGTGAGCCCAGCTTAATTATTTTAGACAATGAACCTTACCATTCTGAAGTATTAAACAAAAGCCCAACGAATTCTTGGACTGTTGATAAAATTAAAGAATGATTGACAAAAGAACATATACCATTTCCTCAATATATATTAAAATTAAAATTACGCTTGGCAAATATACACGCAAAACTAAAAACCTTTGTTGTGGATCAGATTATTGAAAGTTATGGTCATCAAGCTTTACGTCTGCCACCGTATCATTGCCAGTTGAATCCCATCGAATATATATGGGGAATAGCAAAACAATATTATGACAACCATATTGTGCCTAATGGTTATAGTCACGACGCAGTTCAGGAAACTTGGCAAAAAGCACTTTCAATTGCAACTCCAGAAGTGTGGCGGAACTGTATATCCAAGTGCGAGAAACTAATAGAAGATTGGTGGACTCGTGAAAATAAAATAAACGAAATAAGCAAATCATAATAACAATTAATGGTGATGACAGTGATGATGATGACGATTATGATATTTTGGATGAAAACGACTGATTTTCATTTTTGTTGGCAAATTCAATTTTTTTATTTTTCATTTGAAATTCTCTACATCGAACAAATTTTTATGTTAGAAAATATTTTATTTAAGATAAATAACCCTCTTAATATACATAGACCATATTTTCTGTGTGAAGTGTAATATAAAATTATTATTAGGTTTATAATAGCCACATAAGACTCCATTAATAAAGAAGTTTAATTCTGCTCTCAATTATACAAAAGATTCTCCATTATTATTTAATTAAAAAGTTGTACATTATTTTTCATTTCATTTAACCAGTTGATATTTCCCCAAAGAACAAATCAAACTTTCTGGAAATACTCATAAAATTTTTAATCCGAAACCCGCGTAAGTATAGCGAACAGACTGTAAGTACCAAACCCTTATTAGATATCCTAAAAATAAACGAAATGACAATTATGAGTTAAAAGTTGAGAAATATAAAGACGATACAAAGAAATTATTCGATATTGCTGCATGTAAATGTGCTTCTTTTGATACATGTGGCTTTGTTAAAAAACGTAAAATACCAAATATAGAGCAAAAATTTATTCACAATCAATGAACTGTGAGAAAATTTGTTATTGGAAAAATAGACGTTATGAAACAAAAAAATTAAAAGACAAAGAAGAAAGAAAAAATAAGATCAAGGCGTATGCAAATCAGCTTCCTTTTAAGTTTGAAGTAGACAATGACAACATTAAAAACTTTGAGCGAGACAGTATTTCTTTTTCATCTGAGTGGGATGTCAGTAGAGTAGAATAAAACCATGTGAAAGGAAGAAATAAACAAATTTTATCGCAAAATAAAAATCGAAGAACATATATCATTGCTCGAAAAACCAGGTTCAAAATATATGGGTCACATTACACCAACAACATATACGGGGAAACATATTGCCATATCTATAGTTAATTTTCTACAAGAATTTGAGATTGGTACAAATAAGCTTTGAGAAGTAGGATGCGATGGCACAGCGGTTAATACAGGAAGGAAAAATGGAGTTCTGCTGCATTTAGAAACAAAACTGAAACGACCTCTGCAATGGATGATATGTCAGCTACATATGAATGAACTGCCCCTTTGTCATATTGTTCAATATTTTGACGGAGAAACTTCAGGACCTCGTGTATACTCTGGAGCTATAGGAAAAATGTCTTGCAAAAAATTGCCCGTTGTAAATATTGTTCCTATTGTTAGCCCTTTACTAGAATTAGACGCTGCAGCTATTAGGAATCTTTGCACTGATCCTTTTACTTATATGAAATGTGTCACTTATTTTCTAGAGGAAACTGTTCATTAGATCTAGCAGCTCGTAATCTAGATAAATTTTCACACGCACGATGGCTTACAAAGGCAAACCGTATATTGCGTCTTTACATCAGAAGTAAATGTCCGTCTACAAATTTAAATACAATCGCTGAATTTGTGGTAACAGTTTATGCGCCAGTGTGGTTTGACATTAAAAGCAAACCATCGTGTAGTGATGTAGGAAAACACGTCTTTAAAATGATACAGTGTCACGCTACTTGAACAACGAATTGAAGGCAGTTATCAAACGAAATGCGTATTTTTGTCATCCAACGAACCTTCTTCTAGCAATGCTTTCTGATGATTGTCCTGCTTACGAAGAATACTGAAGAAGCGCACAAAAATATCTTCAGGCGTAAGGAAATTTGTTGTTCCTAAATTAGATTTCGATGCCAGTATGAGCTTATTGATTGGCAAAATTGCTCAGTTACAGCACCACCTCTTTTAAGTACTGCAACTGATGAAGATATCAGAGAATTTATAAACGATACAGAAACTCATCCTGTAGATTTTTTGTCCTTTCCCTGCCATACACAGGCAGTAGAGAGGTGCGTGAAGGTTGTAACAGAAGCTTCCAATTCTGTTGTCAACCATGACTTTAAAGATGGATTTACTTGTGCAAGGATTCATTCTAGAACCATACTACTTTGATTTAACACTAAGGTGGAATACAGTACATGAATTTCACATACCTATTTGTTTTTTTTGCTCTTCTATGTTATATTGTTAAGTTGTACTCGCTTTCGTTTATAAACAAAACATTTAAATTGTTTATTTTCATTTTTATTAAAATATTTGCAAAAGTGGTACTGTATTTATTATCACTCCAATTTATTAGATTATTCGGGAAAATAGGAAAATTCAAGTAGGTGATATTTTAAAAATAAAATCACAATAGCCAGTTAATTATTCTTACATTTAGCTACTTTTCCGCACTATTACGTTCCGAAAATAAAATAAAAAATATTTTCTTTCTGTTTCACTCCACCCTAGTGTGTATACCAGTCATTTTATTTCCCTGAATAAATGTTTAATTCTAACAAATGCCTTTACATACACTCTACAAGCACTGTTAATTCTTCGGAACCAATTTGTGCTAATAAATCCCAAGAGATTAAGCTCAAAACAAATGTCAAACTAATCTAAGTAAACTCAGCAAAACATCGTAACAAGCATATATCTCGGCAGGGGGAGCTGCGGTCGAAACCCTAACAGCAAATTCCAGCTCGAAAATTTAACCGTATACGGAAATACTATGGAACGCTATGTTTTGGAACTTACTGAAACACAATTTAAACTTGTTAATTTATACATAATAACATGTTTATTTGCAATCCTCACGCACATATGCCGATTTAATTTTAATGAAAATGTTTACAATTAGTATTCGAATTTATTGTAGTTAAGTTAGTTTCAAAAGTTAATTTCCAGTTGTGTATCAATGGATTTGGTTGCTTTATTTTTGATCCAATTACTTTTCGATTATACAGGGTTGGGCATAATTGGCGGAACACCCGATTTGTGGCTCAATTATGGATTGTATTGAAAATTAACCCAAATAAAGTTTTTTGTATATTTTATGTACTATTTAATGACGCTTGGGGATTTTCATTATCTGTCATATTTATCAAGATATGACGTCATCGGATGAAATTTTAAATGAATCACCCTATATTTATATTTTTTTTCAGATAGATCTTTTCTTTCTGAATCCATCAATATGGGGTTCGGGTGGTCTCTGATTTTCCTTATCATCAGAAAATAATAAAACAAAATGGTAAACGTTCTTTTAAATAATTAATGAATAACTATTCACAAAGTTGTCTGTGCCATCATAATGTACCAATATCAATTGTTTTGCCATGGTTTCACTTTTTGACATTAAAATGTAATATTGACATCTCGATATTAATCACTGAGTTTTATTAATACGATTATTGTACATCTCTGACAGAAATACCTACCAATGTTTTTGTGTTACTGTTTACTTGGTTTTTATAATATTATAAAAACTATTGTCACCTTTTATTAATCTGTAGATTTTAATTCATTCTGGTTTATGGAGACAATCAAACAAGTTGAGTTTAATTGCAAGTCAATTCATTTCACCCAAACTAGCCCAATACGCGAAAATAAATAACTCTTAGCATTTGATACTATTGAGAATTTTTATTAATTTAAACCATGGTTGAACTGAGTGAACGTGAAAGAATTACACTATTGATGATTATTGGGTTTGGAGACAGAAAGAGATCTCTGCAAGAAGCTTGTAATTTGTTCAATGAAACATTTCCTGACAGGATTTCCCCGATTTCTAAATCTACAGTATCCAGAAATTTGAGCAAGTTTAATGAAACAGGAAGTGTGAAAAATAATCCCAGATCTGGACGGAAGAAGACAGCCACTAATGAAGAAAATGCACTTAATGTGGTTCTAAGTGTACAGGAAGAACCAAAAACTTCAGTTCCAAAGCTTGCGTTAGACAATAATATGAGCGAGAGATCTGTAAGGAGGATTCTGAAAGTCAATAAATTTCATCCCTATAAAGTGCAATTACACCAGGAATTGAATGAAGATGACCCAGATAGGCGAATGCAATTCTGCCAGGTAATGATGGATGTCATTAATGGAAATAATATGTTGATGAACAGCATTGTTTTTTCCGACGAATCAACATTTTGTCTCAATGGATTTGTAAATAAACATAATTGCCGGTATTGGTCTGATCATAATCCTCACTGGATGGAAGAAGGTCACACCCAATATCCACAAAAGTTAAATGTTTGGGCTGGTATAGTTAGAGGAAGAATTATTGGACCATTCTTCATGAGAGGAACTCTGAACGGTGATCGTTATTTGCAACTACTTCAAGAGCAGATAGTTCCAGAGTTAGTTCGTTTATATCCAAATCACAGAAATCACTTACAACTTTCTGATGAAATTTGGTTCCAGCAAGATGGTGCTCCACCTCATTTCGATGCTAGAGTGAGGCAGTACCTGAACACAATATTTCCACAGAGATGGGTGGGTCGAAGAGGACATATTGAGTGGCCGGCACGGTCACCGGATTTAACCCCACTGGATTTTTTTCTTTGGGGCCATTTGAAATCAGTAGTTTATAAGGACCTGCCACATTCGCTGGAAGAATTGGAATACAAAATAAGAATTGCTGTTCAAGAAATAACACCTGAAGTTTATCAAAATGCCTTAAGATCATTTGTTGATAGACTAGGATATTGTCAGGCAGTTGGAGGCTTTCACTTCGAACACTTACTTTGAGAGATTTGTAATACTTCGATTGATAATAATTATTATTTTTTATTAAATAAATGTTTACTTTCTATTTTGTTATGAACTCGGAGACCCTCAAACCTTACATTAATGGATTCAGAAAGAAAAGATCTATCTGAAAAAAAATATAAATATAGGGTGATTCATTTAAAATTTCATCCGATGACGTCATATCTTGATAAATATGACAGATAATGAAAATCCTCAAGCGTCATTAAATAGTACATAAAATATACAAAAAACTTTATTTGGGTTAATTTTCAATACAATCCATAATTGAGCCACAAATCGGGTGTTCCGCCAATTATGCCCAACCCTGTATATCAGTGCACAGCAGTAGAAGAGTTACATGCTGAACGAATTTATCGAACCAATCCAACATATTGAGTTTGATGTAATAATTTAATTTTAACAGTTACTAAATGATTTAATTCCATGTAAATTTTGAATCGGACATAATGGGATCTATTCTGTTACAATTCCTTTATTGTAACGGCCGTTAAAATATTGGCGGCCTTTAAAAATAATAATATTTTTTAGTATTAATGCCACGAACAATATTATACAGAAAAAATAGATATAAAAGTCAGAAGCCAGGATACTATGTATTAGTTTGATGACCTACAAAGTTCACACTGGGTGACTTAAAAATGAATATATTAGTGGTGCATTTGCTTAGAAATATGGGGAAACCCACTGTTATTGATTAGTTTTAGTTATTTTGTATATTTTCACGTTTTATTATGTTAAAAACATGTGGTATATAGGAAGAAAAAAAGTACTGTCAACTTGTCAAATAAAAATATAAAAAGTCATATTGTTCAACAGATTTTATTGCAATTTACGACCGATACCAGCTTATAGACACGCAGCAGACCGCTGCACCCACCAAAACCCACATTACCATTGAAAACTAGTATAGATTTCTGTTGATTTTACAAAGTATTTACATATAATAATTACTTACAATCACTTCGTTTACATCATCTAACCTGTAAGGCTCAATAGAAATCAAAAACCGGTCATGGAATGTTAACTCCTTAAATGTCGGTCGCGAACATGTTTTATAATCTGTAATCCTGTTGAGCATATAGCTCTGGAAGTAATTGTTTGTTGTTATAAGGCGACCGGACAGTATCCCGACTTAAATCGGGACTGAAGGTATGACACTCGTCGTTTATTTTTGATTCATATAAATTGTTTTCTCAAGCTCTCCGTATTATTATAAAAACGCTGTGGATACATCAAACTGAGCTAGATGCATCCGATCGCTAGCTGTAATAATTAAAATTGATATAATTGTCTGATACTGAAAGCAACCGCACTTTTGCATTGCACTTTTACGTCATGTGTCCCACTCGAGCCAGTCAGTTTAGGTAAGAATAAATAATGCCATTTTTTTTAAAAACGCTTCATTTAAATGATTTAAAAACATTTTCATTTTGCCAATCTTCAAATGTAAAATTATTGACTTTAAAGTCAGGAATCGCTAAGTGCGCCAATCTGTCATATCGTTAAATAGTGTACTTTATTCTCGATAACTTGTTTCTGATTAAAACCCTTAATAACTAATCTGACCTTAAATTAATTAAATTAAATTAATTTACGCTACCGTCTGGATTAGACTTCATCTTAAAAACCTATCTTCATGGTAGAGCTTAGGCTCCTTCTGGTAAAAATGTTCGCTACCATGTTTATTTTTTCTTTTAAATACGGTTTCTTACTCTTCATAGCTTCTTTACACTGAGAGCTTTGATGTGACTGTTGACTGCTTCTTCATATGTTTCGGGAGTTTTAATTATATTAACAAAATCCTCTATAATTAAAACTCTCGCTCTGAAAATATCGGGGCTCCTTAATGTTTATCTATCTCTTAGATTAGGTCTAGTTGTTAGCCCATCCTCATACACATAAAAAAAGGTGTACAATATTCAAGATGATTGGTCTTATTTCAATGCTTTGTTGTGTTTGTATATTGTTTAACAATAGCCAATAAGCCTTGCTTCAAGATTAGAATCAACTTGCCCTAACTAAAATACCTCTAATTAAATGAAGAGTATCTATTGTTCAATTGCAGTATTATGTATATCTTAAATGAAATATAATTTATTTATATTCAATAATACCTTGTTCTTAAATTCAATACAACTAAATTTGTAACAATAATAATAATATGATCTTTGACATAAATATATTGATTTTGGTTGAATTATAGGATAGTTTCATTGAAGAAATTAATAATTTTAAAATAAGAACAGGCTCTTCTTGCTTTTTAATAGGGTTTCCACTGGTACCAGTCCACCGAAAAACATTTTTCAAAATTGTTTTTCGTTAATATACCATATTCCTCTGTCCTCTGAGGTGTCCCACCTATAATAAAAAAAAATAAAATAATAATTTTATAACTACAAAACCTAATTGAAACATAAAAGTTTGTTCTGTTTAGATAAGAGGTCGTATTTACAAAATGAATATTTTTAGTTAATGTGGGTAGATAGATAATTTTAGGCTTCGCAAATAAGTTTCGCATATTTTACTAACCTTTTCTTATGATTATAGTAAATATTTTCTAATGCAAGTAGGCCTTTATTATTTTGTGTCAGAATAAATTAAAATATAAGCTTATTAAATTTGTAAGAATTTTGAAATCGGAATTTTCGTAGATACGACCTCTTGTCTTGGCAAGGCAGAATTCGTCTTTTCAAAAAATCGTCATCCAGCGTCATACATTTTTTTTACTTCTATTCCAGTTTGTTTTGTGTTCTTATGATTATAAATTCACTTATATATAATATAATACCTAACAAGAAGTGAACTAAATATACTTACATTTAAATATTGGTATTAGGTCGCTGAGGCCCCATTCATCTAACAAATCTTCCACTTCAATTCAAACCCTAACGATACAACGCAAATATGTTAGAAAATGGACAATAGGATGAACAATGCCAATTTGCCAGATTCTCTATAAATGCGTTTTATCTCTGACTTCCGAATAATAAGTACCACATCTCAACATGTATTAGTCATATATCTACCGTATTAGTGCAGTGGTTGCATTTTAAAATAAGTTTCAGCTAACAACACCGTGCAGTGAATTTGTACTCGCTAATTTTTTGTAAAGTACATGGATTTTTAATTCGAATTGTTTAATTCTTGTTCTGAAATTTAAATGCCTTGAGTCGAATTATTTTATAACATTGAATCAAGTACACGATAGTAGGTTTTAAGAGCACATCATACTTACAATAAATATAAGAGCTTGCTTGAATTCTTAAAATACAAGATTATGCCTACACTTCACTCAACATTTATTTTCTTATTGTATCGAGAAATATTATTTAAAGCAAACTCTACTTTATTTCAAACAAATGTAATCTTCCAAGTGTAATGCTTTTCTTGAATGTAGGTGATAATTTTTTTCTGTGTAACATTCTTCTTCTTTGTCAATACTTTCTGCTAGATCTGTTGCATATCCTATATTTTATTGATTTCTTGATATTCTTTTTTATTGGTACTTTATTTTTGAAAATCTCTTATTGGCGATTTTTATGTACTCTGTGGATTTTTTTTCTTCATTGTATTTTTCTGGTTTCTTTTCAAGTTGTACGATTAGACATTTTTCTGGTTTTTGTTCACATTGTATATCTCGAGATAGAACAACCTTTTGAATTTCTTTTACCCAAATTCTACATACTTCGTCTCAATCATTCGTCAAAAGATATCCCTTGGTAGCTTTTTTATCCATTTTCTTTCTTGGTTCACTTGAATTATGGACGGACGTAGCAACTTGAGCCGATAATCCTTAGGTCCTTTATTCTAGGCTTGTGTCCTATCCATAACTCATATGAACTTATTCTTTCAACTGTCAACTTAGCTATGCGATTTAGAATATATATCACAGTATTTACTAATAATTCAACCCTAACGCCATCCAAAAAAGTGACTTCTGAATTCGAATATTTCAAGGTTCTAGCCATTTCAATGACGGTTTCGTTCTCTTTCTCACCGCAACCTTTTAAAATAAGGCTCCTTAGTAAGTGTGTTTAAAAGGTTTATTAACAGAATAAAAAAATAACATTTAATCAATTTAATATATAAGGTGTCTAACAGAGATTGATATAAGTGCCAACTATATTTAAGAAATACTATCTTCAATAATTTGGTGTAGACTTCTGAGGATGCGCCAAATTTAAAATATTATGAATAGTTCAGGGGGGAAATTGTTAAAGAAAAAATCCAGGGTTTTGTTTAAAATAATGACGATAACCTTCACAAATTGTGAAAATTAAAGCTTGACACCAAAAGAAGAGGACGCAGCCCTCGCATTACCCTGAATGATTGATCGTGATCGTATGTATAACAGAGTGTATTTTTTCTTGCATTATTTTTATTATTGATAGTGTATTTAATCTCGAACAAACAAAAGAATCAGTCAGCAAATCTAAAACGATTGTACGAGTATTTTGACCCAAGTAATATCAAATGATACACAAAATTAATCTGTAAACGCGCGCCGTTTTTAATAATATTAATCGGTTCGTCTATATTTAGGTATAATTACAAACAAATAGTAACCTGTTATTCTTAGACCTGTGACGATGTGGATCGTCACAATGCAATGACGAATTTATAGTTACAAGGCAAACATCACTATTGACTATTTTTAATTGTATAATGATGTTAAACAGTCTAATCAATCGTTTAAAACAAAAGTATTCCATTTAAATCCAAAATGAATGATGTTACGTAATAGTGCACTGTGCTCTTCGAATGAGTAATTAACAGAACACATTAGGGATATAAAATATTAAATTCGTTATTGAAGGCCGGTGATTAATCAGGTCGAAATTGCGGAAAATGTAACAAAATAACGAACTTTTAAATTAACATGCCAATTGGATTTGTTTTGTAGAAATTATATTATGCACCTATCCGGAACTACAATAGTAGTTTTTGCAACAAGAGTAGATATGGACAATTCACAATGGACGAGTTTTACAGTATATTTTTTCTACGACCCACTAATGAAAATCTACAAATTAAAAAAATTATTCTAGGTTATTAAGACAAAATAACTAATTTCAAATTATTCTCGGTTTTCATGTTACCATTTAAACATTAATTATTGTATTAGATATCCTTCTAGCAGAAATGGTTAGAAGATTAGGAGGCCCCAAACTTTTACATTTGAAAGTAGGTAATCTAATAGTAAAATTTCGATGGCAATTAGTTTGCATTTGAGCCGTTTATTTTGAAAGTGGCCCAAGTCCATTTATATTTAAATTGAGATATCCAAGGGTTTGTGTAAATTTTGTTTAACTGCATTAATTAAACGTATTGTTTATTCAACTAATGCAATTGTCCAAAAACTGAGGTTACTTGTAAATTCTAATTAATTTAAACTACCTTCATCACTGCCTTCGGACATTATCGATAATGAATATCTTCATTTAAGTATAAATGAACTTAGGCCACTTTTTAAAGTAATTTCAAATGGTGGTTGAAATTCTACAGATAGCCTGCCTTTTTTGCTATTTATATTTTTTTAAATCTCGAAATAGCGGCATTTTTGTGAAGTAAAATAATTGTTTAGCAAATTTTGACCATCTAGTATTAGTATTGTTAAGCCGGTTTTACTTGTTGGGTTGTTCAGAGATACCTACCGTTATAGTCCAGTAACTGAAGGGACCAACCTGTCATTAAGTCGGTCCAGATTTCCGTTGTGGCTCAACTCTTAATAGTCCAGTCATTTAAGCTTAAATTAGGTAAGAATCTCGGAATTCGAGATACCCAGCTGTAAGTATGTAAATACTTGTATATTGACACCATAAAAGTTGTCTCAAAACCTACATATGGTAGGGTGTACGCAACTATTAAATTTCAAGGTCAAAGGTCACAAAAATCGGTTTTTTGCGCTTTTTTTGTAAATATCTTATTTCCTATAGGTTTTTTGCTATTTGTATTTATTATCAATATTGTAGAATACAAAATTCTCTACAAATTTTGTTTAAAAAAATTCAGACTACAGTAAGAACGTAAAAGCTATGGAGCAGCAGAGAAGAACTGCTGCCCTTTCAAAAACGTATGAAGTCTGTTTCGATGAAACAATGGTTGTACCAGTTACTCAAGAAAAATTCTTATCAAATCGAAATAACAAAGATATGCTCATTAATATGTTAATTGAAAAATTACAAGCTGCAAATATTACCAGATATGGGGTTGGGCAATGCGAAACGATTTTCTGGAGCCTATCATGACAATTTTACCACCTGCTTCAGAAGATTTGCTAAATACAATTTTCTGCAACTGCAAGAGTGGTTGTGGTTCGCGATGCGGATGCAGGAAAGCGGGCTTGCAATGCTCTTTAGCTTGTGGCCAATGTAATGGGCAAGCTTGTCTCAATGCTCTACCATATCAGAGCGACATTAACGAAGCTGGAACCTTTGACCCCGAAATCATGGAAGAACTTGAAACAAATGTCGTTGAAGACGATAATGAAGACCAGTTTGAAATTTACCAGCAGCCGGAAGACGACGATGAAGAGGAAGATGATTAAAATTATAAATTGTAGTTTTTGTACCCTTTATTCCATTTTTTTTACTTTTAATAAAAATAAATGTATTGAATGATATTTTTTAATAAATAGATTAATTCATAATTTATTTGTTTTTTTTTTTTCATCATGTAAGAAGTTATTAATATTAATAAGGATAAAATTCAAATATAATTCCTATATTTTCATTAACAATTCTGCAATTACATGGGCAGGTAAGTGTTGTTAAATAAATTAATACTGAATAAAAAGTGGATAGGTTAGGAAAAAAATTATAAAATATAATATAATAGTTAATAAAAATTGACAAATATTTATAATCATTGATTTATCGATAGCTCATCAACTATATATGGCGCGTTTTCGACCGGAGGCACCGGTCGACCTGAAGTGATGTTGTGACCGTGCGCTCTCCGCCCTCTATCTCGAAAACGGTTCACCGTATGAAAAAATGTTTTAAACAAAATTTGTACAGAATTTTGCAGCATTGTTAATAAAAATATAGGAAATATATTTGAATTTTATTCTAATTAATATTAATAACTTCTTACATGATGAAAAAAAAAAAAACAAATAAATTATGAATTAATCTTTTTATTAAAAAATATCATTCAATACATTTATTTTTATAAAAAGTAAAAAAATGGAATAAAGGGTACAAAAACTACAATTTATAATTTTAATCATCTTCCTCTTCATCGTCGTCTTCCGGCTGCTGGTAAATTTCAAACTGGTCTTCATTATCGTCTTCAACGACATTTGTTTCAAGTTCTTCCATGATTTCGGGGTCAAAGGTTCCATCTTCGTTAATGTCGCTCTGATATGGTAGAGCATTGAGACAAGCTTGCCCATTACATTGGCCACAAGCTAAAGAGCATTGCAAGCCCGCTTTCCTGCATCCGCATCGCGAACCACAACCACTCTTGCAGTTGCAGAAAATTGTATTTAGCAAATCTTCTGGAGCAGGTGGTAAAATTGTCATGATAGGTTCCAGAAAATCGTTTCGCATTGCCCAACCCCATACCTGGTAATATTTGCAGCTTGTAATTTTTCAATTAACATATTAATGAGCATATCTTTGTTATTTCGATTTGATGAGAATTTTTATTGTGTAACTGGTACAACCATTGTTTCATCGAAACAGACTTCATACGTTTTTGAAAGTGCAGCAGTTCTTCTCTGCTGCTCCAGAGCTTTTACGTTCTTACTGTAGTCTGAATTTTCTTAAACAAAATTTGTAGAGAATTTTGTATTCTACAATATTGATAATAAATACAAATAGCAAAAAACCCATAGAAAATGAGATATTTACAAAAAAAAAACGCAAAAAACCGATTTTTGTGACCTTTGACCTTGAAATTTAATAGTTGCGCACACCCTACCATATGTAGGTTTTGAGACAACTTTAAGGGTGTCAATATACAAGTATTTACAGACTTACAGCTGGGTATCTCGAATTCCGAGGTTAACTTACTATAATGACTGGACTATAAGTCTCGGCGGTCGCTTCCAAGGTCGAAAACTTTTACCAACTCTGCTGCGTCGGAAAGGGCCCAAAATAGACCCTAAATTTGGTTTCCCGCCAATATCTTTCACAATATGCAAATTAGAGAATTTTTGTTTAGATAAAAAAGATCTTATCAATATCTACAAAAATGGTCCCTATCTTTTTTTCGGGAATTCGACAGGTTTCGAGATAACCGCAATCAAAGGTCCCATCGTTCAGCCCCTGCTTTATCTCTATAGAAATGCTGATTAGCTTGTAAACGGGTGGACAAATTGTTTTAGGACTCGGTCAAAAATTGATATTTTTCGCTGATTCAAAGTTCATTACAATGGGAAAACCCATAGGTATCGATCCATTTGCCTTGAAGCCCGTTATTTCCAGTCAAGAACATTGAAAAAGGAGTAAAAGTTGCGTTTTCCCACTATTTTGGACCAGTTTATAGTAATTCATTCATATTTTTTTCTTTTATTTTTGTTTTAAATGGGATCTTGAGATGTTTAGAATGATCTCAGAAATTTTTTTCATTATCTTTCTGGCGTTTTAAAACAAAATTGATTTGTTTATTTGCATTTTTCATACGTTTCCGGAGTTCTAGAAATCTTTGAAACAAGCAGTAATTAAAAACTCATATTTCATTATATTGTTATTCAATGCACACCATTTTAAAGCTTAGAGTGTCCACTTTTCGAGGATGAAATAGCTGTCGAGACAGCAACACAGGGGTTGGAAAAACAGGGGGAAGGGACGCGTGGAGGAGGGGAAGGAATAGAGCAAGAGCAAGACGATGAAGAGTATGATTCTGATGACATTAAATGGTTTAACGTATGATAAATTATAATCATTGCTATGTATTTCATATTTTTAACATTTTTTTCATAATGAAAGAAATTTTTCAGAAACTTTATTATTTTTCTGAAATCCTGGACCTATATTGTTCCGATAGATGTTGGCGAAAATTTTGCAAAAGACGCAGAAAATATAAAGGGTCTTCTCGGGTCAATATTCATCACACTTTAAAACAAGTAACCCACTTTTAGGTAAAGCGCCGGGATTTGAGACTGCCACATGAAAAAAAATATTTTTTTTGCCCTTTTCTATTAAATTTTGCAACGCAAATTACACTGAACATTCGGAAATATAGACGAGATACCCCAAGCGCTACTTCACAGAAAAAATCCCGTAGAATCCGCCAATAATTGTCGAAAGATCGATTGGTGCCCGGATTTCCATTCATAGGCCCCATAATTTAGTGAGCAGAGCTATGCCGCTGACGCCATCTACAATTGGTCTCCAAAGTCCAAAACATGAAAATCAATGTATTCCCAACTCCCTCGAGCGGAAATTCAGTGAGAAACTAACATTTCTATTCAGTGCAAAAATTCGGGCTTTTTCGAAGGAGTCCTTTTCGACCCAGCAGTGTTGGTAAAATTTTTCGCCCTTGAAAGCAACCGTCAATACCTAAGAATTGAACCACAAAGGAAATCTGTACCGACTTAATGACAGCTTTGCATATTCATATTTTCAGGTCTTCAGTTACTGGACACTGCAAAAATTGTTTACTCTTTACAGGAAAGAATTGAACTGATTTTCGTTCATGGAGAGGTTGGAAAATGCACAGGAAGGGCAGCATTTCTTTTTAATGAAAGTCACAGGTATATTCTAGATTGGGTAGCAGAGCTTCTGGAAACTGGTTGGGTGAAAATTAGGAAAACAAATAACCGACGAGTACTAAATGAAGAAGCTCAAATTAAGGTTTCGGGAAAATTTGTAGCAGTGCTAATTACCTCCATATGAACAGTGGCAGAACAGACGAAAAATCACGTGAGACTGTAAGAAGAGTACTGAAAATGCATAAATTTCATCACTTTAAAATGCAAATACTCCAAGAGCACTACGAAGATGATTTTGATAAAAGAATATAATTTTGTGAAACCACGTCTGATCAACTCAACGCCAACCCTAATCTTCTGCTGAATATCTGTTACAGCGATGAATCTTTATTTTTTCTTAATGAAAATGTTAATAAACAAAATTGTCGGTATTGGAGTGACAAACACCCGCATATTATTCGAGAAGGGCATACACAATGTTCGTAAAAAGTTAATGTTTAGTGTGGTATTCTTGGAAATGCAATTATTGGACGGTGCTACACCTCATTTTTTTCTTCTCGTCCGGCAGTGGCTAAACGAGAGATTCCCAGACAGTTGAATTGGCAGAAGAGGAGCAATTGAATGGTCCTCAAGATCACCTGATTTAACTTCCTTAGACATTTTTCTTTGGGGGCACCTTAAATACGTTGTTTATAAAACACAACCTGCTGATATTGATGATCTTAAAAGGCGAATTACAGCAGGTCAATTCCCAGTGAAGTTTTCCGAAATGTTCGAGATTAGCTCGGAAACAGACTTTATTTCTGTTTAAAGTACTTCTATCTTACTTCCAACTCAATGTATAAGATGGGTAAGACAAAGCCCGATGACGCGCTAAATCAATTTTTTGCTGATTTTCAGCGCTAATAAGTTTAAAATAATTATTATTATCATTTTTCTTAACACTTTGTTATATTTGCGGATTAATAGTTTTGTATTTTTTACTTTTTTAGATACTTTTAATAACTTTTTTATTTATTAAAGTTAACAGAAACATTTATTTTTAACATTTATTTTTATTCATGAAAAAATTATTGTCAGATACTGCCTGAGAAATAAAATCTTCTTCAACCTTTTTTTTTTTTTCAATACGATAAAAAGGCCAAATCCACATGTCATGATCCGTAAAAAATTTCTACCTGTTACAATGAACATAGTAGGCTTACTGGAGTTATAAAATTTTATGATTTCAAAAATATCCAAGCTTTTCTCCATTTAACAAAACTAAGGAAAAAACAATTTTTCTATGCACGTCGGATGATTTGAAATTGCATAATTTACGAGCTTCATTTTAGACTTATATTTGGAGGAATTTAAATCAATTTCAATATAAACCTTTAGATTTCTCTGGTTTTGGTTATGTTTTCTGTGATAACCAAATAAAGCCACTGTATTTAACAAAACCGCCATTACCTGAAGACTTAGCAAAACCGTGCAACTGTAAAAAAAATTGTGCAACGGAAGCTTGTTCGTGTCAAAAACTATGACGTGTGTGGCATTATGCGGATGTTTAATTGAGTGTTGCCAAAATCAATTTCATGTAAAAACTAGTTAGATGTACAAACTATAATTTTATGTAAAAATTTTCTTAATAAATGAATATTACTATTAAATAATCATAGTTGAAAAGAATTAACAACCATAGAAAAAATTGAATACATATATATTGCGTACCAGGTGAGTCAACTATGCTCATCGTAACAGGTAGAAATTTCCCTTGAATTATGGCAGGTATGTTTGTCTTCTTTTATCTTATTGGAAAAAAAGTGAGAAAAATTTATTTTTTAGACAACTCTTGGCAATGATTTTTTTGTGAATGGAACATTTCTATTAACTTCAATGAATAAAAAAGTTATCGAAAGTATCTAAAAAAGTAAAAAAAAATCACATGATACAAAACTATTAATTAGCAAATATAACAAAGTGTTATGAAAAATGTTATTAATAATTTTTTTAAACTTATTACCGCTGAAAAACAGCAAAAAATTAATTTAGCGCGTCATCGGTCTTTGTCTTACCCATCTTATACATTGAGTAGGAAGTGAGATAGAAGTACTTCTCTCTAAAAGTACACGCGCGTAGGAAGCATAATGTTATAACGTAAAAAAGAAACATAACAACAAACAAAATTTTGAAAAATTATTTAGGTAATTTTGTTTATTATAGTTTGAATATTCGGTAAAAAATTTAAAATTATAGCATTTTAAATTTTTAGGTATATTATTTAATTCAAGAAAATTTGAATTTTCGCCAATTTCGGATTTTAAAACATTCATAATAATTAGGGGGTTAATGATACGATGATGGGCGTAAGGACTTTTTTATTCGAAATATCCTAAAGAATATAAAAAAATTAATTCATTGCAAAAAATGCATTTTTTTGGAAGATTAATTTTTCGTTGTTTAAACAATAACATCAACAGATATCGAGTGTCATCTTACACTTTTATAATCAGGAAAGCCTTCCGGACAAAAAAAAAAAAATTACGAATTAAAACAATTTTGCAAACGAATGCGCCAGTATGCTCTGGTCTAAAACGTATAGACCTGATATTCCTCCTGTTACTCAACTCAAAAGAATTATTTTTGTTTTAATACTAAACTGAAAATCAAGAATCTCAGTGCAGGCACGTCCCAACTTCTGTAACATTGAAACGAAATTTTCTGGAACCTGCTGGTCACCATCCTTCTAACAATTACAGTTACTTATCCTTTATAGGTCCATCATCAACTAACATAACGCTGGGCCACTATCGAAAGGCTAAAAGTATGCATGCAACATTCCAGCACAATTCATTGTGTATTGGGTAATTGGGTGTTGCTCAAGGATAGCTGTGACCAAGAACCTGCTCAAGAAGGCTGAATGCTATACTATCCATGTAGGAGAAAAGTCCTTTTCGCTCAGTGCGAAATCATGGTGGGATAAGTAAAAGCGATACTAGCGCAAGCTGCGAATAATTCGAGCACTTTAGGGCGATATTTTGTAATTTTGGCGTATCAAATACACGTATATACAGGGTGTCTCGAAATTAGACGGTCATATTTTAACAGCCTAATCTACATCCTAAAATAGGAGTAAAAGTTTATATAAACATAGGTCCGAAAACGTTTCTTTTCCGAGATATAGGGTGTTAAAAGTGAAGTCCTGATGACACTCTTTTGTAAATATTTTCTAAACGTTTAAAGGTAACTAAGTAAAATTTGGTGGAAATGCTAACCTTTTTACGCTCTATCTAATGGACTAAGCTCCAGTTTTTGATAATCTTCAAGAAATAGTGGGAACTTTTGGTCATACGTAAATTCTAAACGGAAAGATGGTGGAATACCTGAATTTATGACTTATGATGATTTAAATCTTTTAAACATGCAGAATATTGTAAATGGATTTGCTACTTACTTTAAAAATTCCTACAGTAATTCATCAAATTTTGATGTTGACTTTGAGAGTGATTTATCAAATAACTTACATGTACATATAGCTGAATTTAAAGAATCTGATGTGTCGAAGGCAATATTAAAGTTAAAATCTAAATTTACTAAGGGACCTGATAATATACCATCCTTCATGGTTCGCGATTGTTCCCATGCGTTAGCTATTCCTTTAAATAAAATATTTAATTTGTCATTGCGTACTGGTACATTTCCTAATGCATGGAAGAGGTCAAGAATCTGTCCTGTTTTTAAAAAAGGTAAAAAAAATTGTATTGAGAACTATCGACCCATCACTATTATATGTAATTTTGCCAAAGTTTTTGAAATTTTACTATACGATAATATTATACCACACGTCAAACATCAGATAGTGGACGAACAACATGGTTTTTGTAAGAACAGGTCAACAATAACAAATCTATTCTCATTTACACAATACAGTTCTGCAATAGTTGATGGCGGCGGTCAACTAGACGTAATATATACAGATTTTTCTAAGGCTTTCGACAAACTCGATCATAGAATATTACTTCAAAAGCTTAGCAAGTTTGGATTGTCCAAGCCTGTCATAAATTTTTTTTCAATCATACTTGACAAACAGAACCCAGTTTGTTGAAGTGCGTGGATTTGAGTCTGTCGATATCTTAGTAACCTCTGGCGTACCTCAAGGCTCGATTCTGGGACCGCTTTTATTTATACTATTCGTAAATGACATTATTAATGACGTTAACGTAAAATATTTAATTTATGCAGACGATGTCAAATTTTTTTATCAGGTAGATATCTTAAATGATTGTCTTAAATTACAAAGTAATATTAATAAAATAAATAATTGGTGTTTAAAAAATATTCTTCCATTAAATTCAAAAAAATGTAATATAGTGTCATATACCAAAAAAGATTTTCCAATTCTCTATAACTACTGTTTGGATGGTGTTATATTAAATAGGCCTGATTTTGTTATAGATCTTGGGGTAAAGTTCGATAGAAAACTTACTTTTAATGAACATCTAAATGACGTGGTAAAAGCATCATTCAGAAATTTGGGATTTATCATTAGGCATGCAGTTGACCTCAATTCTATCGAAACCATGAATATGTTGTACAATGCGTTTGTCAAATCAAAATTAGAATATGCTTCAATAATATGGAAACCATTTTATGATATTCACATAAGCGCTCTTGAAAACGTTCAAAGACGATATCTAAAATTCTTGACATTTAAGATATAGATTTCAAATGCAAAGCTTAGAATGTAGACGAAAAAATCATTCGTTAATATTCCTCTATAAACTTATTAACTACCAAATTGATTGTTCCGAGTTATTAGAACAACTTGTATTTAAAGTGCCAAGAACTGAATCTCGAAACAACTTAATGTTTTATCTCCCGCTATCTCGGACAAATTTATTAAAAAACTCGCCGTTGTATTTTATGTATGAAAACTGCAACAACCTGCAAGGTAGAATTGATTTATTTTCTTGTAAGCTTTCGCAGCTCAAAAAATTGTAAAGCTGTTTCGGTACTATTTGCTTGTGTATAGTCATTAATTTATTTAATTTTTTGTCATATTATGTAATTTTTGTTATATTGTGTAAGTTTTGTTATGTTGTGTAATTTATCTTATATCCAAATTATGTCTTATTGTGCAATATGTTATATTTATATTTACTTTTGTAATTACAATTTTTTTTCCTGCTCTATAATTAGGCATTTAGCCTGTAGAGCAGTGTATTTAATAAATAAAAAAAATAAAAAAATAAAAAAAATAGGTGAGTAAAGTAGGGGGACTTAGGGTAAAATTGCCCTAAGTTTTTTTTGTTGACAGTTTTTACCATTTTTGACTATAAAATTTGGAGAAACAATATTTTCTTTATAATAAAGTTACTATTGTTGCATCTCGCTAGGACGCACCATTTTCAAGAAAAAAGCATTTGAAAATTTCAAGATAAGTTATTCGAAAGTGTAACCAATAATTAGTAGGTTTGTGAAATCAGAAATTTAATTTTTTTCTTTGGAAAACCAGCGACTAAAGAAATTTAAAAATATATTTACAAAAATAGGCCATCAGGACTTCACTTGTAACACCCTGTATCTCGAAAACGAAACGTTTTCGGACCCATGTTTATATAAACTTTTATTCTTATTTTAGGATGTAGATCACGCTGTTAAAATATGACCGTCTAATTTCGGGACACCCTGTATATTTTTCAAAAAATGGGTAAAAACAATACAATGAGCAACTGGAGTTGCTGTGTTGTAAATTGTAAAAATACTAGCATAAATTATATAAATTTTCAGTAGTAAAATGAAAATTAAATCAAAGAAATAAATGGATAGCTGTACCTACAATAAGAAGAAAAAAATACCTTTAATTTTGTAATAATACCAGTATTACTGAAAATAGTAGATATCAGAGAGTAGAAAGGCTTTAAATAAACAATTTTACGATCTTATTCAACATTTGTAACGTGATACTTGATATTTTATCTATTTATTATAATGTGTTTAAGCTCAATTGATTGGGCGTGGATTAGGTTATTAAATAACTCGAATAACTTTGAAAAAGAAGTTGGCACCACTATATTTAAAACTTACTATACTTGACTTTAGACTAGTGATAAAAATATAGAAAATCACTAACCACTAACAAATTATATTTAAACAATGCTTTAGATATGGTAGTAGCAAATTCTAATTCACATAGTTTTACTAAATTCAAATTTAAGATGATTTATTTAAAAGCACTTATCTTTAGTTAAAATAAGGTAATATAAGGAATGTTATTGCATGGTATAACTTCAGGCAACTTCAAAGGGATTCGGTATCCTTATTCGTAATTCTGCGACGAACTCGTGATATTTGGTATTCTAACTTAACTCGAAACGTGCAGATCTTCTATAGATGAACCAAACCATTACCAAAACCAAAACAAACTTCTAGGTATAAAAACCTTAAAACTTCTTGATAGGAATTCAAAACTTCTTGATAGGAATTCAAAACGTCTAGATATAAATCCACATAAACCGTCTAGATATAAATCCAAAGAAAGCGTCTAGATATAGCCATGCTAAAAAGAAAAGGTTAAGATGTTAAGACAGGAAATAGGGAATTGAAGAGGATTTAGATAAAATACTTTTAACTATTAAATAAACAATTTAAAACTATTAAATGAATAATTTCACAGAGACTAAAATTAATATGAAAAGGAAAAATCTTATTTAACATATTTAAGCATAGTAAAGCATAATATCTTATTCCAAACAAAATAATATATAATTTTATATAAAACCAACATGTATTACCCATTGTTGAGGTTATGTTCAAATTTTGACATTTTATTTAAGAAATTCTTGTACAAAATATATATATTTTCAACAATATATCAGTATTAAAACTTACTTTATAAAATCAGACGGAATTTGCGATAGATAAAAATCAATTAGTACATCGGATGACCAAGATAATTTAAAATGAAATCTAGTTGATTCATTGACATTCAAGTCAAAAATGATTCACCCAAAGCGAATGAAGGAAGAAGAAAACGACAAATGACATTTAAGAGGTGAAAGGTGGTTGTGTCGAAATAATGGTTCCAACCGTTACACATTCCTTAAATCTTAAATGTTCAGCAAGCACTATATTACTACCTTTGATTGTGATATGTGGCTGGAATACAATTTTGTGACTTATCGATAAGAAACCAGTTTTAGTCAATAATGTTTTCTTACGCCTAAAAATGGAGAAAATAAAAATTACAATCGCAAATATACCAATTATTTTCCATTTGGTAATACATTTTGATTCTAGGTTATTATTTAATGGTAATTTTTTATTTTGCCGTTATTTAACCTATTCTTCAATGACAACTTATTATGCTTAGGCAACTTCTCATACATTTTCTCGTAAATGCTGTTGCCTGTCTATGTTTTATTGTTTTATTACTTTTTTTAGCTAAAGCAATAAAAATGTATAATTATAATTAAATTATTTTTTTACTTGTTTTACAAGTCTATTTACTTTTATTAGAACCAACATATATATTTTTTAATTCTATTAAAAATTGTATTGTCAGTATATGAAAAAAACGTTCGTTAGTTCATAAGTTAGTTGACGCTACTGTCACGCACGTTGCCAATAGGTACCGTCAATTAAACGATAAATACACATCCATATTTATTCATGTGTATTGAAGTATTTTTGCTAATTGTTAATTATCAAAGAGATTAAATTTTTTTAAATAATTCGTGATTGATTCCCTTATACTAAATACAAACTATTATTTAAAAAACCTAGAAAAAGAATGGGTAACTTAATCTTATTTTAAAACCATTTTGATTTGGTAGACTTAAGTCTACGTCTATGATACGATTCATACAAGTTATCTGATTTATTACAATTTGAATATTTCCCTCTGAAAAAATATTTTAAAATGTGAAAATAAGTATACGATCGCCTAGAGTACTTTCGAGAGTTCGAGGAAATGAGATCACGTAGTCCGTATTATTTTTATGTTACTCTTACCAAATTCATCTATACTGGTGCACGCTCCATATTTTTCTAGTCCAGGGCATTCAATTTATTTTAATACGAAATGAAAAATTGTGTTTTGGTATTCCGATCAAATATGTAATTTCACAACTTCAGCGGCTCTTGGAATAATAATTTTTAATATCGCATTTCGTAATGCGGAAATGTAAGTCGAGATATTTTTATATAAATATTTTATAACGGTAGTAGAGATATTAAACAGTTTTATTATCTTTGTAAATATTTTTTCTCGTTTTAAAAATGTATTTATAATAAAACGCTTATTGAGCGCTTACCGTTTTTTATTTAAAATGTTTATTTTATTTATTCAATAAATAAACAGTTGGAATCAAGTAAAGCAATAACGGAAACAATGATATTGATGAAAATTTGCAGATTGCTGTAATGACGCATAATGCATCAAATGCGATTTTGTTTTTACTATATTTCCGATTTGAAATGAAAAAATTATTGGTCTAGTAAATGTGAAGGGCTGAATCTTTCCAATTACAGATACTTGTATGTATTATTATATCCAGTATGGACGAATTTGGAAAAACAAGGTCTTAATGTTTACTATACAGTGGCAATTTTTGATTTAGAGCTATATAAATTGCGTCTTGAATGCCATCTAGGCTCCGGAACACTGTGGTGTGGAGGGCAATAAAAATCCGAGGCGCTCGCTAAAATAGGAACCGAATCCGAGTTCATAGGATCAGAACGATTTCTGGGAATTGCAAAGAGCACTGTCAAAGGAATTATCTTAAAATGGACGATCTGGGAATAAAGTAGAAAAGTTCTACGCATTTTCATGGGACTGATGACAGGACATTGTCGTCTAGCTAGGGTTATCAGACGTCCAGATACAACTGGACATGTCCAAGTGTATTCGGGCGGATTTTGCCTGAGCGTCCGGATTTCTAAATAGTTGTCTTTATGTAGTGTAACCCTCCCCCCAACAAAATGAATTGCCGAGATATTGCTGAAGGGAAAATGAATGCGACCATTAAAACATAAAAGCCTACTTTTGGCCTTTCGATAGTAGCCCAGCATTATATTGGTTGATAATGGTCTTATGAAGGGTAAGGGTAAGTAACTGTATTGGATAAAAGCGTGGTACAAGTCAAAAGACTTTTAACTGCCACAGACTCGGTGGCTTCGTCCCACGAGTATAGATGGAGACATCGATGATGGCTTGATACATATACTCAACAAGTGGATATATACTATGGAGAGTCTAGAACTGCTGTTATTTACCATTTAGTATTCATTGTAATTTTTTATATACTTTTATATGTTATTAATTTAGAATATTTTATTAATATACTTTTTGTAGAAGACCTCTTTTTTGTTTTATTATATGAATCTCCTGAATTAAATAAAATGTCAACAATATTCTATATGTTAAAATGCCTTCTGTTGTAGTATATAATTTATAGTTCAAAGAATTACTATTAAATCGACTGTCTATTAATGTGTCTGTTAAATGGCCCTTTATTCAGCAGTCTGTATTAATATGATAAGAGGCCTGCAGTTTTTTTATAGCACGATCCCTATGTGTTGACGAGTATTTAAGAACTTCGTCATCCCAATAGTGTTCAACTGACCGATACACAGACCTATCCATAGGCTGTAGTTCGTGCGTTGTATTGCTTGGCAAGCAATATAACGTTATACCCAACTTTTCTGGGACCATGACAATACAATAATCCAGATGACACTTAGCACCATCCCAAATTAAAAGAGATTGACCAGCAATTTTGTATTTGGCAAAATGATGCAGCCACTGTTTAAAAGCATCAATGGTAGTACTACCTTTCGGAGTCATTAACATCATACTAGACGCCGGAAGTGTATCTGCCCATTCAGGCTTTATCCTTTTTTCTTTAAATAAAATTAAGGGACGAATCGCAGAACCCAGGGCATTGCCACAAGATACTATTGTGACGTTTTGTCCATGCTCATTTGCCACAAGGTGCACTCACTTTGCTTCTTTTTTTGCAAGGACTGTTTGTTGGTGGTGTAATGCTAACCAACAGCCTTTCTCATCCATGTTGTAGATATGCTTAGGCTTGTCCATGATGTCCATGTTAGCAACAATTTCGCCTAATTTTTCAAAATGGTTACTTTCAATAAACCTATTTAGTTTCTGAGCTCTCGCGGGGTTCATGCTTTGAGCTTTTCGATTCCCAATATTCGGATGCCTGTTGAGAAAACCTTTTAGCCAGTATCGGATTGCCAATTTTGTAACTTTATTGAACGGATTTTAAATTTGGTTGGTCTCACAAAAATTGAACACGCATCGCCGTAAAACTTTCAAAGTTAAGGGATAGCCTACTTCCGCCAAACGAATTATTCTTCCACACAAATCTTCCTCTTGTTCTTAATTAATAACTGATTTGCGACCCATGGCAGATTTTGTTGTTTGATGGTTACGTAAGTAGTCTTTCAGGGTCCTACGAGGAACCAAAAATTCCTTACTTGCTGAATTCACAGACACGCCATTTTCAACAGCTGCTAGGGCACGCTGTATATTTTCTTCCAACCATTTTACTCTGATACCTTGGTTTCTTGCTTTATTCATGACGATCCTGTTAAATAATGAACGATTCGTTCGTATAAATTCAAGAAAACATGAAAAATATGTATGTCTGGCAATATCGCCATTGGCCATTACAAACACGCGCATATTTCTACTGTTTCTTGCTTACTTTGGTAAAAAAACATACGAATTTTAAATGTCTACCATTAGTTGATAGCTCATTCTTTACTAAAAACTACTGCTGTTAAAAAAAAAACTTACCTGCACAATCTTTGAAATATCCAATAAATATCACGAGTAATCGCTTACATAGGTGGTGTTGGCAAAGCAGTTTAGGTGGGAAACCAACTGCTAAACAAAAATGTGAGGTTAGAATTCACCACAACTTGAAATGTAGATTGCTTTTACTAATGGGAAGGTACCCCAAGCGCCATTTGTCTTTCAGAAATCAAACCTTCCAAGATATGAATACTTGGCGTTATTGCCAGCTTGGCGATATTGTATTCACCTACCTTAGGTTCCAGATATTGGAATTCACACGACTGGAGCATACTGAATTTAAACTCTCACCCAATTCAACCATTCCCTTTATCAAAAGGTATAGCCTGTACAGTGAACTATAAGTTAGATATTAGCCACAATAGATCCATCTGGGTCGCGGTGGAAGGCGATGATACCATCCCACTCATTTTCACCTAACCTAACCTATACTGACCTAAAAATGGCTATATAACTAATTAAATTAAATTAAAAAAATGTCAATCACAAATAACTACCCTCAAACCTTATAAAAATGTTTATCTTGTATAGATTTAGACTTGTATTTATTAGAAGCAAAACAAATTTCAGTTAGTATCCTTTTTGGATAGTATCAATTTTTTAGTTTGTTATCGTGAATTTCTTTTCATTAATTTTTAAAATAAATTTTAAAATCGTAGTATTTTTCAATAGAGAATGAAAATACCTTTCAATAGAATATCACAATCCTCTACTTTCAATAAATTCATTCGACGAGTTTCAAATTTAGGGATGAAATAAAAATTTCGGAATGACATATCAGAATCTAAAATTAATATTTCTCACAAGTTTTTATAAATAAGCTCAATAATTATTGAGACGTTCCACACTGTATGTTATACATAAAGTTACGTCCCCGCGATAGAAACACAAAGAGACTTCTGTTTCTGGTTTTCGTAACCAATTTATGATAATAGATACAAAATAGTAGTTTACCTAACTAGTGCGGAAAATGATAATTTTCACTTTACGCACATGTTAGGTACACTATTTTTTCTACTAGCGTGAGGAAAAAACCCAAAAGTTTATTTATTATTAAATACTGATCAACAAGTTATTTATTCTAAGTATTAATATTGAACGAGCAATTTGTAGCATTCTGCAAATTAATTGCAGAGGCTAAAATATTTTCCAATCAAGTCAGATTTCGGTTTTCCACTGCTTTGTCAGCAGTAATTGTTGCCGATGGGAACTTGGCTGGAAGAGGTAATTTTGGAAGGCTTTACTGGTGACAGCTAATGACTAGTGGAAGGGCAAGCGACAGCGTCATTGAAGTTTAATATTTTATTCGATAGACCCTTTTGGAAACTTGGTGAGCTTTCTACATAACCTTCTGCGACGCTAGAAGATTTCCAACATCCGAGGCGTTTAATATTTGTTATTCCTTCTCCGGAATCATTGTTGTAGCGGAACGTCGGAAACTGTGGCCCGTACATAATTCAGGATTTGGAAGCTTCAGATAACTTGCAATATCTGATTGCAATTTTTGCAAAGGTGTTTATTCCAATACATTGTACAGTGCAAGTTCCTTTCTTATATATCACGAAAATTGCTTATGTGGGGTTTCAGGCTTTCTTAAAGTCACATACTTTTCAGCTTCCTCAGAAATCGCAAAGCATCTGAAAGAGTAGTTTTTTGTGTCTGGGATATTTATCAATAAAATATTTCCTTTGTCATCAATATGATCTAAAGACATCTTTGTTAACATTGAGTACCAGGATCAAAGAGTGTTTGGCTTGCATGTTTTGGAAATCTCAGTGAAATAAGCCAAAAAAACGTCTTCTTTAAAAGTTTTAATTCCCTTATTCTGGCACCAGTTTTAAAACAAAATATATTCCTTTTCATACCTATAACGGGATTTTGATGGTAGTAGATCCAATTTTGCAGTTCTAGCCGTTTCCAAAACTAGCTTCGTCTGAAGAATCCATGAAAAATTATTTTCTAGAAAAAGATGCGACGGTAAAATTGATTTTGACAAGTAGTGTTTTGACTGATAGCAGAGACAACACGAGACGGTTAACTTCATAGCAAAAATTGATTGACATTTAGATATAGTGGTCATCAGGGTCAGCTGGTATTTTATCCTTACTTACTCTGAGATTTTATCTTTGTCATGTATATTATTTCCTTATAACGTTATCTTGTTCTTATAAGCTAAAAGATAGGGTAGATGTCGCTAGTAACGTTCCAGCAATGTTGCCGTTATGAACATTTTCCAAATTTGTTTCTTTTACATTTAAATAATAATGATCTTATTTATCCATAAGTAATACTTATATTGGACTTTTAATTGCTTTGTATATATTATATATATAACAAAAGATGTGTTTTAAGAAATATATAGCAGGATTGTGTACAAAGATCAAAAACAAAAAGTTTTGGGTAGCTAACTACTGAATGCTAGAAGGCCAATAGCACTAGAAGAAAATAAGTTTGGCATCACAGCACGAGCATTTCACTTTGACGTCTGTCAGATTGACGTATTTCTAACCTGTCATTTTATCTCCTAGTCCTATTTTTTGTTTCTATGTTTGGTGACTTTGGTGTCGTTTTATTCTCTTTTCGTACTTATATATATTTTACAATTTAACTTGTAAATTAATTTTTTGGTTGTTTTTCATTCATTATTAGTTACGTTTATAAATTTGTTAGTTTAGTGTTTTCCTCGGTGAATGACATTTTCATCGTGGTGTTTTCATACGAGTATTAGGTAGTTTTAAGTTTGTTTACAAACCCGAAGGAACTAACAATGCCCGTTTCATGCCGGGATTTTGTTTAATTTCCGTAAAGTAAGTATTTCAATTTTATTGTAGAACCTTTGTGGTGTGAATGTTTATTATTGTTTAATACAGAATATATCTTATTGTTGAAATCAAACTTTGTTTTATTTTCCTTTTTAATACTTTTTATTTTGTGTGCCTAAAACAAATGATTTTTTTTCTGATTTGATGTGCTAGTAAATGTGAATTACACATTTTTTCACATATCCAGTGCGTCAAATCAGAAAAAAATCATAAAAATAATAGATAAAGTGGATCTACATATTTGAATTTCCCGCGGTTCTTCTTTTTTTTAAAGAAAAATTTTAAATTGACTGGTTGTTTATAAAGAAAAAGGCCACTTTAAAGCACAAGGTAAAGTAGCGCCATCGGCCTCATCTTCCAGTCCAATCGCCCAGTCAATTCTTGGTGAAAAGCAAAATTGCATTGAGTTAACCGTCTCATTAGTTGTCTCTGCTGACAGGCTTATTTTTTCTTTATTGCTACGGTGGTTCAAAGCGACAAATAAAAAATGTCAGATTTTTATTATTATTTGACCTTATCTCTGTATTTGACATTCATTTGATGAGGCTTATACCAGGACCATTAAAAAAATATTGAAACATACGTTTCTTTTTATTAAAAATTATAGCAGAGTTCTAATAAATTTCTTAATTTTTCAGTCATTTTGTAAACTACAACAATAAAAATATATATTTTAAATAGTCAAATGTCAGTATACTCCCCAAAAACTTAACAAATTTACTAGTGTGGAAAAAAGTTTTTTTCTACGATCACTATAGGAAGTATACAAATAGATATGGCTTACTTGCGTTCAAAGTTAATAATTTCCTACACTGTGCGAAAAGTCGTGCAGAATTTCCTGTACCGCACACTACACATGCGTGGAGAACAGTAAAGAACTTTTACACTAGATCTCACATGCATCTATCGTAGGAGGCTGCATTTGCTGACAGTTCGTGATTCGTACTATCATATTTTGACATTTGTTATATTTAAAATAATATTCGAATTATTTTCATACAAAAATAATACATAATTATTTTCATACAAAAATAATACATAATAGTTACCTACCTATTAATTTTAATTTAAATATTTGATAACATGACGTATCATATTATACAATATAGGTTTATTTCGACATGGAAGGAATTGACAATAATAATTCAGATTCAGAAGTTGAATATATGGAAAACACACCTCCTGAAATTGTTGAAATTGCATTGAATGCAACTTTAAACCTTTTGCCTTAAAAATCAAGAGAAAAGTATGAATGTGCTTATCAAAAATTTATGGAATGGAGGAAAAATAAGAAAATACCATCATTTTCTGAGAATGTAATTCTCGCCTATTTTGAAGAACAATCAAAATCTTATAAAGCTTCGACACTATGGTCACAATATTCAATGTTGCGAAGTACATTAAGTATAAAAAACAATGTGGACATTTCGAAATACGTAAAATTAAGAGCATTTTTAAAAAGACAAAATGATAATTACAAGCCCAAAAAATCAAAAACCTTAACATCTGAAGAAATCCAAAAGTTTTTGAAGGAAGCACCCGATTATAAATATTTATTAACGAAGGTAAATAAACGTTACATTTAAAATAAGGTAACACACTGATTTGATTTTTAAAATTTAGTTTAATAACTTAGTTATAATATAAAATATGTACTGGATTAAAAACAGTTTTTGGTTGCTTTTAAAACAGATTCGGGTTCTTTTAAGAAAACAAATATAGTGCGGAATATTTTCTATTAAATGATGAGAGTAGATATATATTTTGTGGTTTTAGATAATTAAGCGCAAATGGATTATAAACAGGTGAGTAATTATATACCTTAATTATTATTTGATATAAATATAAATGATTTTAGGTAGTTTGAAAAGCAATTATAAATCGAAGATATTCTGAAGATTTAAAGGCTTGAAGAGCTTGAAATACATTGAATTAAATTTTAGTAATTGCTGTAACAACCTACGGTAAGATGTAGTTTATTTCTAGAAATAAATAGTTAGTAAATAATATTAATAAAATTAGATTAAACAATAAATTTTATAAAATCAAAGCAAATTATATTAAACGTCACCAATTGGGTGTAAAGACAAGTGCATAAAAAAAAAAATGATTAGGTAAAGATAAAGTTAGTATTTAAATATTCTTAGCTGTTTTTCCAGGTCTTCTGGCTGTTAACCGTGAGTCGAGTCTCCAGTTATCTTAAATCCAAAGAGATGGACTGGTTGGATTCCTCCACTAGTTCTATTTAATGTCTTTAAATAATTCGGTGTCTAGGAACCTCCAGGTTCCAGACTAGATATAGTAAATTCAAAAATTAATCTTCAGGTTGTAATTTGAATGGGAATGAGATTGACAATCAGCATAAGAGTGAGAGTCTGCATAAGAGTGAAAGTCTGCATAAGAGTGAAAGTCTGCATATGAGTGAAAGTCTGCATATGAGTGAAAGTCTGCATAAGAGTGAAAGTCTGCATATGAGTGAAAGTCTGCATATGAGTGAAAGTCTGCATAAGAGGCCTAAAAATATATTGCCAAAATTAGGATGATAAAATGTTTAATAATATTCTTTTTTTATAGGGGTTATTCCTTAAAAACTCACCTTGGATGATGGGTGGCCACAAAGGGGCTTCAACTGAAGTTACTATAAAAAGTTGAAAAACTCTAAATATTCGGAACTTTTATCCACAATGGTGAGATTATTGTTCAGTATTATCACAAAATCTTTTAGTTCACTAAATATGAGGTTCTTCGAAGAAAATCCGCAAAATGCGGGCACGCTTCTTTCTCAGAAAATGTGCTCAATGCAAAAAAAAGCAAGAACCACTTTTTTTGCTAATATTTTGCCGCGAAGTTTTAGGAATAAATTAATTGTTTTAGTTGGTATCCTGTTTTCTTCTTTTAATTGATTTAAGAGAAATTACTGTTTTAAGAATAAATGACAAATTAGAAATTAAGAGAAGAAATGTGGAAGAATATGACAATTCTTAGACAAGGTTATAATAATTGTTTGTTTACAATATTTGAATATTTTTAATTATTATTTTTTTTTTTATTTTAGAAATGAAATATGGGGAAACTAACCAGCCAAGATCATTGGATTCTTAACGAAAAATAGCATATAAAATTTATAGTTATACAAATTATTTTATTAAATAAAGTTCATTTGTTTTGTTTTGACTCTTGAATCGCATCGAGGTATGAAAATAATTAAATTTAAATATTTATATGATTGAAAATATGATAGAATCATAAAAAAAAGGTAACTAATGTAAATTTTAAATATATAGCTTAGTAAGGTACTTTTAGCCTGTAACAACACCACCCCTTCCTAAATAAAGTTTCGAAGAAACTTTTAAAATATCCGCCTAAAATCTAATTAAAAAAAATACAATAAACTTAAGCTAAGAGTCCTTCATCATCTGGAGGTTTGGATTTAATATCCTTGGCATTCCAAACGCCTGCAGTTTTTCCTTTATCGTCTACTAACTCATACGACCAAGGGGACAACACATTATGGACTCTGAACGGTCCTACGTATTTTTGAGCCAGTTTGGCACTGAAATACTTTGAAGCATCTGACTGAACGTAATTCTTTCTATATACAATATCTCCTACATTGTACTTTTCATTTCTGTGGCGTAGATTATAGGTTTTACTCGATTTATCAAAAGCAATCTTAAGACGCTTTTTAACATCGGAAAACAATTTACCTAGTGCTTCGGATTTATCGAATTTTACTGTGGATGATGGCTGTTCAACGGAAATGGGAGGAATAATGTCTGAACCATTAAGGATAATTTCTCGTCCAAAATTTATTAGATTCGGAGTAACTCCAGTTACATCGTGTTTCGACGATCGAATCGCACACGTAATTTTTGGGAGAAGTAAATCCCAATGGCGCTGGTCTTCCGAAACGTAAGCGGTTAGCATTGTCTTGATCACTCTATGAGTTCTCTCAACTGGGTTTGCCTGTGGATGATAGAGTGCTGTGAATTTTATTCCTACGTTATAGCGGTTCATGGTTTCCTTGAATAGTTTACTTACGAATTGAACGCCGTTATCTACTATAATTCTTTTCGGAACCCCGTATACCAAAAACACTTGGTTTTCTAAAATGTTTACTATGTTAGGGGCTGTCGCTGATCTTAGTGGAAAAGCTAATAAAAATTTACCAAAGCAATCTAGGATAGTCAAAATATAAGCGAAACCGGTAGTTGTTCGTGGAAGAGGACCAACCAAGTCGCAACTTATGAGTTCCCAAGGCCTTGACGCGGTTACTTGAGCAGAAAGCATCTGTCCAACAGGCTTTTTCTGTTCAGGTTTAATACGTTGGCAGGTAGAACATCTACGAATATAGCGTGCTACATCGGATCTTAATTTCGGCCAGTAAAATTTTTGACTTATCCTTGCGGTTGTTTTAGAAACTCCCATGTGTCCGAAAGTCGGAGGGTCATGATGGTCTTTAATTGTTTGACTTCTTTGGTCGCGCGGTACAACAATTAACCACTCTGAAAGGTCCAAGTCAGGGTAACGCGTTTTCGTATGTCGATAAAGTTTACCTCCATCCAACATCCAAAGTGGATATTTGCTTGGAGAATCTTTTACTCTACGTATCATGTCAGAATACCAACGATCAGTTGTAATGGTTACCGTATCTATAGATTCCGATCCTTCGAGATCTACACACGGAACCACTCGTGAGAGGGCATCAGGCACTAAATGGTCCTTTCCCTTTCGGTGAACGATTTCAAAATCATATGCCTGGAGGCGTAATCCCCAGCGAGCAATACGACCAACCGGATCTTTAATGCTAAATAGCCATTTAAGGCTATAATGATCGGTGATAACTACAAATTTAGAGCCTTCGAGATATGGTCGAAGTTTTTCTATCGCAAATAGTACCGCAAGACATTCTTTCTCTGTGGTAGATAATTTTTTCTCATTTTTAGTTAAAGAACGACTTAAATAGGCAATGACATGGTCTCCATCGGTATGATGTTGCGATAAAACTGCTCCGATCCCGTAGTCACTTGCGTCTGTTTCAACTATGAACGGTAGTGAGAAGTCAGGGCACGTTAAAATCGGCGCTGATACAAGCGACTCTTTAATTTTATTAAGAGCCTCATCACAAGAAGAAGTCCACTGAAAAGAGACATTTTTCTGGGTTAGACGAGTTAACGGTGAAACTATAGACGAGAAAGATGGGATAAATCTACGATACCAAGATGCCATACCGACTATTCGTCTAACTTCTACAACGGTTCGAGGGATAGGAATTTTTAAAATGGCGTCGATTTTATCAGGGTCTACTAAGAGTCCAGATTTATTTACAACGTAACCAAGATATTTGAGTTCAGGGCGGCAAAATAAGCATTTATCCCTATTAAGAGTAAGACCTGATTCTAGAATGCGATTGAGAACAGTTTTCAGAACTTCAATATGCTGCTCGAACGTAGTCGTACAGATAATGATATCGTCCAAATACACAAAAGTATATTTATCTAATTCTGGTCCTAAAACAGTGTCAATGGCTCTTTGCCAAGTGGCGGGAGCCGAATGAAGACCAAACGGCATTCTACAAAACTGGAAAAGACCCCTATTGGGTACAGTAAAAGCCGTTAATGATCTTGATTCCTTCGCCACTGGTATTTGCCAGTAAGCTGATTTTACATCCAGTGTAGTTAGATAACGCGCGTCTCTGAGTTTATCTAGAATAGCTGACACATAAGGAATGGGATATGCATCGGGAGTACTGACGGAATTTAGTTTTTTATAATTAATGCAGAACCTCCATTTGTCTTTCCGGTTCACCATAACGATAGGTGACGACCAGGGAGAAGATGAAGGCTCTACAATCCCCTTCTTTAACATTTCATCGAGCTCAGTGTTAACAACTTTTTGTAAGGCCGGTGATAGCGGGTAGTATCTTTGTTTGATAGGTGGTGAGTCAGTGCGAATAACGTGTTCGACTGTTTTAATGCATCCCATTTCTCTATCCCCTATTGTCGCAAAGGCTTTATCTATAACAAGGTTGAGACGAGTCCTTTGCTCTTCAGTTAAGGAATCGAGGTCTTGAATACCAGGAGTTTGAACACTTCCGATAGTTTCACTATGACAAAATTGCCATTCTCCTTTAAACAAATCCGGTACAATATTCATAGAGGTCCAAAAGTCAATTCCGAGAATCAAAACTTGGGAAACAGAAGGAACGACTAGAATATCTAAAATACGAATTCTGTCTCGCAATCGTATTGGTACAGTGAGAGTGCCAAGGCTGTCACATGACTGTCCAGATGCTACAACACAAGATATCTTGTTTGAGGAATTAACTCGAACAATATCTTTAAATATTTCCCAACCAGGTCCTCCTAAAATTGTCCTAGATGCTCCGCTATCGAGCAAACCTAAAACTTGTTTTCCTAAAATTGAGACCATTAGATAGGGGCGCTGGTCACCTTGAGCGTGAGCGAGGATGTATTCAAGAATTACTAAATTAGATGAATTTATGGTCGTCTTAGGAGTCTCTTGTACCTCTTCCACCAGTTGACCTACTGAGTGGAAGGAATCTTGCCATTTTTTGAACATCGAGAGCAAGATTTTGATGTTACGCCTTCAAGGCCACACTTAAAGCAAAATAACTTTTTCGTTTGATTGCAATTTCGAAATTTATGTTTTTCTGAGCCACAGTTCCAACAAATTGGTTGAGTTTGTGCAGCCGTCACAGTATTTCGGGAGTGAACTATTTCAGCTACAGGGAAAGATGGATTGATCGATTTCCTGTATGCCAACTCAGGTTCCACTAGCGACCTAACATTAGAAGGGGGTGGGCAATATTGTCGCACCCTCGATTCAGTCTCTTCTATAGACTTACCAAAATTACATAACTCAGAAATGCTGTTTACGTTTTTAAGAGAAAGAGCCGTCTGAATATACGGAAGCATATTTCTTTTGATTAATTGCACACGGGTTTGTTCTGATGGTGGGATCTCAAGTTTTTTGAACATATTTTCCATCACCGAGATGTAATTAATTACACGCTCCTGTGAACCTTGTGTTCTCCGCCTTATTTCTTCCCAGAGAGCAAACTCATAGTCGTGAGGCTGGAATGCGACTCGTAAGTTGGTGACTAACTCATCCCAGGTATGGAATCTTCCCATCCTATACCAAAGGAGAGCGTCTTTCGTAAATAATTCCGGGGCCGAGCGGAGTAGACGTTCCTTAGAGACACCTCGACTTAACCTAAGTTCTTCTAGTCTCTCAAGGAAACTATTCACGCTAGAAACCCCATCATATTGTAACCTCCATCTACTTATATCAAAATTCTGAGACGTATTTTCATAAAAATGAGAGTTGTGGTCAAAAGAAGGGTTATTAAAAATAGGTGATTTATGGTCTAATTCCATATTTTTAAAAGAATTACAGAGATTAGGTGAATAAAAAGAAGGATTAGTACGTTTGCTAGGCTTAAAAGTATCGTTAGAAAACGAAACACGACGAGTGTCTGTAAAATCTTCGGAAAATTGATTATACCTTTCATTAGAATCAGAATACATGGAAGAATTGGCTAGATTGGAAAAACGATCAAATAATTCGGAATTCAAAATGGGTTCTTCTAGATGGTCCGAAGTAGTTGAATTGGATGGGGAATATAATCTATTTAAGTCTGCTGATGATGAATCTCTATTTAAAGTAGAACTATGGCCATGTTCGAACACTTGCCTAAGAGCTGAAACCCTACCGGTTTGAAAAGCGGTCGATACCTGTTTTGCTTCCTGTAGCGAGGCATTCAACAAACTTTCATGTCTTACCCTATTATTTATACGTCCATCTTCGTTATTCTCAGCTTCTATTATTGATCTAGTATGCTGTGGTCCTACAATTTCTGGTAGTAACGGTACTGGTGTGTCCAATAATGACAAATGAAGATTCGATGTAGATTGATCACTTTGTTCAGAAGTTTCATACACTGTCTTTAGTTCGATTGATAATTGATTATGCAAATTTAACAAGGTAGTTAATTTCGAAGTAATATTTGCGTCATCACATTGAAGTCTGATAAGACGTAAGTTTAAATGAATTAATCTAGCTGAAATTCTTTTATATTCATTTACTCGGTTAGATGAATTAAAGCATTTTATACTATCCTCTAAATCTCCTAGTTTTCCCGAACAAATTGACATTTCGTGCAAGGGATCTAAATTTACTGCACAATGAGAAGACCTTATCCCTGATCTTTCCTCCTTAATAGCTTCACGTAAAACTGCTCTTTTTCTATCTAGGGTACCCTCAACAGGTAAACCTCTGATAGAAAGTTCATATGTGACTTCGTCACCTAAAAGTCTGTTTACTTCCATAATTAAATTTACTTAATCTATACAAGCTTAAAAGTACACGGCAGTGCAACCCTACCCTTCGTTAATTAAAAAAAAGAAAAAAAAAATCCTTAAGTACCTAAGTACGGCTTTGTCACTAGAAAATCTATTTACAAAAAAAAACAGGTAGTGAGAATTCCCGAAAATAATGACTATCCGTAATGTCGGAAAACAAAATTATAAAAACCGCAAAGTAATATTAACTAGCATTAATAAAGAAAAAGTGCGCTTTTGCAAAGCTACTGCGCATTCAGTTTTGCTTCAATAAAGTTACTGCGCATGAATACACTTACTGCGCATCCAAATTTACTTCAGTAGAGTCAATGCGCACAAATACGCTTACTGCGCATCCAAATTTGCTTCAATAAAGTCAATGCGCACGAATACGCTTACTGCGCATCCAAATTTGCTTCAATAAAGTCAATGCGCACAAATACAATTACTGCGCATATATTCCTACAACCTATTGTACACCCAAAATGTACTCTGCCCAAAATATCAAATAATTAATCCTAAGTTTGTACCTATTACTGCGCACGTAAATATCAAATTATTCCTAAAAAAAAAAATCTACTGCGCATCAATGATGATACATTTAAAAAAAATCAATTCATTTCATCAAAAGATGAATATAATAAAAATTAAACAAAAGCAGAGTCAAATCAACCCAAATAAATCGTAGCTAATCGTGCTCAAAAAAAGAATTATCTCTTATCAATAAGATAATAAATTGCTTCAGTAGCGACTCAAAAAAATATTATAGTTAATTTAAATATCTTAAATTCGAACCAAAATATTTAATAAAATATCAAAATATTTAAGAAAATATTAAAATCAACTTATTTTAATACTGCAAATGTACAATATGCATCGATCATAATATGATTTAATATCAATTTTATTTTCATTCAATTCAAAATAACCAATGCTGTTGGTAAAAGTTTACAAGATTCGATGACGTCAGAAGAGATGGATCGTTCATTCTACTACACGAAACAGCTGCTTATAAATCTATAATGATGGCAAACCTGTCTATCACCTATCAATTTTATTGTTTTATGAAATGTCTGTCAAAATTTTATTGTCAACGTCGACTGTCGACACTTGACGTTTGAAGGTTATGTGTCACTATACCTAACAAAATCAAAACAATATGACATAAAAGAATATAGAAATCACCACAAATGCTTTGAAATATATTTCCAACCCTTAAAACTAATAGAAAATTGTGCACTATAAATAAAAACACGTTGGGGCCATTTTGTACTGGATTAAAAACAGTTTTTGGTTGCTTTTAAAACAGATTCGGGTTCTTTTAAGAAAACAAATATAGTGCGGAATATTTTCTATTAAATGATGAGAGTAGATATATATTTTGTGGTTTTAGATAATTAAGCGCAAATGGATTATAAACAGGTGAGTAATTATATACCTTAATTATTATTTGATATAAATATAAATGATTTTAGGTAGTTTGAAAAGCAATTATAAATCGAAGATATTCTGAAGATTTAAAGGCTTGAAGAGCTTGAAATACATTGAATTAAATTTTAGTAATTGCTGTAACAACCTACGGTAAGATGTAGTTTATTTCTAGAAATAAATAGTTAGTAAATAATATTAATAAAATTAGATTAAACAATAAATTTTATAAAATCAAAGCAAATTATATTAAACGTCACCAATTGGGTGTAAAGACAAGTGCATAAAAAAAAAAATGATTAGGTAAAGATAAAGTTAGTATTTAAATATTCTTAGCTGTTTTTCCAGGTCTTCTGGCTGTTAACCGTGAGTCGAGTCTCCAGTTATCTTAAATCCAAAGAGATGGACTGGTTGGATTCCTCCACTAGTTCTATTTAATGTCTTTAAATAATTCGGTGTCTAGGAACCTCCAGGTTCCAGACTAGATATAGTAAATTCAAAAATTAATCTTCAGGTTGTAATTTGAATGGGAATGAGATTGACAATCAGCATAAGAGTGAGAGTCTGCATAAGAGTGAAAGTCTGCATAAGAGTGAAAGTCTGCATATGAGTGAAAGTCTGCATATGAGTGAAAGTCTGCATAAGAGTGAAAGTCTGCATATGAGTGAAAGTCTGCATATGAGTGAAAGTCTGCATAAGAGGCCTAAAAATATATTGCCAAAATTAGGATGATAAAATGTTTAATAATATTCTTTTTTTATAGGGGTTATTCCTTAAAAACTCACCTTGGATGATGGGTGGCCACAAAGGGGCTTCAACTGAAGTTACTATAAAAAGTTGAAAAACTCTAAATATTCGGAACTTTTATCCACAATGGTGAGATTATTGTTCAGTATTATCACAAAATCTTTTAGTTCACTAAATATGAGGTTCTTCGAAGAAAATCCGCAAAATGCGGGCACGCTTCTTTCTCAGAAAATGTGCTCAATGCAAAAAAAAGCAAGAACCACTTTTTTTGCTAATATTTTGCCGCGAAGTTTTAGGAATAAATTAATTGTTTTAGTTGGTATCCTGTTTTCTTCTTTTAATTGATTTAAGAGAAATTACTGTTTTAAGAATAAATGACAAATTAGAAATTAAGAGAAGAAATGTGGAAGAATATGACAATTCTTAGACAAGGTTATAATAATTGTTTGTTTACAATATTTGAATATTTTTAATTATTATTTTTTTTTTATTTTAGAAATGAAATATGGGGAAACTAACCAGCCAAGATCATTGGATTCTTAACGAAAAATAGCATATAAAATTTATAGTTATACAAATTATTTTATTAAATAAAGTTCATTTGTTTTGTTTTGACTCTTGAATCGCATCGAGGTATGAAAATAATTAAATTTAAATATTTATATGATTGAAAATATGATAGAATCATAAAAAAAAGGTAACTAATGTAAATTTTAAATATATAGCTTAGTAAGGTACTTTTAGCCTGTAACAAATATTTAAAAAGAACGAATTTTAAAATATGTTTCTTAATTTTAATTCTTAAAATCGTGATCGTAGAAAAAGTATTGTGTGCAACATGTGCGCAAAGTACTTTTCGCACTTGTTGCACAAACTACTATTTCCGCACTAGTGCGGAAAAGCAACTCTTTCAACACTAAAATGAGTGCGGAAAAGTGGACTTTTCCGCACGCTAGTAGAAAAAAAATACTATAATAGTTATTCTGTCCATACCAAGGAAACTCAATTCAGTCATCTCAGTAAATGTGTTGCTGCAACAAAAAACGTTCCGTCTACATCAATTCAGTATGTGTTTTAATATTCATCAAGTATTCCTAAACAATGTAGTGCTACGATGATTTAATTACTTGTTTATAACCAGAAATCGTGTTAGATGTCTTTATACATTTTTCCTGTGTATTCCAAAAACACTCGATATTTCTTTATAATTCAATTATATTTATTAAATTTTTTAGACATTCTTTAACGTTTTTTTTTTTAATAAAAGTAAATTAAATCCAACAAAATTACTCTGCTTTCGTCGTAACTTATTATTCACCGCTTTAATTAAAAAAGACACAAACCAAAAAAATTCGGAAACAAGTTACGTGTTTAGACTACGTTGGAGAAACAAAAATGTTTAAAAAGTGTCTCTTAATTGCTTTTGATATTTAACACTAATGCAAGCAACTTGTGGGAACATCTGTTTATGTAAAGATAAACAATAAGGAATGGTTAAAAACTTTCAGAAAAATTTATAAAGAAGTTCCAGGAACAAGCAACATGAACAATATTCCTGTGTGTTGCTTTTGGCGTGGACGTAGCTTTAGATTCATAAATAACTACGTATTATATAAAAAGTGGTCACTTTTTAATTAAAATATCAATAGCCCCAAATTCCAACCCAAAATGCACTGAACTAGTATTCACGCTGATGCACCAGATGAAGGGTCTAACTCAATGCCCCAAAAAACACAACCAACCATCTTTAAACATCATAATTTACATAAACTCTTTGAAATAACCTTTAAACGTAAACGTAGACCTCATAGGAGTCATACTTTCCCTACAGAATAAAATTGAGCATTTGGGGGCAATATTCTCTCGCATCCTAAATTGTTCTTTAAAAGTTCAAGGTACTCTTGATAAGATTCAAAGGCTAATTGAGAGCTCCTCGGAGAGCTAAGCGGTCGGTTTAATCGATGCAACTCCGAAACATTAATTCGTACATAAAATTTATTCATCGATCCTCTGTCGAGTAAAGAGAAGGGCTATACGATGTCTCATTTGACGATGCCAACATCTACTTCTTCATTTTTAAGTATACATGTCTACAAAAATACCAAAACATTCCCATTATCTCTTGTTTTCAATTTTTCATTAACACAGTACTTATTTCGAACTTTAAAGGCTCCAAAACTAACTGCCAACAAACCCACGAAATACTTAGCATTCAAATGGCCTGTAATTGCTTAGAAAACTCAAGAGAAAACTTTAAAAACCCATCTAACGTCTCTTCTCCGACGACTAAGACCTCCTATTGCCAGTAGACTTTGACTCTACCCCTCCCTCTATTAGGTTTGGTTGAAAATTAGTAGGATGATATATACCTTCTACTGCGACTCAAATGAATCTATTGTAGCTCATGTTCAACTTATAGTTCACCTTTTAATAAAGGCCATGGTTGAATTGGGTGGGACTTGTTTAAAGTTGGAAGGTTCCTGTCAAGTGAATCTGAAGATCTGTAATCCAGTTCTTTCCAAAGCCAAGCAGGTACCTAAAACGTGATCTGCAAATTCTTCTTCGTTGTTGCAGAATTGACAGTCAAATGTTTGTTGCAGACCTATCCTTCCCATGTGATTACCCAGACGACAATGTCCTGTCATCAATTCCAGGAAAATGCGTAGATCTTTCCTACTCCATTCCCAGATCTGAGCAGAGGGTTTCGTGGAAGGACTGGTTATAAATGCTTTCGAATAAGTTAGCCCTGGGGTATCTCTTCAGTTCATGTTACACGCTATATCCATTTTGAGATAATTTCTTAGGTAGTGTTCTTTGCAATGCCCTGGAATGGTTCTTAGATTTGGTTTATCTTTGAGCGAGCGCATAGGATTTTTCATTACCCTCGACACTGCCGAGTCTTGGAACCAAGATAAAAATAACTTTGTTTCGGGCACCGACACACGCAAGGGTATTTATACAGTATTAAACCAGCTATGAGTCAACTTTTCTTAAGCTAAGGGCCTTGAGAGCTACCTGGCTATCCAAAAAGCCCTTTATAGTCTTGTTAGCTGGGAAAAAAATTAATCAACTGTCTCGCTCCCAAATCGTTTCCGCTTGAAAGATCGTGGCCGAAAACTATCTCCTCTACTCATTTTCAGTTTTGGAGCTGTCCATGTACAATATACTCTGAAATAAGGACGCTGTATGACTTTTTTATGTATTGTCATAAAAGTAGCGAGTCTGATAACATGCCAAGGATGTGGTGGTTTATTAATCTCACACATCAGACCGGTCTTGTCACATTAGAGTTCTTCACTACATTAACTACCCACCTTTAGGAGTCTATAGGAGACCATCCTGTTCTGCCTTTCCAGCAAAATGTCTAGAAGGGGTTATGTCCCCAGCATGGCTTCCATGACTTCCGTTGGTGTGGTTGACATTGCTCCAGTAATTGCGAGGCATACAAGCTGCTGAATTCCAGCCGGCTTTGCTCTGAACGTCCGTTGAAGTCTATTGTCCCATCAGACGACGGAGCCGTACGTAACCATAGGTTTTGCCACAATTTGGTAAATCCAGTAGATCAGTTAAGGACTGGTCCCTCTCATGCTTTGCCCCATATCTTTCTGAGATTCAAGAGTGATAATCTGCCTCTATTAGATAGATATTTTATCTTAAGAACCATTACTATTTTACAGAATCGTGATTTAGGTTTCCGCGGTTTCCCTAAATTATATTTTGCCCTTTCGTTTAAAAATTGGCAATACTTATTTGGGAACAAAACCCGCGACAAAGGTCCCACAAGCCTAAATCCATTAGGACATAGTTCCAGGTAGGTCACTTAATTATAATTATCAACCCTGAAAAGGAGGATGACTTTTACAGCAGGGAATCAGGAAAATACAATGTTCTATAAAAATATGAAAACAAAATAATATATAATATATTACGCTACTAGTGATAACACAAAGTTGGATATTTCCAATCTGAAGGTGCGTCTTTACCGAATCAACACTGTCGATCGACTCTATCTATCGACGTTGTCGACTTTGTGTGTACGCGGCAATCGACGGTGTCGATCGACAAAATAAATCGATCGACATGTCGATTTGTTTTCCATCGCCTGTCGGTAAACATAAAAGAGTAGTCGATCGACTTTAGTGTGTGGACGTGTTTTCGACGTTAGACATTCGACAAACTATTAGTACTGAGTATTAAGTACCCAGTAACGTCTTACCTTGTTGATATTGTAGTCGTCTTTTCGTCGGAGAAATGGAATGGAAACAATATAAAGTCATAGCCTGTAGGTAGCAGGAAATCAGAATCTCAGTAATTAAAAGATAATTTTATTTTAAAATATAAAAAGCGTTATATAAAAATTGTTGTGTCAAAGGTACGTCTTGTCTTGTTAATTTCGAAATCAGTAATCAATCAATTTTGTTTTCTTTTCCATGGTTACCATCTATCGGATAAGTAGGGTGATAGTGTACGCAGCTATCGACCAAGATCATAATATATGTGATATTATAATGGTACCATCTGACATTGACACTTGACCAACCTCAAATAAAAACTGACTAAGAAAATAAATTGACGTAAAAGTCAAAACTAAAGGTAAGGCTATGTGGTGCTATGATGTCGCCACATAGCCTTTATTGAGAACAAATCTATGGGATTCTAAAAACAAAAACTATAAGAAAATAAACTTGAGACACGATGCTCTGATGGAAATTGCTAATGAATTTAACGTCGAGAAGCAAGCAGTAGAACAAAAAATTGGAAATCTTCAATCTTCAAGTCAATTTGCTAGAGAAGTAAAAACAATAAAGGACACAACAAATCTGACAGTGGTACGGAAGATGTATATAAAAGTTGTTAATGTTAATTTCGACTGATCGACAAACATTTCTGTCAATTCTGGTGTGGACAGATGCAGCTTTGTAGACTTGTTGATCAATAGTGTCGATAGACAGAGTAGATCGGTAGTGTTGATTCGGTGAGGACGCACCTTGAGGATTATTTAAAATCCAAAAGTTTAGGATAGGCTCGACAAAAAAGTCCAAAGTTTAAAATCAATTAATTAACCGACGCCAAAGTTTCGTAAATGCAGGGCCATCATCAACGTTATTCCGACAGATAAGTTTAATATATTATTATGTGTTATGTTTGGTGCTTTTACTTTTTTAAAGTTTTGAAATTAATAATTTATAATTGTTATTTCTACATGAAGTAATTATTAAATATATGCATATAAATTTAATATCATCAGTCATCACAAACATTGCAATTAATAGATATCGCAAAATATTTTCTTGTGTACTTTAAGACATTCTTTCCTAAAAATTGTCTGTATCGTATTTTAATAAAAAAAAACGAACAATAACCGAAATCCTTACGATATTGCGGATCGTACAATATTGACGTGGAAAATTCATCAAGCCTAGCTTGGAAAACTCGCAATGAATCACTCAATCAATATTTTAGCAGTAGGTACTGTGTTGGTTATAAATTGAAGGCTTCCTGTAATATCGAATGAATTATGATCGCCGCGAATTCCTAAAGTATAAATGAAACCTCGAAAGTTTTGTTGAATTGGACAGTCTTAAATTTGACGCGACAAATTTCTATCATTTGTCAAAGAAAAAAAAAATGTGAACAAGAATGGATTAGATTTTGAGGTTTGAGAAAATGTAATAACTATAGTATTTTCAATTGGTTTATGGTTGTATAAAAATTTAAAATAAAATAAAATAAATTTTTAGGCTTGCTTATATTGTTTTGACAATTGGGTTGAAAGTGTAACCTGAAAACATTATTATTATTATTATTTATTATTATACATTGATAAAGGCTGAGGACACAAGTCCTATGATAGCCTAAAAACAAAATAGAAAAATTCTAACAAAGTAAACACACTGAAACAAAGAGATAAGAACACTAAAAATTAAATAAAAATGTTAATTAAACAAACACTCGTCTAACTTATTTTTAAAGACGTTAACAGTTATGGCACCAACAACTTCGTCGCTGAGGTCGTTCCATACAATAAATACCCGGTTGGAAAGGAATGATTGTCTGTGCTTCATTTTTAGGTTTTCCTTTCTTAATTTTAGTTCAGTATTTAACAAAAAAATGTCACTAATAATTCCGTAATTATATTTAAGTATTTTAAAAGTGAGAATTAGGTCCCCACGTAGTCGACGATTCGCAAAAGTTGGGAAATTTGACAATTGTAGTTTTTCTGCATATGATGGTCGGACTACTCCAAAGGTCATTCTGGTAGCCCGGCGTTTAACATTTTCTAAAAGGTTCTGGCCTCGCACAAGAAGCGGACACCAAACTACACCTGTATATTCTAATAAAGGTCGAACATAAGTCTTAAATAATTTGATGGATGTATGAAAGGATACCTTTGCAAAAGTCTTTCGAAGCAAATATAACATCGAATTTGCACGCTTACAAGTTTTTAGAATGTGTTTAGACCAGGTTAGTTCTGACGTCACTAAAACACCTAAATCTACATACTTGCTCCAAATTATGGCTACCGAGCGAGTAACGAAGACGTGGATTATTTTTACCGATATGTAACACCACGCACTTGTTTATATTTAACGGGAGAAGCCAGTCCGAGCACCAATCACTTATTGAATTTAAGTCAGCTTGAATATTATCGTAGTCTACTAAGGGGTTTTCGTAAAATTTTGTGTCATCTGCATAAAATGCTCTTTGAGACTGGATATGGTAAGGTAGATCACTTTAATGAGTTATAAAAAGAAGCGGACCCAGTATCGAGCTTTGGGGGACACCACTTGTCACTAATATATCTGATGAGTAGGACTAACCAACTTTGACTCGAAAGCTCCTATTTCCTAGATAATTGTGAATCCATGACAATAATTTTCCTCGAATACCAAATGACTCGAGTTTGTGCTGCAGTCTGACGAAAGGGACCCTATCAAAAGCCTTTGCAAAATCGAGATAAATTACATCAGTTGGTTGTTTGCATTCAAGTGAGCGAGATCAACCGTTAATACACTATAAAAGATTTGTTGTGGTAGATTTACCTTTAACAAAACCGTGTTGTTCCTTTGGTATTACGTTATGCTCTTTGAAAAAGTTAGTCATTACATCAACTACAATGCTTTCCATGATTTTTGATGGGATAGACAGAAGGCTTATAGGTCTGTAATTTGAAGCATCCATTTTGTCGCTCTTCTTAAATATAGCTGTGACTGACGCAATTTTCCATAAGCCGGGTAGAGTAGATGGTAGATGACAGTTATTATAGGTGTCAACTTTGATTAAATCCCATATAAAAATAAAAGAAAATACATCCTAACATGGGCATAGTTCTAAAAAATCTACCAGAGATTGTTCGTTTTTTGGTTCATTAAACAGATAAATGAATCATTAGCTGATTGGTCAATAGTTTGACAGGTTTATACAATCATGTTCCGTCTTTCTGTTAAAGACTAAGGAATTGCTTATTGTTTAAATTGGAAGAACCAATAAAGATCAATTTATTGGGTGTTTTTTAACAAGGACTGAGAATGTCGTCCTAACATAATGATTTTTATCTTTAATGATTTAGTAAAAAAATAATTTTCATGCCGTAGTTTTAAACAGATTTTTTTCTAATTATTTTTAATATGTTTCTCTTACTTATTGTTTACGAATTACATTAACTTTGGCAATAAAATTAATTAATTTTATTAAATGTAATTTTACTAACCTTATAATTGTGTGATTTCACTGATAGAGTAATTAAAAACAATAATTATATTAAATTGTTTGGCAAAATCTAGTTAAATTAAAGTAACTTTCCGCAGATCAATTCAAACAATAATGGCTACAAGTTGATGGCGTCAGGGTAGAATTCTAAACTTTCTTGGTAAGATACATATCACTCCCTTTAGCACTTTAGCGATAGAAGGGGACACAATATTGCCCATCCCCCGGTCGTTTCTTGAATTATTAAAAGAATGTGTTCAATTACCTCTCTCTCCCCTTTATGATGAAGTTCAAAGTAATTTATACTTACTGTAATAGGTCTTTTTGTATCGGCATTTCGGTAGACCAGATCCTTAAATAATTTTAAGCTAGTATAATATAACAGCAAATGCATATTGGGACGTGTCCATCTAGCGGCCCAAATGTGCCGTAAATGAATAAATGCATTTGAATAATAATGAATAATACATTTGTATAATAATTAATAATACAGTAATAAATCTTTTTAAGTTATTGACTCACCATCTATTTCTGACGTTTTTATATTGTAGATGATATGTGGAAGTGTTGCTGATTTGGAAATATTAAACATGGGCATCGGGGCGTAGAGTGTCGGAATATAGAGTGGCGGGACACAGAAAGTGCGTCGGGATGCAGGGTGTCATATAAGAGAGAAGGCGTCGGGGCGTATAACGTCGCATAGGAGAGAGGGCGTCGGGACGTAGAACGTCAGATAGGAGAGAGGACGTCGGGACGGAGAAAGGCAGGGAAGTACGGCGGCGGTAATTTAAACGTCAGGACGTGACAACGTTCGGTAAATAGCTCGTCGCGACGTAGGAGTGTCAATACGAAGTAGGGCAGGAACGGAGTCGTTTGGGAAAAACTGAATACTAAACTTAAAATATGACTAAATTAGAAAAGCAACTAAATTAAACCGGATTTAAAATAATAATAAATAAATCTCGAGTTCCTCGGGATCAGGCCTTTAAACCCGTTTTAATTACTTTTTGTGGCGTCAATTGGGAACAAATTTGGGTGGATGAAAAAGGGGTGGTCGATTTATTACGCGCCTTGAAATAATCTCGGAATTTTGTGTCGAGATCATGTCGAATTCGTTACTAATATTCAAAACTGACTTAATATAAGCACGTTAACTGTTTTATTGATTATAACTGAAAAAATAAATGTTTTATGGTGGTTTCGAGTTGGTTTTCCAGATACGTATAAGAAAGTTAGATCCTATGTGGACAGGGTTATTGATTTTATTTATTAGGCATCTCAGATAAGATTTAATTATTTGGGAGATTTTTCTTTAAATGAAGAATTTTTAATTTAATAAGAATGTAATTTTTCTTTAATAAAATGAAAATAATAAATTATGAAAGTACCTTGGCGCGGTATGTTACAATATTTATTTTGGGTCACACCGCCCGTAAACATAACATACGCAAATAGAGTTCTCATTAGTCCCATTAGTTTCAGAAATACTGTTCACAGAGAATTAAAAAAGGAAAACCTAAAAACGAAGCACAGACAATCATTCCTTTCCAACCGGGTATTTAATGTATGGAACGACCTCAGCGACGAAGTTGTTGGTGCCATAACAGTTAACGTCTTTAAAAATAAGTTAGACGCGTGTTTGTTTAATTAACATTTTTATTCAATTTTTAGTGTTATTTTTGTTTCAGTGTGTTTACTTTGTTAGAATTTTTCTATTTTGTTTTTAGGCTATCATAGGACTTGTGTCCTCAGCCTTTATCAATGTATAATAATAATAATAATAATAATAATAATAATAACACAAAACATTAATGAATGTGTATGCATTCAAAAATAATTGGGCATCTTTAATTAAATTAAACAGGATCAATTATTTCCAATTATTGGGAAACCAAATTTTGCCAGCACATCCCTTATTATTACGTAATCCAGCAAAAACAAATGTTTGTCTTTTTAAAGCTAATAATGGTAGTGCTTCAACGAGGCGCTTGCTTTAAGAACCGGCCAGGCATGTCATCAATCTTTTGATTAGACATGCCACACTATAGAAAAGCAGTGGCGTATGCAAGGTATTGAAATTGAAATGTATTGCTATCTCTCAAACCATTATTGACCCAAGTTAATTAAATGGGGAAAAAGTTGTATATTTCAATCTTCGAACGTTTCGAAAACCTAAATTCCAGGGATGGTTTCAGATATATTTGATAGAAAACGAATTAGTTCCTTTTATTTTTTTTACTGCAGTATGTTTATTTTTAAAAATGAAGAAAAGTTCATATAAGATTTTTTATTTTTTATCGTCTTTTGCATATGATAACACATTTAATTTTTTATAAATGCGGGACCACCATCAACGTTAAATGCTGAATACAATAATGTAACATATTATGATTAGTCAACATTTCATTAAATTTTAAAATCATCAGGTAAGGTTACTTACTACTACGGGCCTATATTCCCAAGTAGCATTTTCCGTGGGCGGAACGTGGCTTCCACGACTTTATAAACTTTAAAGTGTATTGCCAAAGTTTCTCCCACATAATAGACACGGTTCTACCACGTGGCGGTAACAAAAATGAGGAAACTTTCTTGGTGGCAACCACGTTCCAGCCACGTTTCCGGAACTTATTTAATCACGTTTACGCCACTTGGCGAAAACGTGGCGATAACGTGGCAAAATCGTGGCGGCACGGTGGCCGACACTAAACGCTGAACTTTGCTTACTGCCCTTGTCTACCCTTACTTCGGGTTATTTTGGAATAAAGTTAAACGTGGGAAATAAGATGATTTCAAATAACAATTTTTATTTTAAATCCTTATTAATCAAACGTATATTGACAACTATTTTTATCTCATGACATTCGTTCCCCTCACAGTAGTTAACCACTGCTAGTAGGAAGTAAGCTTATTAGACTATCTTCACACACCTCCCCCACAAAACAAAGACAGGATGGCATTGGAGCTGAATCGAATTTTCTTATTAAACTCTTTTGACATGTCTTCTGTTTTTCACATAAACTCGCCCACTTGCACATTTTATTAAGTAACTTCTGTTATTTCTTATTTCCAATACTTCTCCAATTTTGTCCCACAACTTCGTTTTTGGATCTTGAATTCTAACTCTAAATCCAATTTGGAGTGGCGGTAAATCTTTGGCATCTCTGTTATATCTAAGAATCGATTTATTGTTGTGGTATGTTGCTCGTCTGTCACAATCATCTGCGGCATTTTGCCATTCCTTTTCAAAGGATTTTTGATGTGCAGGAACTAACGATCTTACTGGGTGCCAAAAAGAAATCTACGGTCCAAAACTTTTGTAGAAGAAGTGGAGCAATCTGCTAGTTGTAGACTGACTTCTTTAGAATCTGCAGTATCTTGTACACAAAATAGTATTACTTTATTAGAAAAGAAAACTAATGATGCTTTAGTACGGATAGAATCAAATTTTGGACGAAAATGCTCTTCTATTCAGACTATGTTAGAAAGTTTAGTGATGAGAGACAATAATACACAAAGTAATTCAACAGAACCTCCTGAAATATCCACTAACATTTCCAACGCTAGTCAAGAAAATTCCATCATAAGTAAGGCCACTAGTTCCAGATCTGAAATCCACCTTTCAAGTGCAGTTCCGAATCCTGAAAAAATTGTAGAATCTTTAACATTTTCTCAGTTTAAAGATTGGAGGCGAAAATATGAAAATAACGTGATATTACAGAATTTGGAATGTATTCCCGAAAAACAACTAGTGGCGCTTCTTGAATCCTTTTTCAGTCAGGATATTTCCGATGTTGTTAGATTGGTACTTAAAATTGAAAATAAAGATAATCTAACAGCAGTGGATTTACTCAATAAACTTGAGGAGTATTTTAAGAAAAAAGAAAACAATCGTTTAAGAAGAAGCCAATTTATGTCCAGAAAACAGGAACAAGGGGAGCCTTTCTCATCGTTTTATAGGGAAAAAGTTAAACTTTTTCAGTTAACAGATCCATGTTCCCACTGTTACAACAGATGTTTAGCAGATCACCTTATAGAATCCGTATTTGATGGTTCTATTCGAAAAAAATGTAGAAAGTTATCAGATACTGCAGGCGTAGAAGAGGTGGTTAAATTATGTGAAACTGAAGAAGCTGCATTAATTGAAGAAAACATGTCTATAAGTAATGTTTCAAATATTCAAATTAAAAATCAGGCGAATAAATATAACAAAAAGAAATGTCCTAGATGTAATAATCCGTGGCACAAAAATTTGCGTGAATGTCCTGCAAAAACATCAATTTGCGAGAAATGCAAAAGAAAAGGCCATTTTACCAGTTGCTGTTTATCAAAAGATATTCAAACAGTAGAATACACGTCTGAAGATCCGGAAATTCTTAAGATTGGGTGCCTTCGAATTAATTCATTGTCATATAATGACGATCGTCAAAAAAAGCAAATACGAATCAAAGTTACATCTCTTTCCAGTGACGTGAATTTTGAATACAAGGCAACACCGGATACAGGGTGAAGAGTTTTTGAAAAAATTAAAATACACTACAAAAAATCTAAGACGTTCTAATATAAGTCTGGAATCTGCGGACAAATCCAAATTAAACATTCTTGGATATCTGATTTGTAATATAAAGTACTATAATAAAAGCGTTCAAGTTTTGATATACATCTGTTCCGGAGTAAGAGAGCTTCTAATAGACCGCAAAACTCTTATAAACTTAGATATTATTCATCCAGATTTTCCAGCACCACTTCCACTTCTAAATGCAGAAATAAATAATTGTAAAATTGCAATGTTACAAAATCCTTCTGATGAAGAATGTAATGATATAAAAACATTCCTCTTAAACGAATATGCTGATGTGTTCAACTCAGATAACACCCTAAAGCCAATGGAAGGCAATCCTATGCACATATATTTGAAAGAAAATGTGTTTCCATATGCCATAACCTGCCCAAGGAGAATACCGTTTGCTTGGAGAGATCAAGTAAAAAACGAGTTAGACTCGCTAGTGGAAAAGGGAATAATTAAACCTGCTCAAGACATTACGTCCGATTTTGTTAGTCCCATTGTAATTATTCAAAAAAAAAAATGGTAAAATCAGAGTTTGTGTGAAGATAGTCTAATAAGCTTAAATCCTACTGACTGCGCCATGAAATAAGTTGTAAAATAAATATTGCAATCCTTATTAATCAAACGTATATTGACAACTATTTTTATCTCATGACATTCGTTCCCCTCACAGTAGTTAACCACTGCTAGTAGGAAGTAAGCTTATTAGACTATCTTCACACAGTCTTTTGATTGATATTTGTAGCTCGGTCTTCGTCCTGCAAATTATTTCTCCCATTCTCTTTGCTTATTCTCTAACTTGATATAACTAGTAGTAAACTAATAAGTAAGTACATACTGAATAATAATAAAAAAAATATTGATTCAGGAATTCTGATAGGCAAAAAGTTGGAACGATTGGAAGTTTACTGTCAAATACAGGTGTTGTAGCTCAAAATTTGGGCACGCGCCATTGGAATACTCTATATTTGATTAAAAAGTTGAAATCTGTAAATTTTTCTTCTTCGAAATTATTTATTTAGATGCCTTAAACAGTATTTTTTATCAATCTTGGTTGATTAAAATCATTAAATATATTTGAATTTTATTGCATTGAAGCTAAACGGACGAAAAAAAATTTTTTTTAAAGAGCACCTTTATATTTTCTCATAATAGCTATCTTAAAAATGGTTACAAATATGACTGCTTCAGGAAAAAAAATTTAAAGTTGCAGAAACTAAAAATATGCCACTTTGTAGTTATTTTCATCAAATAAGTGGCAGCTGGAAATTATCCAAAATATTTTTCATCACTTCAAAGTGGCGGTTACGTGGCAGTCACCTAGTGTTTGTCACCTTAAGTTAATTATTTACATTGATGCCAGATCAGTCATTTTTCCACTTATTTCAGAGTTTTTGAGTTGTTTAATAAGGACAATGTCAGAGGGGGAAAATCAAATTTACCTTAAATTACAAATATGTCATCCATCACCTAGATCAAGGCAATGTAAATTTAAAGCAATTTTAATCATGAATAGCGTAAAACGGCATAATCAAATATTAAGGTACAGTATATTTGGAATCGCCATAGTAAAATATAGGGTTCCCATTTTAATTCACAAAGTTGATACTTTTAGTTACCTTTCTGATTACCGTTTGTTTATCTTAAAAGTAATTTCTAGTGAAGCCTTATAACTTATGTATTTAACAATTTATTTTATCTCTTTTAATAAAGGTTTTAAGTGTCCGCTCTAAAAATAACTGAACACCCTGTACAAATATAGTGTACATTTAAGAAGATTATCGGAAAAATTTGTATACTATATCTTCTCAGGGAAATTGTGTTCTTATGATATCGAAACACTATATTAGTTGTATTATTCCATATAACCTCAAAATTTACAGTAGATTTCGCTGGTGAAATTTGTTTATGTTACAGATCACTTAAATTTATGTATTTAATGTTTTATATTGTGTTTGTGTGCACACCTTAGATTTAGATATGAGCTTGTTCACTACAAAGTAATAACGTTTAAGAGTACCATTTATTTGTTATTTAAGTTGTCTATAAAAAGTTGTCGAATGTCAAAATGTAATCTTTTTGCGAGGCTTCTTGTTGTTTCACATTTTACACACAAATACATTCTAGATAAATCCAAAAACAAAGTAATTTGCGCACAGATCGACGACACTTTGGTAGTTATTTCTTTATTGTAAAGTCAGATAATGTAGAAAGCAGGCCACTAATAGGCAACGGTTACTTCATTGTGAATTTTGAAGATAATAGTAACTTTGAAGTTCCACGGAATATGTGGAAATGACTTAAGTGCGTCGCAAAAACGTGGCAAGAACTACTGCAGTTATACAATCAAGTGTCGCCACTTTAAAGATAAATTTATGGTTCCCGAAATGTTACTAAAACTATCATACCCACTTCAAGATTACTGCCACTTCTAGGTGGTATTTAAGTGATATGATTTGGTGGTCTTAACTACTATTTTCCACATTCAAGTTTGTACAACTTTAAAGTGGACTCGTTTTGTTGCTAAAACGTTTTAAACACCTTCAGAGGCAATTAAATAATATAAAACTTTGAAGTGATTCCCAGTGGTGAAGTACAAGTGGCTACAACTGGGAAAATATAAAATGTAGTTATTCTTACTATATAGGGGTACATTTAGTGATTATAACGTGATAGTCACTTAATCGATGTGGCGATATAAGTTTCTGTCACTATAATTCTACTTGGGTTATGAATTATTTCACTTTAGTTAGTTGCATTAGTATAGACGAAAATAATTTAAAGTTTTTTATTTTTAATTGTGTAATTTCAACATGTATTCTGAAAATTACAAATACAGATGAAAACATTTTTGCCAGTGATATTTAATATTCATAATTTTTAATAACGATAATACAGCAATTCATCCAAACAAATTTAACAAAAAAGTACGTCTTCACTTTCCTGATAATGCTTAAATCTTCCGAAATGTTCACTAATCACAATATTTCTTTACATGTATTTAGCATCGAACACGCATTAAAATTATCTGGTAAAATAACACTGGTCAATATTCAAATAAAGACGTTGATGGTGGTCCCACATTTAAGAAACGTCGGATAAAAAAATAAATACGCCATTTGATGCGCAAATGGATATTAATAAAAAAAATGTTAAATGAGGTTTTTGACTATGTTTTAAAGTAAATATTCTTTAGTGAAATACAAAGTTATACTATTTTGTTTTTTAATAAATATCCCGGAAACTAGCCCTGTTATTTTGGTTTTTAAATCGTTCTCAGATTTAGCGTCGAAATACACAAATTTTTCTCTATTTAACCAACTTTTTACTATATCAAAGATTTTTGAGATAGCAATACATTTCACTTTAAACGTATAATAATTATATTACATAATGGACTAGTAGTTTGTGCAACAAGAGTGGATATGATGGCCATATCGCAAGAAGACGAAATTTTAGCAAGACGCCATAGGAGGAGTGCTCATTCGCGACGTGGACAATCCACTCGAGTTGTACACTATATTTTTTATACGACCCACTAACGAAAATTTACAAATAAAAAAAAATATTTTGGGTTATTTAGACAAAATAACTAATTTTAAAATAATTTATGACTTTTAATAATTTTTAAAATAAAAAAAAGATTTAATTTAAAAGTCTCCAGCCGAGGCTCGAACTTGGGTTTCTCGCGTGGAAGGCATTTTAATGTATATTTATTTAAGTTCAATAACTAAAAAAATATACTAAATATACTGAATATATTAGTCGTCGGGTGACCAAGTACATATAATGGATATAAAATATATTCGTTCAGTTAATAGCAATAGTATACCTTTTAGTTTTGTAGTCTGTGCGTAGATAAGCTAATATCCATGTGGGTGTAGAAAAAAACAGTTTTTCACGGCTAATTCGTTTAGGGTACACACAAATTAAGTAGGTTTCTGTCAGACGGTCATAGCTATGTTGATAAATATTAGTGGCAGATAAAATATTTGATTTTTTCAGTGAGATAAAGTGTTTGTTTACTTCTTCAAATCGCTATGGTAATGCGTGGCTTTATTGATGGTTAGCAAAAAAGTTATTTTTGATAACTACAAATATTACCTTTATAAATATTACATATCTAAATTATTATATTTTTACGTAGGTTCATCATAAGAGAAATATTTAAAAAGAAATTAGAAATAACTCATTTTGTAAATAGTCACATTTGAAAAAGAAGTTGTACTTCGAAACATATGTCATGTTAGTGTTTTTTTAAAAATTTTTAAAAAAAAAATTTTTATTTTTAAAATAAAAGTGTGAAAATCTACCAAATTTGGTTTTACTCTTTCAAAATAGAAATAACTCGTTAACGAACCAATCAAAAATATCTAAAGTTATTCTTTTGAATGTAGGTTTTAGTGCTCAAAAATTTTTTCTAAAATAATTAGGGAAGCCAAGAATTAACCTTATTTAAAATTACATGGAATTTCCTATGTCCCGCTCGACGATGCTACACCTAGTATGCATACCCTAATAACACAGTATTGTTACACGAACGTTCCAGAAATATGCACTTGGGACATTAGAAACGTCTCTGTCATGTTTCTTATTCTCCCTCAAACTTACCTGAAACGAGTGCTTTCGCCCTAGGTAAAAGTTCTGGACCTTAGTTAGCACTCGATAGCGCTTTCTTTCTGTCTCCACTCTATATAAACCAAAATTTACGTGATGGTTGTATTTTTAAAAATGTCACGCTCAATGTAGCCATTGACTAGATTAATAACCTGATTTACATGTTTTATTTTCATACGTATGTTCCTTTTTAATTTCTAATTTAAAACATTAAAATACTTTTTTGGAATTTTTGGTAAATTCTTTATATTTTCCAATAATAATGCCAATTATTACACCCTCTTCATTTTGGCTTGAATAGATTGCACGTAAAACGATTGTTTCTGCATTTGCCAAGTCTGATCAAACTTCGAATTGGAAGTGATTTTTCATGTAGCTTTACGTGAAAACTATACACGTCAAGAAGTTTATTACTTTTAAATTGTTTCATACTTTATTATAAGCGAGGCGAAACACCTTTTCAATTTCAACTGTCAACACTAATAAAATGTCTGTCATATGTCAATATTGTCATTGGATCTGATTATACGGTAGACGTGTTCGGTTAATACTCCGCGAGCAAATCAAATATGACAAATATTCCATTTTATACAGAATATCGTTCCATCCATACAATTTGTATAAATGGAACGATATTTTTATAAGTACTGTCGTTCAGTGCTACACTTTCAATACAAATAAATAGATTTCATCACGAGGGCTTCTGTTAATAATGTATTTTTTTAGCTCGCGGAGGATTAACCGAACTCTCCTGCTGAGCCAGAAGAAAGGGTATATTCTTCTATGTCGTATTATTTGCTTCGCACACTTTTTTAAAGGGACTAATAAGATAAATTTGACCTGCAGCAATTGTCTTGTGAAATAAAAATATTGTTCAAAATGTTCAAATTTAATGTTGGAGTTTGATGTTATTGTAAATTTCTGGTGATTGCAGTAATTAGGAAGTCAATTTAATTACGAGTATTAAAGCAAAAAAAAATAAACGCGTAGATGATCCTGTGATCAGCGTTCTTGCCTTCCATACGGAAGACTCGAGTTCAAATCATAGATGAAGAAAAATTAGGTGATTTTTTTTTTAATTTTATAAATTACTAAAAGTCATAAATTATTTTTAAATTAATTATTTTATCTTAATAACCTAAACAAATTTTTAATATTTGTAAATTTTCTTTAGTACTTTGCGGTTGTATTTCGAAGCACAAAAGCCTACTTTGGATAGTGATCGTAAAAAAACATTTATTTCAAATTTAATAGTAATTTTATTCCTAAAAAATGTTCGTTTTCAAATAATGCTCTTACATCTACATGTTTTGTTGGACTTTCAACACACTTTTTTACGATATATATCTTATCCAGTCAGTATTGCAGATCAGTGTCTGAAATTCATGAAATGTTACAGAAATTAGCACAAATAAATCATTTATTAACCGACTTCAAAAAAGAAAAATAATCTCAATTCGCTGGATTATTTATTTTTATTCATATTTTCTTTTTCGCACATTTTTATCCTTTGATATACAAATTTCCGATACCCAATCGTAAACAACTTTTTTTTTAAATTCACAATGTGGTACATAAAATAGGGACTTGTTTACATGACTTCGTACAAAAGTAAATTCTAATATCCGTTGAGTTAAACCCAAAGTTAGCTCTCATATAAAACGTAAACAGTATATTACCCGGTTTTATTGAATTCGTTGTACGGGCGATTTTTTAGCAGGTTAACAAGATCCGCTTTGGTATGCAAATACTGGGATGTTTGTTCGGCAAATAATAATTAAGTAGAGGCAAATGATCGTGAAATCGATCAGCAGCATATTACCTGCCGGAAAAGTAGGGAGTTAATAAGGTGATGCAATCCTTTAGCCATATTTATGTATTTCTATATATTTTTCTCTCGATTTTTTATTTTGGTTCAAATCAAATTAGTTTCATAGCAGGTACACTAGCTGCCTAGGTCTGTAGAGTCAAAACTAATTATTTTTAAGCTATTGCATAGCTTTTATCGCGGGCTTTGAGCGCGGCGACCGAATCAAGAAAAAAAAACGAAATCGTAACGAAAAAAAAACCTAACACTCCCCCACTCCGACCGGCATAGCGGTGCGGCGTTAAACAATATTAACTTCTCATATATTCAATAAAAGAAAATCGAAAAATCGAAAAATCGAAAAATCGAAAAATCGAAAAATCGAAAAATCGAAAAATCGAAAAATCGAAAAATCGAAAAATCGAAAAATCGAAAAATCGAAAAATCGAAAAATCGAAAAATCGAAAAATCGAAAAATCGAAAAATCTAAAAATCGAAAAATCGAAAAATCGAAAAATCGAAAAATCGAAAAATCGAAAAATCGAAAAATCGAAAAATCGAAAAATCGAAAAATCGAAAAATCGAAAAATCGAAAAATCGAAAAATCGAAAAATCGAAAAATCGAAAAATCGAAAAATCGAAAAATCGAAAAATCGAAAAATCGAAAAATCGAAAAATCGAAAAATCAAAAAAATCGAAAAATCGAAAAATCGAAAAATCGAAAAATCGAAAAATCGAAAAATCGAAAAATCGAAAAATCGAAAAATCGAAAAATCGAAAAATCGAAAAATCGAAAAATCGAAAAATCGAAAAATCGAAAAATCGAAAAATCGAAAAATCGAAAAATCATACTACCCTTTTTTGAATAGAATATTGCTTCTTTTCAATTACAAAAGTGCATAAACACAAAATAGTAATGAAAACAGTTTAAATTAAAATGACAAATTCAAAACCAATGCCTAGACATCTTGATTAACGAAATTTAATTAACTATTTCTTTAAATTGTAGGAACTATGATATTATCTCAAAATTATCCCATATAGGTATAGGATATATATAGGATCCCAGATACATCATTTCTATTTTATTATATGGAATATCTATATTAACACCTTAAGCACCACGAGGTATAAAGCGTGTGCCACACCCAATTTTGCTCCTGTGACCGCGCGTCACATATGTTGTGCCCGAGTGTAACAGTAGAAATAATCATCATGGGACCAGAAATTCCGATTGCAAGGTGGCGCTTAAATCAATTGGATACTTAAATAAATGTTTTTATATCAATTAAACAACTATAGTATGCAGTTTTTTTTTTTTTATTTCAGTTTTCATTATATTTTTCCAGTGTAAAAAAGATTGCTTTTTTCGATACCTAAATACAAATCTGAATGCTTAACTTTTTCAGCCAAGAAGTCCTAATCTCAAATTAATTATATCATTGAATATGTTTATTAATGATAAGAACATAAAGATAATGTAGTTATTTTAAAATTATTTTTAAAAATAAACATCCTTGATCTATGTATAACATTTAATAGGTAATCATCAATTAATAGGTAGGTAATCAATTTTATTTACAATATTTTCTACTGTTTTGATAATGGTTCAGTAAAAATAATTCAATATAAAAGGTATGTAGGTAGGTAAGTAGGTATCCTTAATTATTAAAAAAAAGTTCTTGTTAAAAGTTAATATTGTTTAACGCCGCACCGCTGGGCCGGTCGGAGTGGGGGGTGTTAGGTTTTTTTTCATTACGGTCGTTACGAAATTTCTTGATTCGGTCGCCACACTCAAAGTTCGCGATAAAAGCTATGCAATAGCTTAAAAAAATCGATGTGACAGTTATAACGCACGAAAACGACGTTTTAATACGACGCCATGCGATACGGATAATCCGCTCGAGTTGTAAAATATATTTTTCTTCGACCCACTAACGAAAATCTACAAAATTTTAAAAATGAATTTAAGTGTTACTAATAAAAAGATTTTAAAAATAATTAATAAGACATTTTGCATGACAAATCAATACTCAATATCTACGCTAGGCAGCTATTTTTTCCATTCTTAAAAATTAAATTGGTTGTATATTTATTTCTAAATATAAACAAATAACTTGTGGAATGCTATTATTTATCGATTCTTCACAAGAATCACTTATTTTTAATTAGTATGTATTTTTTTAATCTCAATATCTAAAAAATACACTGACAGTTGGACAGAATTGTTACTTATTTAAAACTAAATAGTAGTTTGGGCAACAAGAGTGAATATGGACCATCTACTCGAGTTGTGCAGTATATTTTTTTACGACTCATAACAAAAATATTAATTTTTGCAATACATTTAAAAATCATACTATTTTTCAATAGAGAATGAAGAGACCTTTCAAATGAGGTATTTACAAATTTGGGGGTTGCAACTGTTACTCGAAAGGGTTGGAAGGTAGGGTGAAATTTTTACATCGGAGGATGTCATTCTATAATCTAAAATTGACGTGTTGGATGTTATTCGGGACGATGGTGTAGCGGTCTATCGCGCTTATATTCATTTATAGGCAAGTATATGAGTCTGAGACTGCTGGGTTTCGAATCCCAGACCAGACCATGTGGATTTTTAATTAAATTGCATGGTTCGGTTTAGGATTTGATGTGTGGCGTATTAATAGAAATTCAATTTCTGTTGATATGACATGCAGATTAAAAAAATTCGCCATACATTACTGTCCCGATGATGGTGGGTGAGGTTTTCCGGGTTTTCCTCACCTGTAAGTCAAATGGCACCATCAATCATCTTTAAGTCGCCCCGGAGCGCCACGGCAAATAATAATAATAGCCGTCCCTTCCCCTACACAAGTCGTTCAGTCGACTTCAGGGGCTGAAATTCACTCGTAAGGGGGTGAATTAGGGAGAGTATTATTATTATTATATTATTATTATTACACACTGTATATTTATCGTCAATATTTATAAAATAAAACCGTACATTTTGGTAAATTGTAATAAAATTACCAAAAACCAATTCAGTTATAAATATTAAAGGGAAATAAATTGAAAGATGTCGGCCCGCAAGTATAACTGAAAAATTCCTGTGTGAAAAGTCTGTGGTTCAAATCCGGGTTGAAGTCAAATTCTTCTTTTAAGTTTATTTTATTTTATAAAGTAGTGAAATCTAGAAATTCAAATGTTTGTGTTAAATTTATTTAAAATTGTTATTTTATGTTAATAACCTCTACATTACTTATTAAAATATAGTAAATTTTCTTTAGTGATTGTTAAAAAAAATATACTATACATCTTGTAGTGGTTTGATCATATCTCTCTCCGCCTATGTGGCGTTGTGCTCAAACTTTGTCTTCGTGCAATTTGGTCATACATATCTACTCTTGTTACACGTGGCATGTATAAACACGAAATACTATCCAATTTTTGTAAATCGTACGTTTTGAAAATAACATACGAAAGTAGGTACTCAGAAAATCCTATTACCGTATCAAAGTCAGTCTTTACAATACTTACGCTTGGAATTTAAAAATTATATACAAAAACAAATGTAGTAAGTATTCTTGAATCAATCACCTTATTTGTTATTGTTTATTTGCATTTTTGTAAATAGTTCCGTGCCAACTATACCTATTTAGATTGCAACAAAAAAAGGTATATCGGAATTTGAAAAAACTGAAATCGCTGTTTATGTATTTCTATAATTTAGCGCTTTGACCTTATACCTATTCACCTAGCAAGCGAACTTAGAGAAAACGTAGCAAAATATCTGACGAAAGGAGGTTCTTATCTTAGATATGTAACTGCTCAGAAGTCTAAATAGGTTAGGTTTGAACTGCAGCCTCTAATGCTTTGCACAGCGTACCCGCCTCATTATTTCTGATTATGAATGCTAATACACAGGAAACATGGCCGATAGCGTCCCTACTACCTCTTACAGATAAGGTGCGGTTGCCTTATCGTGCCCCACCCTATATATTATTGGATAGGTGGTTGAAGGAATGTTGAAATTTGTAAAAAATATGCTATAATTACCACTTTGAAAAAGTTTTTTGATTTATTTTCCTTCATCCAACTGTCGGAATCAAAATATTGCCAAAAATCTACGTTTGCATAAAATTTTCAATTTATGGATAAGACTTTATCAAAAACAGTGTAAAACTTTTTTTAACCGATTAATATTATCATTTTTTATTCTGTTGAACTAAAACAAATGGTTGAGTATAATAAGTTAACACTTAATCTACAGAAGACAAAATGCCTACCTTTTACATCTAAAACCATTCATCATAGACCAGACTACAAAAAATGAGGCAATTGAGGAAATAGAGACTATAAAATATCTTGATATATCTATGAATAAACACCTCAAACGGGACATACACGTAAGAAATGTTATGCAAAAAATTCAATGACTTCTTTATCATCTTAAGTTTGGATATTTACCATTTAAAAACAATATATTTTTCGTTAATTCAGTCACAAATCATTTATGGAATAATTGGATGAGGAGCTATAAATGACTGTCACTTAGATTCTCTGAAAAAAATATAAAAATTGGCTTTAAAAATAATTTATGTTAAAGAGAACACGTATTCCACACAAAGCCTGATCTAAGAGAGCCAAGTTTTTGAGATTAGACATTTAATAATGTTAGAAATAAAACAACATTTAGGTAAAAAAATAAAATGTAATAAAACTATTGGTCAAATTAGCTCCTTCTACTTAGGGTCAAAATTATTTAATATGATGCCAAAAAAACTCCAAGTGATAAATACTTACAAAATATTTAAATTTAAATTTATAAAAAATTGATCTTTTCTAAAGGCAGAACGTTCTCAAATAACGTAATAAACAATAATTAAAATAGCAAACAAAATTGATAAAATAAACACCAAAATTCTAATTAATAACAAACAATCCCGATATTAGACGCTTTATCCTGATTTTTGACCTATCCTTACTTTCCCAATATATGCCACAAAAAAAACAATATTATTATAAATTGATTTAATGTAGTTCTTAATTATTATTATTATTATTATTATTTCTAATGTGTCCATATATATGTTTAATATAATATTTTTTAATCAAGCACAAGTTGTATTTAAACAACTTCTTGTGATATTTTTTATTTATATACCTACCTATATTTGCAATTGTATAAAAAAATGTATTTTACTATGGTAAATAAACTGTTTTGTTTTTATTATTATTATTACCATGTAGACACTTTGAATTTTATAAGGGTATTAAAGTAGCAACCCTTATTTTATTTTATGTTAGAACTTTTAGTCGGGTTGAATTTATTCTTATTTATTATCACCTCCTTCTCTCTATTTCGTAAATTAATAAATTTTACAGCTTCACCACGTACTACTTAAATATTAAATAACTGGTATAGTTATACAAATTTAAAGAGCTTTTATAAACGACGTTATCAAGAAAATGAGTACACCTTCTTGGACCGCATTCGTTTGTAAACAATAAAACATTAAAGAAAAGACATTATATTGCGTGTTAGTCTGCTATAAAAAGTATCGTAACAATGAAATCGATTGGTATAGCTATTTATAATAAAACATCTCAATTTCGCAGACAGTTTGACATTTCAGTACTCATCTATATTCCAATCAATTAGCATAATATCAATTTATTAGACATATTCCGGGATGATTAGTTACAGAGGTATTAGTAAAAATTTATTGATAAAAATAATTATAATTAAAATACCTAAATGTATTTTTACCAGAAATCGTTGCCTTCTTATTAACAAAGCACCAAATTGCAAATCAAATGGGTCAAAGAGCTAATGCTGGGCTACAGTGTGATCCAACTAAATGAGAAATTAGATAAATAAATGGAATATTAAAAATTCCTCTAAAATTATAAAATATAATACATGTATATTTATGCATAGAAAGGAAAAAATATCTAAGTGACCAAGATGACTGTATACAAAACTAATTTTGACGTACGAAAGTGGGAACTGGATCATGAAAAAATAAAAACAAATTGCAATGATGGAAATTAAATAAAATCCAAAAATAAATTAAATAAAATCCAGAACGAAATGATAAGAGCTAAAGATCCGTTACGAAATAACTATAAACAACATGCAAAAAGTATATGAGAGACTTTATTATAAATTACTAAATTAGAATGAGTAAAAAAAATAAATTGTATATATACTAGTTATTACTCAACATCTTCATATTTACGTTATGGTACAAATATAAAGTTTTGATTATATACTATTTTTACTCTCAAACACAAACCATGCCAACCACTATACCCTATTATTCTCTAATAGTAAATTGAAAAGTCATATGACGTCTTCATTGTAGAGTTAGGTGTATGAAGCAGTGGTGATAAAACTCTCATCCAGGCGGCTCCAAAACTAAAAATCTGATGTGTCCAACACATGACTTTCCTATCTAGTTATTATAGGCTTTTCCGGTTATTTTGTACAACCTATTGCAGCATCTCTATAAATGTTTAGAGGATAAACTAAATATATAGGTACATTGTCCACATACATCTACCTCGAAACATTTTTCTATAGATATTCATGGATAACGAAAATACTGAAAAATTTAAATTTCCTACAATTTTTTCATTACGGTCCATTTTAGAAAAATCATGTAAAAACAAAAATTATAGAGATCGATATCGCAAACAACTTTTATTTCAAAAACTTTCATAAAAATCAGAATTTTGCACATTTTGTCAAATTTCTCGAATACGGACAATTTCAGGAAATTTTTACATAACACAAAAATTATAGATAATAATATTAGAAGTAACTTTTATTTAAACAATTTTTTTCTCCAAACATTAATAACAGATATATTCCATAAAATATAAAAACGGCCTCCCATAAAGTACCCCCCCCAGATGTTCCGACTTTGTCCAAAATCTAATCATTTCACGTCAGGCCGAAATAAACCTTAAGTTTAAAATTTAATGTTTTTTTCTTTATCCGTTTTTGAGTTTTCTTTAAAATTCGAAATTTACACATTTTCTCAAATATCTCAAATACGGTCCATTTTAGAGAAATTATGTATAGAATAAAAATTATAGAGAATTATATTACAAACAACTTTTATTTGAACAATTTTTATAAAAAATTATTTTTTTTACATTTTGTAAAATTTCTCGAATACGGACCATTTTAGGAAAATTTTGCATAAAACAAAAATTATAGACAATTATATTAGAAGTAACTTTTATTTGAAGAATTTTCTTCTCCAAACGTAAATAACAGATATATTCCATAAAATATAAAAATGACCACCTATAAAGTACCCCCCCAGATGTTCCGACTCTGCCCAAAATCTAATCAGCTCATTGGACGTTGAAACAAAGCTTAAGTTTAAAATTTGGTGTTTTTCTATGTATCGGTTCATGAGTTATGCGTTATACAGACACACACACACACACACACACACACACACACACACACACACTCACACACACATACACACACACACACACATACACACACACACACACACACACACACACACACACACACACACACACACACACACGCACGCACGCACACACACACACACACACACACACACACACACACACAGACATCATCGCGAAAATAGTCAAAACGGATTCAGGGGACCTCAAAACGTAAAAATCCGTCGAAAACTCGAGGTCGAAAAAAATCATGATTCCTATACTTTCCTTATATCTGTATACAGATAGGAAAGTAAAAAAGGAAAAGGAGCGGGAGTTCTCCAGCAAAAGACAACAATTGACATACCAATAAACGTTACTCTGGCGACGATCTTTCATACATCAATAATCGTTATAGAATTGAAAGCGAAAGACTTGTATACATTTCTCTTTTACGCAAACAAGTCTATAAATATCTTTTCGGATAGCCAGGCAGCCCTCAAAACCCAGAGCTCCAATACAGTTGACTCAAAGCTGATTTGTAACTGCATAAATAGCCTAGAGTGTCTCAGTGCCGGGAACAAAGTTAGATTGATCTGGATGTGAGGGCAATGACAAAGTCGACACGCTAGCTAAAAAAAGAACTAAACTTGAGTTCATAGAAACGCAACCATTCCTAGGCATTCCAAAGAGCACTGCCAAAGGAATTATCTTGAAATGGTATAACACTCAAGAACTGGAGTGATACCCCAGGACTGATTCATTTGAAGGCGTTTATACCCAACCCTTCCATGAACGTCTCTGCTCCGTGATTGAAGTAGGAACAATCTAGGAATTTTAACGGAACCTATTATTGGACATTGTCGTCTGAATAACCCCATGTCTCTAACAAAGATCGTACTGTCTATTCTGCAATGAGTAAGACTAATGTGCAGAACATATTTGACGTGCCTGATCTGTCTTGAAAAGAACTAGGTTCTAGACCATTCCTCATGGTCTGTGACTTAACTAGAATAAATAAGAAATACCTTAGTGATTCCATTGCCAAAATAATTGCAAAGCGAACTTTAAACTTTTATCTAGTATTTCTTCGTTGCTTTGTAAATCAGTTTTGGTTTTCTTTGTTATATATTTTCATTGCTTTCTCGAACAGTTTTTTGTTAAGTTCTTAAAGTCTAAAAGAAAATGTAAATGATTTAAATTGAATAAATGGTTTTAGGGTTAATTTTCTTCTGTTTATTTTATTTACTTTAGACAGGTTATTGTATATAATTAGCATAATAAATAATTAAATCCCCAATTAATCTGGATATTTTGAAACTAAGTAGGTTATTGTGAGAAATTGGCAAAATATATTTTAATTTACCTTTTACGATTAAATATTACTTTCTGTTGATGCAATTAGTTTATCCGTGTATATCCTCCAACAATCATTTTCCTGGTACACTTTCATGAATAATGTGTTTCTGAAGAGCTTTCCATAAGGATTTATGTACTAAAGAAAAAAGGATTTATTGGTTTTACAAAGAGAATTTTATTTTCAACTAAGTATAAAACTCACATATATATATACAGAATAAATAGGATGGGCCCAAGTAGACTACCCTGCGGGGCGCCAAAAGTAACTTCATTAGAACGAGACAAATATTGCTTACCATCAACTTTCAAACAACTTTTTGAGATTTTTAAGGCAGATAAGATTTAAACCAGTTATAGGCATGACCACGAATACTCATTTTAAAATGTTTTTTAATGAATAATTGGTGGCTCACACAGTCAAAAGCCTTTGAAAGGTCTAAAAAAAAACACTATGAGCTATGAAACCTTTCTCTGTAACGTGTGGAGGGTTGGTTATCCTCACGGCACTTAGGCCTCACTAGGCCCATTGTGCATCCTCCTAAGATGATAGGCAAATCCTAGCTCGTGAGCCAGCCTACAGATTTAATGTATTTGACAACGTCGCCAAGAAGTACTTCTCTTATATCGCCCGGTGTTAGCCGATACTGGTCGAACACAAATCTTCTGATAAATGAGAGCTTCAAGCAATCGTTAAGGATATGCACGATGGTCTCATCTTTTTGTTTGAATCCTCTGCAGAGTGCGGATTCTGACAACCTCATGATATGGAGATGCTTCCGTACTTGGCAATGACCAGTCAGAATGCCTGTGACTAGGGATAGATTCTGTCTAGTTATGTCAAGTACTTGTTTGCTGCAGTGTTGTCAGGATAACTAAAGAGCTCCATAGCAACTCTGCAGTTTCTTGTTTCATCTCATCTTTCCTTATATTTTACAAGGGAATGTTCACTAATTAGGTCTGTCCCTACCGATTTTGTCAGGCTAATAGAAGGTCCAGGTCCAAAAAGTATTTGGTTGGCTGCTTTCTTGGCTAGTTAATTAGCAAGACGGTTACCTTTTGATGTGGCGTGACCTTTAATCCATCTTAAAGTGACTATGAATAAGGAGATAGATAAATACTTGCTTAGTGGTCTCGTATGGTATACGGATGGATCTAAAACTAACAAGGGAACAGGCTCTGGCGTACATGGAGTTAATCCCAAATGCGAAATCATCGTCTCACTAAGAAAATATGCCACTGTATTTCAGGCTGAAATACATGCAATCAAATTGTGTGTACGAGAGAATTTAAGAAGGAAGTACAAAAAACAAACCATCCTAATTCTCTCATATAGCCAAGCAGCCTTAAAGGCTATTGATTCAAACAGAATCAAGTCAAAGCTTGTCTGGAACTGCCTTGGAATACTAAATGACAGGACACGAACCTATATTTAGGATAAGCAAAACTTCTGCTTGACAGACAGTGAACAGGTGGATAATAACAAAACACCAAATTCACTGGCAACAGACGAGAGGGCACATAATCAGTAAGCTCATGCTAAGGGGACCAAACCCACGCATGACTACTGAGGCACTACAACTCGCAAGGCCTCAGATATCCACCATTGAGGGATTACTAACGGGACACTGCTTGCTGAAATACCTTTATGTGATGGGATTACACTATGATCCCACTACGTGTAGACTCTGCGTGGAAGAGGAAGAAACCTCATACCATCTCTTGCACATAGCTATTTCAAATACCTTCGAAAAAGAGGACAGTATACTTATGGGCCTGTAATTATTATTTAACATAGGATCCCTTTTTTGAATGACGTTCCACTGCAACTCTTAGCTGAATTGGAAAATAACCACTTTTAAAATGATGATAAAAGATAGTGGTTCTGATATATAGTTTATTTCCATAGTATGAACCTTTTATCGCACACGTGTAGGTATAACAGATCCAATCATTTCCGACCACCGATTTTTTCGAGCAAAAAATCTTTATCTCTCATCTACTAAGCATCACGCTGAGATCAGATATATTTTTTTCAATTTACAATGTAGTTTTGTATGTATTGTAACTTAACGGTTTCATAATATGTATGTAAATTTGTATTTTATTGGGTTTAGGGCCAGTTTTTTTACCTCTGATAAAAGTTGAGAGTAACTACTCGCTGTTTAAACTATAGGGCTATTGTTTGGTAATATGTCAAGTAAACCTACACGTAACTTTACTCAGAGGTGAAAAGATAGGCCCTTAATACAATAATTATCTTGGTTTAATGAAGCGATTGGTGTTTTACGGAGTAAACCATTCCAGTTCTTCTGTTATTCTGCCACTAGTAGGGATGTTGCGATACCAGTATATTATTGATACCGGTATCGAAAAGAGTATCGGAACCAAAGTATCGATACCAATATCGATAGGCTCTCGGAACCAAATTATTGATACCGATATCGGTAGAGCAACAAAAAAAGGTCATAAGGTACGCCGACATACAATAAAGTGATCCTACAATATACTTTTTGTATGTATTGTAATGTCAAAACTAGTAAAATATTGAAACGAAAGTAGTAGTATCGAAACAAAAGTAGTAGCGATTTGGATAAAGTATCGAAAGCAAAGTATCGGGTATTAAATTACCTGGTATCGAAAGAAAAGTATCGATACCAGTATCATATCAGTTAGACAGGGCCAAAAAAATAAAACAATTTTTTTTAGCGAAACTATGAAAATATTGTTCATGACGACAAAAAAAATTTTCCTGAAAGTTTGAGCCCTTAATAATAATATTAAGAGGCGCATCATTGCAGTTATTGATTTTTTAACAGTTGTCGCGTTTTTGCATAAATTTCGGACTTGGTCAATTTTAAAAAAAATTTTCATCTCTTATCCTTGTAGTAAATTAAATTCCCCACAAAAAAGATTTCTTAGTAAATTTTCGTAAGGCGAGTCTATTCTTTGTAATCGAGCCTTAAACATTGGTATATATTTTCAATTTTTCACTTTGCATTTGGGATTTCCAAAATGAACGTAAATAGGGTAAAGCATACAGTGATTGGCCTCGGGGTAGTGATTGGCCATATTGACTTTAAATCACAATATTAAGGATACTCTTTTGCTTTTTCTTAATTAGGCAATTGCGAAACATACTCCAACTATTTATTTAGTATGCCTAACTTTTTGGAGCACTTGGCAACGTTCAGTTAGAAATGGCGCTAATGTATCCAGACGGTATACATACAACGTGAAGAATAAGTGAAATTCTTGTGATTTGGTTAAGTTCAGAGTGACACAAGTAAGTTAATATCTTTGGAATTTATTAATTATTATGTTGTGAATGTGTTCTGGTGATTTTATATTATATTTAGTGTTAATTTTAAAGATATTTTTTTAATATAACCATAAAAATGTATAAAATAATACTAGGCCAATAACTGTCCAACAAAAATTGGCGGGAAAACAATTATTGGCCCCGGGGACAATTACTGTGTTTAGATGAACCATTTTTAAAATAAGATATTTTCAGAGCAAAATAGAATAACAAAAAATCCTATAAATCAATAGGACTAATAGGGGTCATTTTAAAGCCTCTAAATAGTGGTTGGCCGGGGGCCAATGACTGTGATATAGGTGGGGCCAATAACTATCTAAGTTTAAATATAAGGTGTCTAATAATAAATGTACAATTTTACTCTTTTAAGCTTTTTGTTAAATAGGGATAAAGAAATTTGGAAAATTGCATAAAGTGAAAAGCTAGAACTTTCTAGAATACACTGTAAAGTATGTTCGAAGTAAAGTAACGCTAATTTGTCTACATTGTGCTACGCATTTTTATTTACCTTTTCTAGAGTATTTTTATTTTACTAATTACTACTGGACTCCGATATTATTTATAGAAGTTTAACTCTTCTTTATTGTTGCAGATATTTTAATTTAAAAATTCCCAAGATTATTAAGGGAAATATATATTCAAAAAAGTACACAGAAGACGATCTACAAAAAGCTTTAAACGACATTAATAACGGAACAAGTTTAAGAAATGCCGCTCGAAAGTATAATATACCAAGGGCCACTTTGCAATTCAGGAAAAGCGATAAATTTGTTAAAAGTTCTTTCGGGCCAAATCCAGTTCTTACAACTGCAGAAGAAACATTATTATGTGAGTGGATTCTCGAAAATGCAAAAAAGGGATTTCCCCGACGAAAAGAAGACCTTCAATTGTCTGCAAAGGCCATCTTAGATAAGTTTCCAAGGGAAAATCCATTTAAGGATAATCTACCAAATGATGGGTGGTACAAAGCCTTCCTGCGGCGACATCCAATACTTGTAGATCGTACCCCAGAACATGTTACCTCAGCAAGCTCTAATGTCAGTGAAAAAGACATAAAAAAATGGTTTGGTCATATAGAATCGTACCTTATTGCGAAAGGGTATAACAATATATTAAGTGACCCAAAGCGAATATTTAACGGGGATGAAACATGTTTTAACCTGTGTCCCAAAACGTCAAAGGTGCTCGCTCCACGGGGTACTAAAAATGTATATGAAGTCGAGCATGCTTCTTCAAAGTTAAATATTACCGTAATGTTTACATTCTCCGCAGCAGGGCTTCTAACTCCCCCTATGGTTATATTTCCCGGTAAAAGGCTAAGAGCAGAAATTGGAAATGCAGTGCCTCCTGAATGGGGAATTGGTTTAACGGAAACGGGTTGGATGAAAGCAACTGTGTTCTATGAATATATTTCGAAAGTGCTGTATCCATTTTTAAAAAAGAACAACATTGAATTTCCAATTATACTGTACGTAGATGGTCACAGTACACATTTGACTTACGAATTAAGTGAACTTTGTAAGAGATTGGAAATAATTTTAATTTGTCTCTACCCAAATGCTACCCGAATTCTGCAGCCCGCAGATGTATCTGCTTTTAAGCCAATCAAGACTGGTTGGAAGAAAGCAGTATTAGAATGGAGACGAGAAAATTTGAATGAAAATCTCACTAAAGACAAATTCCCTCCCATATTAGAAAAAGTCATAAAACAATATGCCAAGCAAAAAACACTAGAAAATGGATTTAAAGCTACAGGTCTATACCCCTTCAATTGCAATGCCATTGATTTTTCCAAATGTTTGGGTAGTCAGTCTTTAAAGCATGACAATAAAATTTCAGAAATGACTACGATTTCGTTCCAGACATTTAGTAATATAGTTGGGAATGAATATCTATCAAAATTTCAAAATGACACGTACAATAAAAATATTGTATCGGAATGTACACTGTATAAAGTATGGAAAGCATTTGATAACAATGAACCAGAAGCAACTAAAGAAATGGAAGCAGAGAATCTTGAAAACGTTTCTAGTTTAAGCCAGACAGAAAATATAGAGGCAGAAAATCTTGAAAACGTTTCTAATTTAACCCAGCCAGAAAATATAGAGACCAATGTAACACTAGAAGATAACTTGTCATTGAATGGTTTTCAGATAGAACCCAATAGTAAGTCTGAAAATATTAATAACGAAGAGTTCTTCGAGACCAATCACAATGAAGAATTTAGTATTGATATAGCTGATATTCCCGTAATATTTGATGATCTCCAAGTTAATGGAAATAATGGAGTCATAATTGAGGAACAAATTTCTGTCAATCAAGAACATATTAATAATAGTTCGAAGTCTGACAATACTATCCTTAATCAAATTGAAAATTACCCTAACTTGGATCCTCGAGATCTTCTAGCATGGGCCAAATCACCTAAACGAAAGGGAAAGCGATATATAGAAAAAAAAGAGTTTGTGATAACTGGCACAAATTGGAGAGAAAATAAGAGAAATGAAATCGATGAAAAAATTAGAAAGGAAATGGAATAAGAAGAGCGTAAAAAAGTGAGAGAACAAAAACAAGCTGAGAAAAATGAAAAACTAGCTGAGAAGAATGAAAAACAAGCAAAAAAAAATAAAAAGCATTAAATTAAATTATTTTTTTAATTTCTTTATTATATTTAATATTATTTCTACTTTTTCCAACAATAATCAATTTAAGATATCTACTTTGCTTTAAATAAAAGTTCGGAATATGACTGACTTTTTTTAAATATACCATAAAAACACGTATTCAGATTTCACGGAATACAACACAAATAAACTTTTTTAAATGAGATACCCTCTATGTTATTAAATTTCTGGGATATTTTTTTTTAATTTCGCAAATGTATATTATTGATAACCCTATCTTACACCGTCTGTTCTCGAGTAATTTAACGTTGATAATGTAAACATGAAAAAGTTAACATTATTAAAGTAAAAGCTATGAAAATCACAACTATTATATTTGATAATAAAATAATCCAAATAGGTAGTTTACAGTGAGAAAAAAAAAGTGTAAATATTTATAAGATACCTATTCGACATAGATTATCTATGATATTCGACGTTTAATTAATCAGGAAAGAATAAAGATCATTTCGAAAATTGAATAAAATATATATATCTATGCTATCCTTATTAAAAAATATTCATGTTAAATCCTGTGAAATATGCACACCACTGATATGGTCATTTGATGATATTTTTACAAAATTTGGTCAATGTAAACATTATATAATAATAATAATTATAGCATAAAGGGAGGGTAATTTATAATGAATAACCCTGTTAGGTACCATAAATTTTCAGTGAACAAAATTTTAATTCGCACTTTTTACGTAGATTAAAGAAAAATGTAATTTTGTGCGTTTTCTTGGTGCAGACATTTTGCGACACACTGTATATTCAAATCCAAAACGATGAATTTTCTTTTAACACATATCTATTACAAATTTATTAGCAAAATTTAAATACTTGTTATTTTCGGTATATTTCTCCTTTAGACACACAAATTTTTAGTTTCATTGTCAAAAGATTTAAATAAAATTATCGGACCTTATAATATTCTATTATAATTTGATGATCCCGAGTGGCCATAGCAAAAAGACGAAATTTGAGCATGAAGATTTAGATGTCATTAACGTAAAATTAATGTTTTACCAATTTAGAAAATAAAATTAAATAATAAAAAAAAAGTGTCCACTCGGGGGTTTGAACTCGGAACCTTTCGATTCGTAGACAAGTACTCTAAATTTTCGTTATGAAGACTTATGAAAAAGTTTTACTTTTTAACGTTGATAATCAGACTGCTTTTAATTTCATTAAAATCTCAGTTTATTTCTAAATATAGACGAATATCTTGTGGAATGCTATTATTTATTGATTCTTTACAAGAATCACTAATTTTTATTTATATTTAATCTAAATAACTAAAAAAATATATACTGACAATAAATTTGACGGAATTGTCACTTATAAAGTTCTAACATCTGACGTAGAGGGCGTATCTAACCAGTAAATAAAATCGTTAGTTCAATGATTGTACCAATAGATGTCGGGCGCGATTGCCTCCAATAACTTTTACATGGCGATTATCCTACTATAGTTCTTTATACAATGACTATATCTTATAATTTCTAGTCGACGACTGGCTGTTGCGTTTTCCTTAGTTTGAGTAGGTTGTTGAAGCATTTAAATCACATATTTCTGAGGTACCTTGATCAAAGTCGAAGAAAATCTTTTTAAGATTCATTTCATCGGATGTAAGGTATACATTTTAAAAGGAAGCATTTTGAGACGAAATAAAGCGATTTAAAAACGTAGTTTGTATTTTATTTTAAATGTTCCTCTATTATTTTATATTATTTTCATCTTTTCAAATGAAAGCAATATAATATTAAAGGTATAATCTTTCAGTTTAGCAAAAAAGTGTATTATATCTATGAAGTTTTCCGAAATATCTCTACAAAGGTAAACCAGTATATGTACGCTTAATTCCCTCTTTATCAGCATTGTGTATTACTCTCATATCAAGCTTATTAGGATGCACCTTGATCCTATCACTATATTTTCTACTGTGTGCACTTTTACAATTGGGTTTAGGCCCGGGTTTAGGGATTATTCTATTCTACACACACATACCGTGAGCTTTGCAGATAAAACAAAGCATTTTTGATTAAAAGCGTTGTAGAATATAAGACCCGAATTGTATACTGATCCTCATAACGTGATAGGTACAAATTGGTTTATTTATTGAAACATACGTTAAAATCTTCTAAACACTGGAAACTTTTGTTTCTATATACTAGTTATTGTTCAAGGTAATGCATATAAGTAGATGGCGAGTTTGCACTGCTCAATAAATCTGCCACTAAATTTGAAATTAAGATGCGCGGTGAAGAGTTCATTTCATTGATTGTTTTAGAGTGAGCACTTCGGTAAAGATAATTGGGATCTGAAGATAAGCGATACGCCCTCTACTGTGAACTAAAAGTTGTGGCATTATACACCTGACCGTCTATGTTCTGTCAAGTTTTGTTTATTGTTTATCAGGTCATGTCAATATTTTAAAATTTAACAAGTATTTTGTTTGAAATACCTTATTTAATAATAAGCTAATGCTTCAAATTTTTATCATATATAATAAAATATTATATTATTTGGAATATCAGTAAAAAACACACTTGTTGTGTGCCTCAATGCAGCCCTAAAAAAATGGACCCTTCTTTTACATTTCGTCTGCTTCCTAAAGTTGGTAAATGTAGGGTAACTTTTATAAAATGCAAGTGGAAATTCATGGTTACAAAAGTTGAAAATTGAAAAGCCAGTATCAAAGTATTTGAAAGTTTATTCCCATGCACAGCATTTTAATAGTATATTACATTACGAGTGTGGAAAATCACTTTTCACACAAGTGATGTACAATATTTTTCCTACGACCACAAAATAATGTCATCAAAAAATGTAAAACCAAGGTTATTATTACTATAATATTTAAAATGTATTTAAAAAAATAATCAACAATAATCGTATTTATTTAATTTTTATATTTTCTAAACAAAAAAAAACTAAAAAAAAAATAAAAAACAAAAAAAAAATTCTGCTCCGCCAGGATTTGAACGCGGTCTCAAATGGCAAAGTTCATAAGTTCGATGTTCTAACCACCTGAGCTAATAGCCCTTATGTCAATTGAATGACCTAATCGGTTATCTATTTAACCAGAATAAAGAGCAAACATTATTTTAAAATTATTTTAATAATAGTTGTTAAAGATAAATATCTAGGATCTAATTTACAACAATTTCAATAATTTAACAATCATATCGATTTTAGAATTAATATGGACATTACATAAATCAAAATAGAAATTAGGTGTTTGACATTTTGTGACAGCTACTTCGAAAAGTAACATATTCGTACACGGATGGAAAGTAAATTCTTATTTATACGCGTGTGATATAGGGCACTTTCCATAGGACTTTATATATAGTGTGATATGTATCACTTTCCTAAGTAGTCGTAGGAAAAGATGATTATTTGCCCAGAGGTAATATAGATTTATTTTTCGATGGAATGTTTTTATTTTACCTTTTTTTGTGTTGTAGATGCCTCATCCAAAGTGAAAATAAATTATAAAAAAAACGCTGTGCTTTTCTGCCAGTTTTAAAGTAAATGTTTGACGATTCTGTTCGATAAACTTCAAAATCAAATATTGAGAGAACAAAAAAAAGATCCAAATAAAAAAAAGTTCAATCAGTGTTAAATGTGATAGTGAGAATAAACAAGTAATAGTTGAGAGTGATTTGTTTTAAGATAGCCTAGCTACTCACACCAAACAAGACTTAGAGGTTGCAAATACTCTTTTTCAAGTGTATTGACATTAGTGTACAAGTGCATACCCCAAATATTAAAACAATTTCAGATCTTTTAAAATGTGACAGAGTTATGTTCATTCACTGGCATTAACAACTTTAACATACTGTACTAGAAAATACAGTGAAATCAGCTGAAGTACTTCGGATGATGGTCTATTGGGTATAATAAAGAACGTTTATTATTATGTAAACATAAAAAAATATTTGATTTTTATATCTATTGCTTATATTAATAGCCTTTTTACCAACTATTCCATTACAGAATTATATAAAAAATATACAAAAATACCTTATCAATGTATAATCATTACAAAATGTAACTGTACGCAATGACTAGTAAACTTAGGAATAATAAAAATAATTATTAAAAAGAGTATTCTCTCAAGTACAAAATCAATCATAAATTTCAAGCTGTACATTTTCATTTAATACATGAAAGAAGAGATTACATGAATTACTTATGTTATTATGTATGTTATTAATTTAATAATTTATTCACACAATATCCAAACATTACAAACATCAGTGCGTTAAAAAGATGAGAAATAAGAACACTTTCGAAGTGTCATACAACAATTGTTTGTAAGAAAATAAGTAACATGAATTAAATATTATATTGCAGAAGTATTAAGACTAAAAACTAGTACAAACTACAAATTAAAATTATATAAATTTTATATCAAAACTAACAAACAAAAAAAAATAGTACCTACTTGTGTTAATAGATGATTTTAAAAGGACAATTATTCTGTATGTGTTTAAAACATCTTTTTAATAAAATAATTATGGAACATTGAAATAATAAGATTATCAAATCGTTTATGCAAACATAAAAGTGAAGCCATAAATATTTTGCTTCCGTACCAAGGACACATGTTTTTTTAGTAATCATAAACTGATTTTAGATTTATTTGAAAATATAAAAGAATCTTGTGTAGTGCCATTATTTATCGATTCTTCACAATAATCATTTGTAATTATATTTAATCTCAATAACTAAAAAATATACTGAAAATTAGTATGACAGAATTGTCACTCATTTAAAACTTAAAAAAATAATGGTATCCTGGTCACCAAATATGAACTGTCATTGGTGGATTTCATATCTGTACAGTGTTCTTCATAGAATAGATAAATATATTCGTTCAATGGCCTACTTTTTCGTTCTGTAGTCAGTGCGTAGAATAAATAATATACATGTGGGTGTAGAACAAAATCATAAGGTATCCAATCAAATTAGCTTGATAGTTCTTTTATTATTTGAAACAGTATACACCTAGAACACTTTATTAAAACTCCTGAAATATGTGTGCACTGTCCATTGTTCCCAGCTTAAAACAAACATTGCCATTCACCAATTTCCAACATCTTGTGAATGAAAACTGGCCTACAACAATATGGGGATCTGCATTCAATGTACTAGTTAGGAGAACAACTGCATAAACAGATATACGTTTATCACTAAATTCATTCTTTCCACATAAAAACTATGTGGCCTGCTTTTAAAATAGCCTCTTCTTTATTAACAGTCCTGGAATTTTCACCTGCACCAATATACTTCATAAGTTCTATTAAACTTAGCCTTATTTCAGACATCTCACTAAAAATAGAACAATTATATTAATATTTTATTAAAAGATAACACAAACATCTTAAATTAACATAAATGAATGAAAGTTACTTAAAAACAAAATTAATAGAGGGTTAAATATATATTTTACTTTAACCTAAAAACTATTGAAATAGAAGTGTCTAATCACTAAAAATTAACAACAATGTTTTCCTTAAAATAGCACAATATAAACTAAATATTGTCTGTTTGTTTACAAACTCAAAAATGTAAACAATAACAAGCCACAACTTTTAGTTTAAATGTTAAGTACAGACGGCGCAGTGATCTTAATTTTAGATCCCAATCGGTAGAACGCCGTCAACAAAAAAAATATTTACACAGGAATTGAATTACTGAAATGTCACGAATGTCAGTCCTAACGAGTAACGACGAACATTTTTTGAAATATTGAGACTATTACGAGTTGTAGTTTTAAAAAATTATTAACATTCAGGCAGTCCGCCTCCCTGGGGCAGCCCATGGAAAGAGGGTATAATGAGTATAACAACAACCATAAGGGATTACAACTGACAGATAATGTATCGAAAGAAGTTTTTTTGAAATCGTGGTAATCCATGTACCACAACGATAATACAACACTATGTTATTGTCACTTATTAATAGCAACATTCTATTACCTCATTTAATCGAAATCTGCTTTATGTGACATAATAATTATATCCTTTATTTAAATAATGCAAAAAATATGTAAAAATGATGGTCATAAAAATTTTTAAAATGTACTATTATCATTTCCTAATGTCCCCAATGATTACAGCAATTATTGTGTAATATACTATTTTTCAATTTCAATAAATACAATATCCTTTACTTAAATCTAAAATGAAAATATATAATGCTTTGCATTCTATTTTACCTCTTTACAGTTTAACAGACCCCCTTTAACACCCATATTCAATAAAAAAAATAGAATCAATACGCTTTATCCCCTTTTCCTGAAGATTTCAATATGATATCGTTTTTTTATTTCTAAGTTAGAATTTTTTTCAATATTTCAACCTCCCTTATCCCCCAATTTTTATTCAGATTTTGTTCATTCCCTTACAGAACTTGATTTTTACTAAAAATTTATGTTAATATCGTTTTTTGGTGTTTGATTTTATTTTTTTTTATTTCAGCCCCTCTTAACTCCCCCCTCCAGTTTGTTCACAATTTTTTTTAAATCAATTGTGTTTGCCCCCTAATAGAGCTTGATTTTTGCTAAAAATTTTAAGTTGAAATTATTTTCGTTTTTAAGTTGATTTTTTTTTAATTTCAACCCTCTTTAAACCAAGGGCGTAGATAAGGGGGGCAATGGGGATAATTACCCCCTCTAAGCCATAGTCAACATCAATTTTTTTACAATATTTCAATTTGTGTTATTGCAAACAAGTTTTTGTAAAATTTATATGGATTTGAAAAATACATAATATTTTTGGATATACAGGGTGTTGCGTTTTTGCCTGACAAATAAAAATTTATGTTTTTTAAACAGAACACCCTATATTTTATTTTATTTTTAGAACGACTTTGAAATACTGTATTTAACCCTAGAATGTTTTTAAAAAATATTACAGTGTTGCCAAACAATTTTTTTTAAATTAGAGAATGATACTGACTGATTAAATTTTCATAATTTAGGTAGGTTTAAATTAATTTCAAAATTGTTTAATATACAAACTTATAAAATAATAAGCTAACGAATAGAGGTGATACAACTGGTTTATTCTATACAGAGTGTTTTGAAACATGTCTTAAATATGGCTAATTTTAAGTTCAGTTTCATCCTCTTATAGAGCTTAGTTTTTTTACTAAAAATTTCATGTTGATATCGCTTTTTGTTTTTTGAACAATGATTTTTTCAATTATTTTAACCTTCTTAACTATTTATTTCTTTTCAGATTTTTTTCATAATCAATAGGCTTTATTTGAAAATTATCTACGAATTTCTCGGTAGTTCCTTAAGAATTCCCGTAATTCCGCGACAATTCCCGCAATTCTTCTCAATTGCTTAAATTTCTTTAAACCTGTAACTTCCTCCCGATATGATAGATCTAATTCCCTTAGCGGTATACCGTTTCATCTTTGAACAATCGTGGTCTGCACTTTTTCTCTACAATACAGCCGTCTAATGACACACTGGCGTGCCGTAAATAAAGTTAGAGTCCAAACAATAAATTGGTTGAGCTGGACCAACACCTGTATAGTCCAGATTAGGTCAGTCTGACCTTCTTTCATTCGGAAATTTTAAAAGATAGTACATGTGATGCTAAGCAAGATATTCATGCATATTTTGAAGACGACGGTTAATCTCTGTTATTTGTTTTTTGATTTTGTTGGTAAAACCATATCTATTCTTTAATCTAAGGTAGTAGAAAGTGTAAAGGAAAAATGAGATAGGAATACAAATTATATACAATTGAGATGAAGAGAAAATAACTTTTCCTATTTCTTCAAATCCAAGAATATTTGCATTCATTTTTCACTTATTAAAATGGTCCGTGTATCAAAATTATTCAAGAAAATCAAAACCACAAGTAAATCAGAGTTATCGTGCCGGCGTACATACACACAGACGACCAGACGATTTTTTTTGCTTTTTCAGTTCGTAAATAAGCACAGGTAATTGCACTACGTTTTTTCCAATCGTAATATTAAAAAAAAATCCCATATGAATTCAACTTTATTGCACACACTGTATAATCTGAAAGGGCATTTATTTTAGGATTCTAAAACAATTCAATTTTGGGTTATTTAACGTTCTTATCTAACATATTATTAAACACCACAAATACCCGTATAGGTACTCGTATTTCAAAATGTTTCAAATCTCAAAGAAATATTAGAATTAAATTACACGTATACAGGCCTTTAGGGAAATTGGCTTATATCGCTGGGACTACTAGAAACAAGGGCATTATATTCGAAATGTGTATGTGTCGCTTATCACAGAAACGGTACAGAAATAGTTTTACTACGGTTTACTAGTCCCAGATAATGTTTATCATTTAATACAATCGCTGATAAGAAAATGCCAAATATAATGTAATTGACGTAATGTTAATAGGTTATTGCCGTACTAAAATTAACTTAGAAGTGGTTCATTTATGTATGTTATTCATTTTGTTGCTTTTATTTTATTTTTTTAGTATTACAGTTATTCTTTTATTTTATCTCACAGTATATTTAGAATGTGTCACAAAAAGTCTTGTATTGGTTTGATTATGTTAGGCTAGGTGAGGATCAATTGGTGATGATGTACGTAGTTTGATGTTTTGAATTTTGACGTTAGGTGTTGAGTGCCACTTTCGTAATGATAAAATTACAATTACAAGTTCGGCCATTTTGACTAACCACCTAATTCACAGTAAATTTAAATCAGTGCCTTTATAGCTTTAAGGGGTATCAAAAATAAAAATTTCGTAATTTATATTAAAAAGTAGCAAATGTTTAAAATAATCATTGGATATAGGAAATGAACCTATGCAATCTTCGTGAAGTGTTTGAAATAGTTTAGGTTTTACTACTAATAATATATTTTGAACATAGGTCGCAGTATTTTTTTGTCACAAATTTTGCCATTTCTAAGAACCAAAACTAAAAAAATAATTGCTGAGTTAAGCGAAAGTTTTATCAACACTAACGAGACATTGTTCAATATGAAGCAGTCGCAGCAATTCTAACCGGTAACCTTTGGGAACAAAAGATTTTGTCCAGTATTTACTTTTCTAAAGAGAATATTTTTTTTTTAACAAAAAGTTTCTTTGGTAAATTTACCATCTCTGAGTTTTTGATAAATTGTATTGTTGTATTGCTTCTATGCTTTTTGTTGCCAGGTATTAATAGAGATAATATTAATTTCTTTTATTAAAATAAATACATTTTTTTTTAATTAGATTTCTACTAAAATTCAAAATTAAACGTCTGCGAATAAAGACACTATTTGTCCAAAATAGCATAGTGGATCATTCGCAACCTATACCATTGCATTCAATTCTTAATATCATATTACTATTTTTAAAAGTTACGTTTCGTACACCTTTTAACGTTATCATAGCTCTCTAAATTACTATCTAAATCAACAAAAAATAATTTATTCTAGAGCTAGATGGTCGCTAAGTTTCTTTTTTAAAACAATCAGATTTATAGCGGTCAATTTTTTTTTTTTAATGCTCGTAAAACATTACTTTTATCGGAGACATATTTTCTTCTACAAGATGACCAGTGTTTTATTTTTTGTAACAAATTAACAATGACCCAGCTTGAACAAATGCAACAAAGTATTAAATTCATTTCAACTACAAATCTACTGGAAAATATCGTTTAGTTTTACTATGCTGGACCTTTTATAACTATTTTATTAAAAAAAAAAAATTAAATCGCTGACTGTAGTATATTACATTACGAGTGTGTAAAGTGACATTTTTCACACGAGTGGGAAATATTGTCGCACGAGGCACAAGCCGAGTGTGGAAAATCACTTTTCACACAAGTGATGTACAATATTTTTCCTACGACCAAAAAGTAATTTTATCAAAAAATGTAAAACCAGGTTATTAGGGAAATGTGCCTAATATCGTACATCTTCCTAATATCGCACACCATAATACTTTCTACGTCATTGCTATAAACTACCTGCAGGCGGCTAAACAAGTTCTGCAGGCTGATTTGTTAGTGTAGAGTAAGAATTAAGAGTGATAACAACGAGTATGTTAGCTCTGTGAATTATTGGAATATTTTACGCGCGAAAAGTTTTTTTGGGGTTATCTTCAACATTATATGTTACTAGCAACGGTAAGTTTTTTTATAATTGAACTGTTCCAGAGACATTATTGAATGTTGTAGTTTTAATAGTTATAATTTGATTTTTAATTGAGTTCGTTGTTTCGACAATATTAAAAAAATATTTTTGGTCCTGAGTTTTCCTAATATCGCACTATTCCTAATGTCATAATATCGCACTGTGCGATATTAGGAATACTATAGTTTATAGATTTGTAAGGGGGATATCTACGCCTGTCGTTACTTCGACCTAACATATATTTTGTGAAAAATACTATAGTTTGGTGTAGATTAAAGCATAACAAAAATTTTTAATTACAGATGCCGCCTAAAAAAAGGAAACAGTGGTCGACAAAAAGCATGAAACGAGCAATATTAACTGTTAGAGCCAAACAAATGGGCCTGTTACGTGCATCGAAACATTTTAGTGTACCTAAGTCAACATTAAAAGACAAAGTGAACAGTGCTGAAGAGGATGTCAATAAGTTAGTATCTATAAAGCTTGGTAGAAAACCTCACTCGATATAGAGTTAGAAGAAGCATTAGTATAGTACTGTTTGGAAATGGAATCTCGGTTTTATGGACTAACAGCAAAAGCTGAAAAAAATGGACTTCAGCACCCATTTCGCAAGCAAGATGAAGCAGCAGGATGGAAGTGGTTACGTTCATTTATGAGAAGGCATCCACGACTTAGTTTAAGAAAACCACAGGCCACATCTTTAAAAAGAATTACGGGATTTAGCAAAAAGAACGTAAAAGCTTTTTTGACCTGTATGAGCCTCTTTATAGTCTTGTTAAGAATTCCCCAAACAAATTGTACAATTGCGACGAAACTGGTTTAACCATTGTACAACACAAAACTAGTAAAGTGATATCTCTACGTGGCAAACGTCAAGTTGAAGCCATTTCCTCTGCAGAGAGGGGTTCCTTAGTAACGATGGTTACATGTATGAGTGCAACAGGCCATTATATCCCGCCTCTTTTGGTATTTCCAAGAAAAAATATGAAACCAGAGCTATTGGACGGCGCTCCAAATGAAAGTTCAGCAGCGTGCCATAAATCTGGATGGATTGAAGCGGAAAGTTTCCAAAAATGGTTTAAGGAACAATTTTTGGCAAATGTTAAGCCTACCAAGAACGATCCAGTGGTTTTGATATTAGATGGCCAATATTTTCACACACGAAATATGCCATTGCTAGAATTGGCCCGAGATAATGGGGTGCATATTGTAAGTTTGCCACCCCATTGTTCCCATAAAATGCAACCTCTTGATAGGTCATTCATGACACCTTTTAAGACTTATTATGCACAAGCTATAGAATCATGGTTAAAGCACAATTCATATAGAACTATAACCCACTACCAAATAGGAAAACTTTTAGGTGAAGCTTATAACAAGGCAGCAACAGTTGCTACTGCAGCAAACGGTTTTAGGAAGACCGGATTATTTCCACTAAACCGCAATATTTTCCAAGCTCATGAGTTCGTTGCCCTCGAAACTGAGTCAGAAGTAGACGTTCAACAGTCAGTGTCCAGCAGCGCTCCTTCATCAGTTATTCTTGATGATATTCAGCAGCCTGGACCTAGTAATATTCAGCGAGCTGTCGCTGCTATTTATAAACCAGGACCTAACCACATTTGCCAAAAAAATGTCTCGGAACAGTCAGGACCAAGCAGCCCTTATCCTTCTAGAATAATGCCAGTTCATATCAGCCCGCTTCCTTTTATAAAACCAAACACTCACAGTGTTAATTGTAGAGGACAACCAAGCCGCCCAGCTGCAGTAATTACAAGTTCGCCATACAAAGATCAGTTGTCTCAAGACATTGCAGAGAAGAAGAAAAAAAGAAGTCAGAGCGAGCAAAAGTGTTAAGAGAAATATAAATCCAAAATTAAAAGCACCACCTAACAAAACAAAAGGCAAGAGAAAGAAGGTAATAGATTCGTCTTCAGAATCAAGTGAAGAAAATATTGATGAGCCGTTGACTGTTTCCACAGATGAAGAAGATAGTGATGATGATTGTGAGTGCCCCTATTGCAATCAAACTTATTTAAGTGATAAAAAAGGTGAACCGTGGATAAGATGCATTAAATGTCGCATTTGGTGCCATGAAGCATGCTCTGGTTCTGATGATTATTTAACTTTTGTTTGTGACTTTTGTTTAGAAGGATAAATTGTCAAAAGTTAAAACTACTCACCAATATACATTTTTTATACTATTCTTTTAATAGATACCTTAAATAAATAATTTAGTTTTATTTACACTAAATATAAATTAAGCAAAAGCTTAACATCGCACTATGCGATATTAGGAACATAACCTGTGCGATATTAGGAACACTATTTTAAAAAATAAACAAATGGCGGATTTCCATTTTTTTTTATTTTCTTTTTATGTAAATATCGTATAGTTATGTAAGTTCCTGTGACTTTTAGGAAATTGATGAAGTTTATAGATTATTGGATACTATTATTTTTTACTAGATATTAACCTCATAAATAAACATTAATAAAATGGGTGCGATATTAGACACAATTTCCTATTATAATAATTAAAATGTATTTTAAAAAATATTCAACAATAATTATATTAATTAAATTTTTATATTTTTCGAAACAAAAATAAAAAAATACAAAAAAAAACAAAAAAACAAAAAAATTAAAAAAAATTCTGCAACCACCGGGCCCGCGGACCCGTCGTGTAAGCCAAAGTTCAAATTAGAACTACCCTACAACCTGAACTAATGGGTCTTATAAATAAAATTGTCAATTTTATTAATTTAATCATCATATCGATTTTACTGTTAATATGGACATTACATAAATCAAAATAGAAATGATGCGTTTGACATTATGTAACAGCTGATGCAGAAATGTAAAACGAGGTTTATATTATAATAAATAAAATGAATTTAAAAAACAATCAATAATAATCGTATTTATTCAATTTTCATATTTTCTAAACAAAAAAAAAACTAAAAAACCAAAAAAAAATAATTAAAAAACAAAAAAAAATCTGCCCCGCAAGGATTTGAACGCGGTCACTCGCCAGGTCTTAAATGGCAAAGTTGATAAAGTTTGGTACCACCTGAACTAATAGACCTTGCGTCAATTGAATGATCTAATCGATTATGTGTTTAACCAGAATAAAAAGCAAACATAACTTAGTTATTTTAAAATTATTTTAACAATCATTGTTAAAGATAAATATCTAGGATCTAATTTACAACAATTTCAATAATTTAAGAATCATATTGCACTATCAGTACAAGACCACCCTAGCTCAAAATTTATCGATTTTGAGATTTGTGCGGTATTATAGTGTTCTTAATGCTAACTTTGATAATACAATACCACCATATCTCTAAATCGAAAGAATGTCCTATAAATAACAGAAGTGTTACTATTGAATTTTTCCTGAAAATACTTTTCCTGATACAACATCAACATAACTAAAAATATTGTTGTTCCGTTTTGAACTTTTGAAATGCAGAAATACAATACCAACATATTTAGTTTTAAAGTATTATAACTAACTAAACTAGCCACCCCTTTAAATGAAAACTACCACAAGTGAAAATATGTTTTACATTCTTCTATTCTTAAATAATCTTGTAAGATATTCTTTAATGCAAGACAAATCTAAGTCAAAATTTTGCGCGTACGCGTTTTGTTGGTTGCAAAATTTGTTGGTTTTACCACAAAAAGAAAAAGTCTTTAGTGCCACCTCAGAAGTCTTTGGTGCCACCTCAAAAGAAGTCTGGTGCCACCTCAGAAGAAGTCTTCGTCTTCAGTATCACGTAAAAAATTAAATAAAAAATATTTTCTTACTTATTTTGTATTTGATAATTTTTAAATAAAAATAAACGAAAAATTCAACGTCTATTTTTTTAGAGATGCCACGAGATAAGACGAGACGAGAGAGTGGCCTCTCTCGTCTCGTCTCGTAGGATGATAGGAAACTGTTCTCTCGTCTCGACGAGAAGGCGCTTCTCTCGCTCGAGAGAGCCTTTCTCTCGTCTTGTCTCGTCTCGTCTCGTTTCTCTCGTGATAAAACAATTTCAAATTTAAATTTGAAAAAGATGAAACATGAAAAAACGATAGAATTTGTAAGACAAAAACAAAGAATTTTCAAGTAATTTGCGTATTAGTACCCAAATTTGGCAATAAGAAACACTAATGTCTCTCTGTCTTTCCGTCTGTCACAGTCGTTTTACAATTGAAATTTGAAGTAATAAGTGGCCCAGATTAGGCGTTAACTAAAAATGAAAATTTTTTGTCTTGTATGTCAGTTGGGGAGGGGGGAAAGAAGATAGAGACATAAAACAAAAACGATGTGAAATTAGAGAAACATTATGATATTTTTGTTATAATGAGATGCACTTTACTTGAGACGTAAAATAAAGGGCGTTACTATCTTTTAATTTTCTAGTGGAAAGTAAAGTCATGTATTACCTCTTTTGAAATATATTTTGATTATAGTTACGTCCAAGCAAACAGTTTTAATTTTTTTTTGTTTTTACAAAAATTACATTCTTGAGAATCCTCGTGTGTCGCAATAATCCTAGAAATGTTAGATAATGTTAGAAGAGAATTTTTTTAGCAAGCTTTTTTTTGCTAAAAAGTTATGAAAAATTTATTACGTCAAGTGGTTTTTAATTCATGTTTGATATTCTTAATTTATTTATTTTAGTAAATGCAAGAAGCGTTTCCTTAGTAATAAACACTAATTGTTAATACGAGAGTTATCAAGAATGTAACTTATGAGTAAATGCTCAGAACATGTCTGTATAAGAACAAAGTACCAGCTACAAAAATTGCCATTTGTGCAGTGTTAAATCCCTTTAACAGTAAAAAATTACTTAAATTTATAAAAGATACTGACATTTACTATGTACTAGCCAAAATGTTATTTACCCATTGTATACTATTGTAAAAACAGCATTTATAAGTTATTATACCACCGGTAATGATCCTTTGAGATTGAAGCGTAAATAAAAAAAACGAATTTAACCTACTTAAGAATTTATTTAATGTAAATTTTGTAAAAACATAAAACCTAAATCTGTTTACATGAACGTAAAAATATAGACAATATTTTTCAAATGAGGTATCACATGACTCTACTTTCCATTAGAAAATTTAAAGCTAGTAACTCCTTCTATTTTACGTGACTTAAGCAAAGTGCATCTCGTTATAACAAAAATATAATATTTCTTGAGTTTTACCTCGTTTTCGTTTTGTCATTATCTTTTTTCATTTAGAAGTTAAAATAGAGAAAAATACAATTTTCCTCATTGTATATAAAACATTCGTTTGTATTACCTTTTCTTTGACAATTTTTTGAAAAAACGCTTAAAAATTTTCAATTTATCTTCAAAAGTAACCTCAAAAAAGCAGAATGGAATAAATATAAGAAATGATTGTATAAATTTTAAATAAATGAAATTAGAAATATTTTTTCTTATAAATCACTATTTATAAAATCCTAATAACATATGTATCATTTGTTACCATTTAATAAAAATATATAGAATAGGTGTGTTATGGTTAACTTTTTGACTATCTCGAAATCTAATAGGGACCGTGCGTGAAATATAGAGGCAGCACTACTGCCGAAGGTAGCCCTCTCTAGTGTTTAATTTTAGAATTAATTGGGGTAAACATTGCAGGTAATTAATACAGGATATTTTTTAAAATATTAAATATAGTTAAATATAGATACCGGCCCGTAACAAACAATCATTACATGGTCAAAATGATATAAAATGTGAAAAATTATTAAAATCTGGACATGTATATATATTTTGAGCAAAAAAATGTAAATGGCTAAGTGACAATAAATTGTAAAGTTGTACCTTAACCAAGTGTATCAAATGTGAAAATATCGGTATTTAGTAACACTCAATTTAAAAGTATTACAATAACATTTAAAAAATGTAAATTAATAAAAAAAGATTGAGAATAATAATAATAATAATTTTTTTTTAGCTTTATGTCAGTCGAAATGTCATTCAACCACCTTTAACGTTTATGAGACACCCAATGTATGCATAATTATATAGATTCCTCATCCACCTATAGAAAATATTACGAAAATCATATTGATGTATTGCCTTTCCTAGTGCCGTTCTAGCCCAAATGTGTTTTAAAATAAAATTTAGCATTTATTTAGAAGAAACAAATAATTAAAGGTTTACTTCAAGACACGTTATTATGTATTTTGAAAGTTGAGTTTCCGTGTAGTTAAATAATATTAAGAGATCTAAACAATTTTTATAACAGATGAATGTAAATAATTTTAGACCATTCTAATTTCAGAAATAACACTATATGAAACACATCATTTCAATAATAATACAACTTTTAAATTTAATGTAAACAACTTTGATGTAATGAGTTGTAATTGGACATTTATCTATTATTCTGAGTAATATTTATGTAATGGTAATGTTATTAAAAAAAATTACAAAAAATCAGTGGATTTTTAATATTTTAAAGTTTGTTGCAATCTCTTTTGACAGTAATTAAAATGTATTAATTATGATGTTTATTTTAGTGATAAATGAGAAATAGTTAATAAATTGTAAAGAGGGCCATGATATTTTTGACAAATTGGACATTCTAATTTCACAGTAACATTCTTCATTAATTTTATTTAACAGAATAAACCATTAATTATCTGTAAAATTATATTTATATAAAATGTTTATTTAAATATGTAAAAATCTTAATGAAAAGAAAACACTAAAAACTCTAATTTCTAAACCGGTTCTGTAAATGATTTGTTTACAATTAAGTGCTCAAAATTGATTATAGATAAAGAGAAAACTTTGCCCAATGAAATACGCTTTTCGTCGTCTGATTTACGTATGGATAAGCAATATATGTAATTATGTATATCATTGGGTGACAGACACGTGTGCTCTGTGGAAATATAAAAAATTTCTTTACTATCGAATCAAGTTTCCAAAGTGATGTGTTTGTACTTCCACGAACAAGTTTTTTCGATAAAGACATTACGAAAATAATTTGATTTTATTTTAATAATAACAACAACAGCACGAATAAAGTTAGTGCAATAACAACATAACTCTATTTTCTGACAATTTCTTACAATTTGTCAATACAAGTTTGCTTAATAACTAAAGAGAAGGTCATAAATGAGGGTTTAAAGAATCATGAAATCCAATTAAATAAAAATTTAATAGATAGCAATTAAAAAACTGAAAACTTCAAACGCCATTTTCTCAGTTGATTGTTTCTGAGTTATGGTGGTCTTGTACTTATAGTGCGATATCGATTTTAGTATTAATATGGACATTACATATATCAAAATAGAAATGATGCATTTGACATTTTGTGACAGCTGATGCGGAAAGTAGCATATTCGCACACGGGTGGAAAGTAAATTCTTATTCATACGTGTGTGATATAGGGCACTTTCCATACGACTATAGGACTTAATAACACCGAAAAAATTAAAGGGGTGATTCTGTGATGAAAATTAATGTAAATGTTTGGTATAAAAATTTTTGAAAAAACCCTCCCCGGAAAAGTTACACCCCTTCGAAAATTAAAAAAAATAATGGTTTTTCTTTTTTATTTTCCCTGTATATCAAGCTAAAGACACGAAACTTGGTAAACATTATCTGTCAATAAAAGTACAGTTTTTAAAATTTTTTCAACCCTGAAGTATGCTTAGAAGGGGTTGAAATAATCAACCCCTAAGATATTTTTTCTTACAACTTTTTTTTAGATGAAAATTTTTTCTTTAAAAAAGTATGACTGAAAAGCCCAATTCATTGACTAACTTTTTTAACTCCACAAGTTTTTTCTAAAACTTGAGCATTTACGAGAAAAAAAATCTAATGCAATGCATTTTCAAAAAGATGAGCTAACGCGAGTCTATTTTGCGTCAAGTCTAGTGGCCTGTGCTTTGCATAAAAACATTAATACTGATACCAGGATTGTGTAGTGTCATTTTCTGTTACCCATTGTGTATTGTAGGAAATATTAGTTGATTGAAAATATGAATGCATATTCGAATTTGGAAATGGCAGATATGCATTTTACATACGGGTGCTAACGGTAATTCATTGGAAGCGCAAAGACTTTATGCTGAACAGTACCCACAGCGTAGACTACCCCATCATACTACGTTCACAACTATTCACCGACGCTTGCGGGAACGTGGTAATTTTGAAAAAAGAAGTTATGATTCTGGTCGTACTAGAGAAGTTAGAACTGCAGCTGTAGAAGAAGCCGTACTTAATTCAATTGAAGAATTCCCAGAAACTAGTACCAGGAGAATAGCTCGTGTCCTACATGTAAGCCATTCCGTTGTTTTTAGAATTTTAAAAGAACAAATGTTGTATCCCTATCTTCAACGGGTGCAGGCGTTAATGATTCGAGATTTTTTACCCCGTGTGATTTTTTGTCAGTGGCTTATTAATATGATTGGCCAAGCACCACAGTTCTTAGGTAATATTTTATTTACTGACGAGGCGAGTTTCTCAAGAGACTGTATTAGAAATTTTCACAACAATCACCTTTGGGCTGACGAAAATCACCATGGCTTTTTTGAAGGAAATCATCAGTATCATTTAATTGGTCCTCATTTTCTTCCGCTAAGATTAAATGGTAAAGCATCTCCTTGAGGAATTACCTGTTCTTCTTGAAGAGGTTCCCATTCAAATTAGGTAACATTTATGGTTTATGCACGATGGTGCACCAGCTCATTTTAGTATACGTGCAAGAACTCACCTGGATGAGGTGTATGCCAATCAATGGATAGGTCGAGGAGGACCTGTAAACTGGCCAGCCCGCTCCCCTGACCTTAATCCTTTGGATTTTTGCATATGGGGATATCTGAAATCTTTGATATACACAAACCCAGTTGAAAATATCGATGATCTGCGAAACCGCATTGTAGCAGGGTGTGAAACTATAAGAAATTCTCCAGGAATATTTCATCGTATACGCAATTCTATGAGGAAAAGGGTAGATGCTTGTATTGTAGCTGAAGGCGGTCATTTTCAACATTTATTATAATTGTATTGTCAATATTCGACAGGTTTTTTTTCATTGTTTGTTCACTTTTGTTTTTAGTTGTAGAAGTCTTAAGAATCATAATTTGGTTGGCTCTTGTTTAATAAAATGCTATTTTACATGAGCTTATTTATTTTTTTCTCATAAATGCTTAAGTTTTCGAAAAAAACTTGTAGAGATAAAAAAGTTAGTCATGAATTGGGCTTTTCAGTCATACTTTTTTAAAGAAAAAATTTTCTTTTAAAAAAAAGTTGTAAGAAAAAATATCTTAGGGGTTGATTATTTCAACCCCTTCTAAGCATACTTCAGGGTTGAAAAAATTTCAAAAAGTATACTTTTATTAACAGATAATGTTTACCAAGTTTCGTGTCTTTAGCTTGATATACAGGGAAAATAAAAAGAAAAACCATTTTTTTTTAATTTTCGAAGGGGTGTAACTTTTCCGGGGAGGGTTTTTCAAAAAATTTTATACCAAACACTCACATTAATTTTCATCACAAAATCACCCCTTTCATTTTTTCGGTGTTATTTAGATACACCCTGTATAGTGTGATATGTGTCACTTTCCTAAGTGGTCGCAGGAAAAATCTATTTTACTATTTTAAATACGGCCGTTTAAAATTAATATCGCCAATAACAATCTACAAAAATTAATCAACTGATAATTTTAAAGAATTGTAAAAAACATTTGCTAATAAGGCCAATAACAATCTTAAATGATTAATCATCTGATAAATTTAACGAAGTTATATAAAACCATTCGCTAGTATGGCCAATAACAATCCCAATCAATTAATCAACTGATAATTTTAACAAAATAATATAAAAACATTAGCTAATTTGAAATTCTTACTTATACATCTCTCATGACATAATTATTAATTAATTCTTGAAATAAATTGAAATTCTTCTTTCCCACTGTCGTCCTTAACAAATAATTAAAATATTACAAAATCGAAGTTAACGTCCAAAACTATCTCTCCAATATAATTATAATCATAATTCCAAACAATATTTTTTTATTTCTCCATAGTTTTTAAATCAAGTTTACTAAAAGCAAAACGTTAGAAATGCTCGAAGTAATATTTATAAATATTTCATTAGTTGCTTTTTAATATCCCTAATCTTGTTCTGATTCTGAAAACGATTGTATTTCTTTTTGCTTTTAAAATATAGAATGCAAGGATCAAAAGCAAGAAAATAACTTATTAGTATCTCACAACAACTGATTTAAAATTATTAAACAACAATCCACTTGAGAAGCTTTGTTAGCGCATCTTTTAAAGTGGTATTTACAGATTCAAAGACGAATTCTTATTCTTCTTTTTCTGGTTCTGGTTGCGATGTAACGATATTACTTATGTATGTAAATACAAGTATCGCCTTTGTGTAAAAGTAACGCAATAGAGGTATTAAGTTTGTTGCATGAATAATAACAAATCGTTTGAAATTGTGAGGGCATGTTCTATTGAAATTTGTTTGATTTTATCCACTTCTTGAAATGCTTACAAAAAGGGATTTTTATTTTTAAAATGGATATTATTTTGATTAAATTTTATAATTTTCGCTAATTGTGAAGTAAAATAAAAAATCTTTAAAGACAATTAAATAGATAGCACATGCAATTTCAAAGTAGCATTAGTTTCTGTTGTTCAGTTAAGCCCTCTAAATCAATTATTCATACTCTTATTTTAATCTTAAGCGCAGTAAAACGTGTTAACCTACCCTTCGAAGCAGGTGGGTTGATAATAGAAATATATCTCTCAACCTTAGTACAGTAAACGCCAAATCTAAAGAACCAAGGACGCGCATTTATAATGCTACGAGCACGCCTACCGATGAATAGAATTGGTAGCTTACCTAGAAAGTTGTAAACCAGGAGCGCGTATATTTTAAGACATGAAATAAATAAAAAATAGTGAATGATACTTGTTCATACATATTGCTTAGTGTTGTTATTATTAGTACATAATTCTATAGTCAATTAAAAAATCATTATTTTTAAGTAAGCCGACTTTAGGTTAAGGCTGTTCTACCGCTTTCCGTTCGGTATTTATATAAAAGTTTGTTACGGTCAGGAGATTATCCTTATTCAAATAAATTAAATTGTGGTAAAATTGTATATTGGTCAAACGGGCCGTACTGAATTAGGTGGAATAATAGGTATTAACTTCTCTTTTAACCATTTGCCGTAATTTTCCGAATTCATTTCGGAATGATAATCTCCAGACTTGGTCCCTGATTTGAATATCAAAAAACCGTTTTTGATAAAACCCATTTCTCCCCCACCGTGAACTATAATAAGCCTTTGGCCTTTAGAAATAACAGAAAACAAATATTTTGTTGAATCGTCCAATTCTTGGAAGAAGTATGTCCGCTGTGTATATATGTTTCATCTAAATAAACGATTTGTCTATTTTGACTTCTAGAATATTTTATCTGTCTCAAATATTTTACTCTTAACCCTCCATTAGGCGCGTGGATTACATATGTAATCCACGCCCCTTTGAACAGTGACCAATTAAAACGAGGCTTGTGGGTGGGATCGCCCGCTTGATTAGCTGTTGATAATTCACCCAACTACCTCGTTAGTACAAAATAAAGAGGCAAGGAATGCGCTTGTCTAAATTAGCGACTGTCAAAGACGACTGGATTACCGTTGTACTCCACGCGCCTAATCACGTTACATTTTTTGCCTAGTGTGCGATTTGAAATTTTGGCTATACGAATATGGGAACTCAATTTGATGGATCATAAAAGCTCAGTAATTCTCCAGTAGAAATTGTTCTCCGATTGGTGCACCCTGTAGAAGGGACAAATTGTAACATAACTGCTGACAATTGGTTCACCAGTGTACCGCTTGTAAGAAAATTATTGGAGGAAAAGAATCATACATATGTTGGCACTATGCGAAAAAATAAACGCGAAATACCCCTTGAATCATTGCCAAAAAAGGACAGAGAAGAAAATACTTCATTATTTAGCTTTCAGGAAAAGTACACAATGGTTTCATATTGTCCAAAAAAAAGCGTTATACTTATTTCTTCAATACACCATGATAATTTGATTGAGCCAGATACAGACGACAAGAAATTGCCCGAAATAATAACCTGCTACAACAAGACGAAAATAGGCGTAGACAGATGTTCGAAAAATACAATGTAGCGAGAACAACAAATCGATGGCCCATGGTAATATTTTACAACTTACTAAATATAAGTGGAATTAATGCTATCTGTGTTTATAAAGCTAACTATCCCAAATAAAAGTATTAAGATCTGGTTTTATTGAAAAGTTTGCTTGGGACCTAATAAAACCCCAAATTGAACACCGGTCAAATATTTCCAGCCTACCAAAAGAACTTCGGCGTCGAGTTCGGCACCTACTTGGACTTGAAGATATCTTACCCCCTCCCCCACCCGATGTGTCAGCAAATTACATTCGTCGTTGGTACATTTGCTTTAGAAATCGTAATAAATCGATAAGAAAAATTTGCCAAAAATGTTTCAAGCATGCATGCAAAGACCACATGAGGGATGTGTGCACCGCATGTTTTTTAGACTTAAAAATAGTCCACATTTGACTTGTATTTTTTCGTTTACTTTTTTAAATATTTTTTTACTGTTCAGTTAATGTAAGTATAAGTTTGTTCTTTAAAAAGAAAAAATATATAGTTTTGTTTTTTTCATTAAAATTTTTATGTTTGTAACAATTTTTAATGAACCTGCAATTAAACGCCTAAAAAACACGTGTATACCTCTTTCAAATTTCCTATCATTAAATTAAGGCTGTTTCACCGGTTTTCGTTTTGGCAAAGTTGAGAGAGCCCTCATCCATTTCATAAAGTAAGTCTACACGTAGGCACTTTCTTTATTTCTGAACAACAATTACGTGTAATAACTTCTCTCTTGTTTCCTCCCGCAGTCAAATTGAACGTCTCTCTCTATCGGCATTTACTACACCGGAGACGCGGACTGGCCGAATTGGTCTGTGTATTGCATATATTTGCAGAATATAATAATTTGTTACTTTCCCTAATATTTGCATTACACGACTTGGCAACAAAACTGCCTTCGCCCAGCTCAACGATCACGGCGCTAGCCGTGTCTTGCCAGTCCAAAGGGAAGCAGCATTGCCGGATTGTAATATTTATCGGTGGTTCTGTCGGTTCCGTAATTCGCGAACTTAAATCACAAATAAAATTATTTTTGAGAAACAGTAAAAAGTATTTAAATAATAATTTTGTTGAATTTAGAAAAATAAAATGACTTTCTTTGTTATTCAATACATATGGAAATCAATAAAGTACACAAGACTGTTGATGTGAATTTATGCTATGTAGATAATAAAATGCGCTGTTTACGAATTGAGGCAAGGACTTGTGTAAATTATTTAGCAGATTTTTTTATAGTATTAAATGAATCTTACAGTTGGTATTTATTTTTTAAATTAATGATATAGAGGGTAATTAACTTGGAAATGCCATAGGTTAGAGTAGATAGCGGACACTAAGTTGGTTTTAAAAAACCTATAATTTCTTAAGAGCCACAATAAAGTGATCAGTATATCATGCAAAATTGTCAGTATATTATTCATAATACCTGGTTGGATGAACAAATTTTTTTTTTCTGAATTTTGCTCAGTATTAATTTTGCTGATCATTTATTAATTTCCCCCTTCATTTTATCACAATACTGACTGTTTACTGGCTATAAAATAAAACAAAAATGTTTAATTTGTACAATTTATTTAATCGGCCTTCGATTTTTTTATAAATAAAAAAACAGAAAAGTAATTAGGAAGAATTTTTTAAAATTGCTTCTAAAATATATTTATGATAAAAATCCTTTAATTTTGGTTTGATCGCTTCCCAAAATTTATCATCCCGTGGAATTTTTTCTGTGAGCATTCCTAATGGAGTCAATACATTAAAAAAACAGTACTGTGCTCCCGTTATTGCCAGTTGTCCTTGAACCTGATAAAAATAATTATGGTTTCTCTTTAAACTGTATGTACCATTTTTTTCTTCCAAATATTTAATCTTTCCTTCTGCAACTCCCATTTCGGGTGTCATTGTGGCACATGAGAAAGGACATTTTATTTCGATTATTTCTGACGTGTTTATTACTCCATCCGGACTTGCCCCCAGAAAAGGAAGTTTATCGTAGATATATAAACCACAATCTTTAACCTCTTTCTGAAAATGTTTTTCAAATGCTTCTTTGGCATGGCTTTCATGTTCTTTGCCCCAATTAGTTGCTTTGGAATTTGTGAATGAAGAAAACAAAATGTTATGAACAGTTTTTTTCGGGTCCGTGGTTTTCTTTAATTTGCATATTGTGCCGAAATTTGAAGCAGTAAGCATATTACTTCTATATTCTCTCCAACAGGTGTTCCTGGCTTGCCCTCTTGTTTTAATTTCAATTTCTAGTATTTCGGCTCTTGAATTTGGTAAACTGTCCAAAAACTTTTGTTTTCTATCTTCTAAATCTAGAATATCATTATCCGGCATTCCATACTCCTTATCGGCAGGTGCGGTTGTTTTCTTTTTTTTTATCTGGGGTCCTCTGAGAGATCTTTTGCTTCTCTTATTCTTTAACTTGGCGATGAACGACTGTGAGTGTATTACAAGTTCTTGAATGCTTGTGGTTTGATGTAAAGTGGCAATGTAATTTTCTCTTTTGTTATACGATACGGCTGCTGCTTTGCATCTTACACCATAGCCTCCTTTAATACCAAAATTTATCCTCTTTCCCCCAACAAATTTAGCCACTACCGAATTATAAGTTTCTGCTGCATTATTATTCATATTTAGTATCAAACTTTGAGTATTTTGGAGCAATCTATTGGCAGCAGAAACTATATCCTCCATTAATCCAGAGCTTTCCATCTCTGTTACATAATCCTTATCTGCTTTTTCCTTTTTACAAAAATAATCTGCACATTTATTATGTCTTCCAAAAACATGGTATGGACAATTTTTGATGTCAGCCGATAACTGTTGAACCTGCTGATTAAAATTAATAGTATTTTTTCGGTGGTACAAGATTGCTGATTTTACGGCAATCCGTAATTGTAATATCCTCGATGATAAAATTTTCCTCAATTCGGGCTTTACATACATATCCTTAGTACTTTTTTTTTTACTGGCAAGTTCTCGCAAATGCGTACAGTAATTTCGCAGAAGGTGATTGGTACACTCAACTTTTGTAACAGCCATTGGTCCATATGGTCTTGTTTCACAAATTTTTTTGTATACGCTGCTATCTCCATCGCCGATAAGACGTATGTACTTTAACTTATGCATCACAACACTGTTTTTAAAGCCCTGTAAAATAATTGCGGACTCCATGGCAGTAGACGAGCCACTCCAGTTTTTTGAGCAATTGTGTTGATAAGGTTCTTCATTTTTTGAAGATGCTCGAGTGCAAATGGTACAGTATTTGTCCTTGGAAGCAACGTACAGAATTTTGCCTGTCTTAGCACCAATTATGCAAGCCTGAAAATATTTATATTTATTTTTAAAAAGTTAGGAAACAATGTACTTGAAGAACGGAACGTTCAACTGACCGAAATTATTTCAATTTAATTCAGTTATTATAAATTAGTGAAATATGAGTCTTGCAATTATTTATTGATAATAAAAAGAATCTATATCGTATTGTTTTTATAATGTACTTAGATTAAATACCTTATGTACAAAACTCGTTTTTCAACCCTCAAAATAGTCAAAGTATTCTAAAAGAACCCGTATTTTTTACTAATGTCCGGATGAAAACACCCCGCTAAATATTATTGAATGAATCATTATAACCTATATTCATAAGATTAAAAAAGATTCAACCTCAAAAGTGTATCGGAAACCACCCCAACACCACAACCCCTAGAATTAAATATTTTCCTGTTGCTTATAGATAGAAGAAACCCCGCCAGATTTGATTGATTAAATCATTATATAATTTATTCGTTTGTTTTAAAAAGATTTAGTATTTGAAATGCATCGGAAACCACCCCTGCTACGACCCTTAGAATCATATATTATTCTGTTACTGATTGAAAAAAGAAACCCCGCTAGATTTTACTGATTAATTTTAAAAAAGATTCAGCATTAAAAGTGCATGGGAAAGCACCCCTAATGAAACCCATAGAATCGTATAATTTCTTGTTACTTATAGAAAAAAAAAAACCTAACCTCTCCTAGACTATCTAGGTACCTTACAATGATGTAGCATTTTAGTTTCTGTTTACTTCCTTCCATAAAAGGGAAGTATTGTAATCGTGAAAAAATCACCCTCCGAGATTATTTCAGATTTTCACGTTTTAGAATCCCCAGATTACGAAAAACATGTTTTCCCCATTCCGTCGGTCTGTCTGTTGGCGCGATAGCAAAAAATATGTATGCAGGTAAGGAAAATATTTAATTCTAGGGGTTGTGGTGGTTTCCGATGCACTTTTGAGGTTGATTTTTTTAATCTTATGAATATATGTTATAATGATTTATTCAATAATATTTAACGGGGTGTTTTCATCCGGACATTAGTAAAAAATACGTAATTTAAAGGGTTCTTTTAGAATACTTTCTTTTACTATTTTGAGGGTTAAAAAACGAGTTTTGTTCAGAAGGTATTTACTCTAAGTACATTATAAAAAAGAATATATTACAGTTTTCTTTTTATTATCATTAAATAATTGCAAGACATATATTTAACTAATTTATGATAACCGAATTAAATTGAAATAATTTCGTTCATTTGAAAGTTCCGTTCTTCAAGTACATATGAAACAAGAAGATAGTGTAAAATAAAACAAATTATTAACGTATTTTTTAAACCAATAATACGCTTCGGAAGTATATTAAAAACAATGAGGTTAAAATTAATTCCAATAATAAATCGGAAGTACCTACATAAATTAAATTGTGGTAAAATTGTATATTGGTCAAAAAACTATTCAGAATATATTACAATAGTTATATTAAAAATAAAGGCATTAAATTAAACTGTTTAGAAACGCTTGAAATAAATAGAATTAAAAATTCAAATAACCTCTTAAGTGATCAATTAGATATTATTAACTAACCTTTATTAAATCTCTTTACCTGTTCTTAGTTTTCTGTGAGATAATCCTGGTAATGATAATACCTTCTTAGAATTTTATTAATATATTTTCTTGAGTAGGTACTTTAACTAATTAGTTTATTTTGTATATATATTAAAAAATGTAAATTAGTCACATTTGAAGAATAAGTTGTGCTTCGAAACAATTGTCGCGCAATTTTTAATTTTAATTTTTTAAATAAAAAAGTGAAAATCTACCATGTTTGGTTTTTGTCATTTTAATAATATGGATTTTCATCAAGTAAAGGCCAAAACTATCAATAATTTAAAATGAAATAGCATTAAATACTTACCACTCCTGATAAAGCATTGTAGTTAACTTTATATGAACGTTTCGACCACACTCCATCAACAATAACTGTAATCAGTCCATTGCCTTCTCTATCCACTTCACCAATATCTCGAGCTAATTGCAGTTCTTCTTTTCCAGCCTCTTGCATCGCTTCCCTAGCTGCCTTATACACATTATGGGAAATGCTTTCATTATGATCAGCATACTGGCGATATGACATTTGAGGAATGTTCATAATTGCCTGCTGTTCAACCATTTGCGAATGTCCACATCCTGTTGAAAGTGTCGCCAAGACCGCGGCGGAGTTCACATTCATTTCTGTACTTTCAGATTCTGTTGAAAGTTTTTTACTCCATCCACACATCCTACACTTCCATTCGAAAGTACTTATTAATCCTTTTTTGGTTTCGTTAATTATGTCCATGTCCTTAAAACCACAACCAAAAGGAGAGTGATTGTCAAAAGAACATAGTTCCTTAAAGAAGTAAGACATGTCAACAATCCTTCTACCAATATTATGCATGTCAAATAATGGAGTCTTATCTTCAATTTTTTCTTCCATTTCCACTTCTAATTCTGAACCATATTCATGCTCGGGTTGATCTTTGATTCTGAAACAAATTAGTTTCCGTTATTGACCTCTTTCATTAAATAAAAAATGGGTAAATAAAAAATTAACTTGTCAATTATACTTACGGATTATTTTCAATACTTTGTAGAATAGATCGTCTAGAAGTACATGTTTTCGACAATTTGAACTTATTAGGTAGGTTCCTGCAAATAAAAAATAAATATTATTTTTATATCTACAATAAATTAAAAATTAATATAATTTTATATTATGAATATTCCGAAACTAAATGTTATTTCTTTAGTAAAAACATAATTATATGAAAATGTGTAATAAAATATAATCTTACCTTTTACTGGTAACTGCACGACTTTTTCTTTTATAACTCAACTTCCCTTTTCCCATATTTGTACAATACAACAATCCAAAAAACAGTAAAAATAAACGACACTAACATATCACGCTCACGCTTAAAACGGATAATGGGCTAATTAGACTCTGGCCAATTCACTTTACATTTTCCATCCCCGACTGAGATGATTCAGCGGAGGAGGTAGGGAGACGCGAGAGAGCGATATTGTTTTCACCGGTTCCAAATAAAAATATTATTGAGAAACGGCTTACCTCAAAATCCAATTAATTTTTGATTTTAGCAAAAACTTGTAAATAGAAAAAGGATAGGAAAAAAAATCAGCTACAATATGTAGGTTTTAAAAAATTGATATTTGTAAATTGACAAAATTTTATTCTAGTTCCAATTTTTTATTTAAAAAACTAGGCTGTAATAAAAACATTTAAAACCTACAGATTGGTAGGGTTTTCCTTCTGAATACCTCATTAAAAAATGAAATGATTCTGATCATAAATGAGCAAGATATGTGGTAAGAGGTAAAATAGTGTATCGCGAGAACAGCCTTAAGGTAAAATGTATGTGTAAATATATTTTATGCTAATAAACTAACATATACTTATACAAAAAAATATATACATATTTTTTCAAATAAAACATAGCAGGAGTCAAATAAATTGGATTACCATTGTACTCCACGCGCCTAACCGCGTGAGTTGAATCCACGCGCATAATGGAGGGTTAAAGTTTTTATTTTAATTTTTTCCACCAAAACTTTACGATTACTTTGTGTTTTTATTCATTTAAATTATTTTTTAAGGACTCTTCTTAATGAAGTTTCTGATATGTGGATATGTAAATCTTCCTTAATTTTATTATTTAACCTTTTAACAGTAACACGAGACTTTTTTGTTATATGAAAATCGTAAATTATTCTTCGAATGTCCCTCAATTGATATTTAGGGAGATTCGTAGCGGTTGATTTTTTGACGAAGTTTTTCCTAGGGGTGGAAAATGTAATTTTTCCAGTTGTTTCCATTGACTGTTTACCACCCTTTAAAATTCTTTTAAAGGTAGTATAAGAAACACCTGTAAAAATATAATATTATATTAATGTTAAATTTAGTATTTTTTTACATTCATTAGGAAACAAAAATTTTTAGAAACAAGATAAATTTTAAAAATTTAAATATAAAATATTAATCCAAAATAAAATGCATAGAAATATGTGTAAAATACAAAAAAATATGGAAAACTACGCAAGTTTAATTGTTAATAAACTACAGAGTATGTTTACCTGTTGCTTGTGCAGTTTGAAGTTTGATATCATCTAAAGTAACTCCTTCCTTTTTTGTTGCGTCAAAATATTTAAATAATGTTTTTATATTACTTCACGACTTTGTCCGTTAATAACAGATCTGCGCTTTTTTTCACCCACAATAGAAGACATTATTAAAAATAAAACCAGTCACTTTAACCAAAACACAGAAACAAAAAACAACATGATCTAGTCGTTACGCTACTTACCGTAAGCAAGGATTTTTAAGTTAACGAACTTTAGCATTTGCGCTGGTTCTTTAGATTTGGCGTTTACAATACATGGTTTGAACTTGAGATATCGACAGCGTTATCACAAAAACAAATCTTTGTTTGTAATTAAAAAAATCTATATTAAAAAATCGCGTTTTCCAAGAAACATTATCCTAAAATTTTACAATATTCCGTTACCTCAAAGATCTCTTAAACATACAACAAATTATTACATCACAGTTTAAACATGCAAAATATAACTTTTGAACATTTTAAATAAAACAGATACAGATAAGAATTAAATGTTTAGGTGTTTGTTAAGAAGCGACAACTGAAACCCTATTATAATGTAGGTTTCTGATAAAGTCATTTTTGATTTGTCATATAAATTATTGCACCAGCATTCGCAGATGGAATTAGTAAAAAATATTTTTATTAATAACAGATATTTTTTTTTATTATTAAACAGTTTAAGGTATTTAAATAATGTAAAAAAATATGTTGTTAAAAGATAAGTGGAATCTCAAAACCGTCAATACCTTTATAAATGTATAAGATTACATATTTATAGCTATTAACAAGAACAAAAATTTACTCGTCAAATTTGCTTTATTTAGATAAAGAGACTTACTCATATGGTTATAAATCATGACTGTTTTATTTGTAATTATTATACATTGTTTATCACGTGTACCTTAAAATATGTCTAAAATAAATCAGCATCAAACTTGTTGTTGGAAATGAGAGTAATAGTTAGTGTTTTTGTTTTAGATATAGTATATACAGTAAAACATAATTTTATTATTGATTGACGATATAATTTTTGAATTTGTCAGAATTATTTTAAATAAAGTCATTTTGAGAACTTATCCATTTTTAATACAGAAGAGTAAACCAGGTACGTCTTACTCTGTTAACTTGCAAATAATTTTCACAAAAGGTTCTCAGGTTAAAAACAAACTTTATTACGAAAACACAATAAATTCTTTATGACAATGTTGCTTATTATCATTATGGCTAAAATCGTTACAATACACGACAAGACACAAGACCAGACAAGAAATCAATACATCAATATCGTTCGATCACCAATGCTCAAAAAAGTCGTTGTAATTAAATCAATTCGCCCCCTGGCAGAGAGGTTCAACACCAACGTCTTCACTCCTGCAAAGCAAGGAACGCACTCTTTACAGTCACAAGATGGCACCTCTTGCAGTTCTGACTCTCGCCGCAAGGTGGAGCTATAAGTTCTTAACATACCGGCCCCCTTGAAATATGTTGCACATTTTCAATAAAATAAAATTAAAAAATAATTAGTCTGTCATTGGAAGGGTACAAACTTTAGACACGGCTCTTTTTAGAATAGTTTTCCCCACTTTGACACTGACGACCCGCACAATTCCATCTTTTCCAGGATGAAGTTCTGTGATTTTTCCAATTGGCCAATGCAAGGGAAATGCATCATCATCTTTCAAAATCACTACAGCTCCTAATTTTAGTGATTGACTGCAGTTCTGCTTCCATTTATTTCTTACTTGTAATTCAGAAATGTATTCCTTCTTCCACCTACTCCAGAAGTGCTGGATAATCTGTTGAAGTCGTTGAAATCTTTTTAGACGATTTTCTTGGGTCTCTAAATAACTGGGTTCTGGTACTGCGGTAAGACTTCTTCCAATCAAAAAGTGAGCCGGGGTGAGTGGAGTGATGTCGTTAGGGGATGAAGTTAATGGACAAAGTGGACGGGAATTTAAAATTGACTCAATTTGAGTGAGAACGGTTGTAAATTCCTCGTAATTAAGATGAGCGTTTCCGATAACTCGCTTCATATGAAATTTTGCTCGTTTAATAGCGGCTTCCCAAAGTCCACCAAAATTTGGGGATCGTGCCGGTATTCTATGAAAAGTAATATTGTCTTTGGAGAGAAAGTTGCACACATTTTCATACTCAGATTCAATAAAAATTGTAATTTCTTGGAGTTCTTTGCAAGCTCCAACGAAATTTCCCCCGTTATCAGAATAAATATTTACCGGTTTACCTCGCCTACTAATAAAACGTTTTAAGCTTGCTATAAAACTTTCAGTATCTAATTGAGTAGTCGCTTCTATGTGTACTGCCTTTGTTGCTAGACACACAAACAAACATACATATACCTTTATTAATTTTGGAAACTTGGTGTAGCGATCTTTTATCCAAAATGGCCCTGCGTAGTCTACGCCTGTGTTAAAAAATGGCAAATATTGTGTGATTCTTGTTTCGGGTAAATTTCCCATTAGGTATTTTTCGGCCGTTGGATTAGCCCTAAAACACGTTACACAGTTTCTCACAATGCCTTTTGCCTGATTTCTACCTGCAATTGGCCAATAACGCTCTCTTATAGACGCTAATAGCGTTGTCGGACCGCAGTGAAGTAAATGCAAATGTTCATCTGCGAAAATAAGTTTTGTAATTACATGTTTTGAAGGTAAAATTATGGGATGCCTTTTGTCAAAAGAATATGGACCGTTTTGGAGTCGACCTCCTACACGTATTAAATGTTCATTATCGAGAAAAGGAACTAACGCTAATAAAGAACTCTTTTTGCTAATATTTTTGTTTTTTGACAAATCGTGGTATTCTCGGTAGAATGCTTCACGTTGTACGACTCTAATAATAGATTTTCTGGACTGTTCTAGTTCTGAAACCTTTAAAGCTCCGTGTTGTCTCTTAGTTTTGTCTTTTGCGTTTTGAAAGAATCTATAACAGTAAGCAATTACCCTTTGCAATTTTTTAAAGCTAGAGTATTTTTTAAAGAGTTGAAAATCAGTATTTACTGAAACAGAGAGATTGACTACTGTACGTTGTTCAGGAACGTCTTGAATTATATTTTCCTTTAACAACGGTATTTCGTTCTGATTTGAAAGCCAGGGAGGTCCGGCCCACCAAAGATTTGAATTTTTTAAATCGTTAAGAGTTACTATTGGTCTAGTGAGCAAATTAGCTGGATTGTTTATTGATGAAACATGATACCAGTCTGATATATTCGTAATATCTTGGATTTGACTAACTCTATTAGCAACGAACGTTTTCCATCGTGTGGGAGATGCGCGTATCCATGATAATGCGATCATGGAGTCTGACCATAAAAATATTTTATTAAATCGTATATTAATTGATTCTGTTACCTTTTTTACAAGTTGGGCTAAAAGAAGGGAACTGCAAAGTTCTAAACGCGGCAATGATAATCTTTTTAGTGGCGCTACTCTGCTTTTAGCGACTAATAATTGAGAATTAAATATTCCGTTCGTTTTTGTTCTAATGTAAACAGCGGCGCCGTAAGCCTGTTCGCTACTATCACCAAATCCATGGATTTCTATATAGTTATAATCTGGAATTGTTACAATACGCGGTATTGATATATCGCTCAGTTGCGCTAAATCTGTCCTAAATTGACACCAAATAGTTTTTAGGTTGTCGGGAATATCTTCATCCCAAGAAATATTTGCTTCCCATAAGCGCTGAATTAATAATTTTGCTCTGATTATGATTGGACCTAATAACCCTAAAGGGTCGAAGATCTGTGAGATTTCCGATAAAATTGCACGTTTTGAAATTATACCTTTATTGTTGACACTCGAACCTGAATACTGGATCGTATCTAAATTCGAGTTCCAGGAGATCCCTAACGTTTTGTTAGCTTCATCATTTCCTATAGGTAAAATACAAACATCTAAATCTTTGTTTATATGAAAGTCAGGGTATAAATCTTTTGAATTACATAACCACTTTCGAAGTTCAAAACCAGCGCTGGCTAAAATGGTTGTAACATTATGCTGAATTTGCAACAGCTCAGTTTTTGAGTTATTACCGTATAAAAAATCGTCAACGTAGAAATTAGTTTTTATAGCATCACATGCTAAAGGATATTTATATTTGTTTTCTTCGGCGATCTCAAATAAACATTTTATCGCTAAATACGGAGCCGATGCAGTGCCGTAGGTGACCGTGTTTAATTCAAAACATTTTATTTGGCTATTTAAATTGTCTCGCCAGAAAATTCTTTGAAATTTTCTTTCTTCCGGGTGAATTGCCACCATACGATACATTTTTGAAATATCTGCGCTTATTACAAATGTGAACATTCTAAATCTTAATAAAATTGATAATAAATCACTTTGAATTGTCGGACCCACATATTGTGTGTCGTTTAATGAAAGCCCACTATCGCTTTTCATTGAAGCGTCGAAAACCACTCGTACCTTTGTGGTACAACTCGCTTCGCGAACTACGGGATGATGAGGAAGATAATAAGCTAACTCTTCATCTTGATAATTTTCGGTTATTTCGGTCATGTGACCTAAACGTAGGTATTCGTTCATGAAATTTGAATATTGCGTTAATAATTTAGGATTTTTATGCAGACGACGTTCCTGTGAAAAGAATCGTTTTAATGTTAGGTCGCGAGATTTGCCTAAATCTTGTATATTCTTTTTAAAAGGAATCCTGACTATAAAATTTCCTAATGGAGTGCGCTCATGAGTCTCGGCGAAGTGTGTTTCGCAAAATTGTTCGTCCTTTGACATAACTTTGTTATTATATATTTCCTCAATTTCCCAAAATTTTAGAAATGTTTCGTTGGTCGGCAATGTATTTGTACTAAAACAACTGACAGATTTAATTTGCTGTGAAGGGAATTTTAAACTGCCGGTTAAAACCCATCCAAGTTGAGTTTCTTGGAGGCATAAATTTGAATTTGGTAAATGAATTTTTCCGACACAAATCAAGTCCCAGAATATACTAGAACCTAACAACAAATCTATGGGAGCTGAATTAAAATAACTGGGATCAGCTAATTGAATATTTTTCGGAATATTAATTATATTTTTGTTGAATGAAATCATAGGCAAATTTTCAGTAATTTTTTGTATTACCAAACAAGGGATTGTATTTTTATATTTTTTATTATTATTTGAACTAATGTTTACATTTGTTGAAAACTGAATGTTAGCTACGGCATTGCCTACGCCACTGACCGCGAAATCTACTTTATTTAATTGTAAATTTAATTTCTCACATAATTTTTGGCTTATAAAATTACTCATAGATCCCGAATCTAAGAGCGCACGGCACTGGTGTACTTCTCCAGTCCTGGAATTGATCACATGAACGATCGCTGTTGCTAGAAGAGCTTGCGCTGAGCCGATTTCGTCGCCAACGGCTGTTCCGCACGTGATTTTGCTCGACGTTTGAAAATTGGCGCAATCATTTAAATTTAAATCAGCTTTTTCATTTTGACTGTTTTGAGACACTTCGGACACGAGTGCTGCAACCGAACTATTTTTCTGAATGACAGTATCTGAATCTTCATTATTTGAATTTCGATCGATATGTAATAAGGTATTGTGATTTTTGTTACATTTTTTGCATCTTGAAGTAGATGCGCATTCGTTTTGAACATGACTCATACCTAAACAATTGAGACACGCTTTTGTCTTTTTTATTTCGTTCAAACGTGTTATTGGAGATAATTTTAAAAATGCTTGACAGTTATAAATGCGATGCTCCTTTTTACAATAGTGACAAATTATTTTATTGGAACTTGCATAGGAGAATATCTGAGGCCTTTTTTGAATTTTATAAGGTTCTCTAGCATTATTATCTAGAGGTTTTTTAATTTCTGACTTTTCAAGATATTTACACCGGTTTTTTAAAAATACTTTTAAGTCATCAAGTTTTATTTTTTCGCTCCTTTTAGCACAAATAGAATCCCATTCACGTTGTGTATACATGTCAAATTTATCTGTTATAATTGGAATTAAGAGTGTGTCCCAGCATTTTGTGGGCTCTCCAAGTAAATTAAGAGACCTTAAATTATTGTTTACATCATTAAGAATCTTTTTTAAGTCTTTTGAAGACGACTTTGTTAATTTTTGAATATCTAAAATTGCTCTAACATGACAATTTGTAATATTAATTGAATGATCATATTCTTCTAATAATGCTTGCCAAGCGATTCGATAATTGTTTTGTGAAACTGGAAGTGATTTAATTATTTCAAAGGCTTCGTTGTTTAAATGCGAGCGCAAGAAATACATTTTTTGAATGGTAGAAATTGATTCATTTGCATCAATTATTGATAAAAAACCATCGCGAAATTCGACCCACCTACTGGGATCTCCGTTAAATATAGGTAAATCAATTGCAGGCAAATGTATTTGAGTCTGACTTGGACCTATTATTGTTGGCGGAAATTGTGAATATTGTGGCATCTGCTGTTGAGAGAACTGTGTATGTGTTTGAGGTGCATTATTTAAACAAGGTTGTGACTGTTGCACAAATTGATGTGGATATGATTGAGGGATTGATGGTTGTATGAAAGATTGAGCTTGTGATTGTACATTTTGTTGCGTACAAGGTAGAGAGTGTGACTGTATATTTTGTTGTGTATGTGACTGCTGCACGGAATTTTGAGGTAATGACTGCTGCATTGAATTTTGAGGTAATGACTGCTGCATTGAATTTTGAGGTAATGACTGCTGCATTGTTTGTTGAGTGTGTGACTGCTGCACTGTTTGTAATTGTTGAATATTTTGAGAATGCGACTGCTGCGCGTGTTGTTCACGATTGTGTGAATTTGATTCTAAATTGTCGTACTGCTGTGATTGTTTAGTAGACGATACTCGACTTATTTTGGTATTATTACTTGAGACCGTACTTGAATCTGAGCAATGAAATGTTTGCAATGTTTCCTCCAACCGAGCTATGAGCTCATAGTAGCTAGTTTCAAATTCTATACGACTTTTTTCGTCAACTACAGTAGGTTGCGATAAAAGTTCAATCTCTGTTTGAATTTCATTAAACTGATCTAATAATGGTTCAATTCTATTTAAACGAGCTTTTACCTCACTAAGTCGTTTATCAGTAATATTAGGATCTATTGAATCTAGATATGATTTTGTAGAGGCTAAATTTGAAATAAGAATGGTTTTCTTGTGTAATATTTGTTCAATGGTACTCATTTTAAGTCAATTTTAAATAGAATTGAATAGTGGAAGGTATAATATGGAAAGAACTCACTTTTGTGTAGACGCTGAGAATATTTTCTAAGAAAATGGCTGCTTCGAAAAACTGTCGTTTGCTTTTCACCCTCGTTTTGCTGCTATCCGGCTCGAAGGACCATGTTAACTTGCAAATAATTTTCACAAAAGGTTCTCAGGTTAAAAACAAACTTTATTACGAAAACACAATAAATTCTTTATGACAATGTTGCTTATTATCATTATGGCTAAAATCGTTACAATACACGACAAGACACAAGACCAGACAAGAAATCAATACATCAATATCGTTCGATCACCAATGCTCAAAAAAGTCGTTGTAATTAAATCAATTCGCCCCCTGGCAGAGAGGTTCAACACCAACGTCTTCACTCCTGCAAAGCAAGGAACGCACTCTTTACAGTCACAAGATGGCACCTCTTGCAGTTCTGACTCTCGCCGCAAGGTGGAGCTATAAGTTCTTAACATACTCATTCTGAACACTTGTTTTATATTTTCGAAGCTAAAGAATTCCCTATCCGTTATTAACTACATCTAGAAAATACATTTTATATGTTGTATAAGTATAAATACAGGGTATCTCATTAAGAATGAGGCACATAACAACTGAAGATTATCTGATTAAAAACAAGACGATTAATCGAAACATGCTTGAATAAAATATTACGAGGTGTTAAAGTTAAAGTGAAAAAGTCATACATTATTAATGACATAAGGGGTTATGACTGACAACCTCTGTTATTCTTAACAGGTCTGTTATTTTATAAACACACAGAAATAACAACTTGTTCACAGATAACGTGTCTGTTAAAAATAACATTACTTGTCCATCATAACCCCTTATAATTTTTTTTATTTGGCAGTATAATTTTACTAAATTCGGTAAACATATCTGTTGTCATAAGATACACCTATGAGCAAAAAATCAGTTAAATAAACTTTGTCAGTGGTGTACGGCATTCACCTTTAAGTGAGAGATTCTCGTCTCTCGTCTCGTCTTGTCTCGTCTCGTACGAGACGAGAGAGGCATTTTCTCTCGAAAAAAGATTCGAGACTAAACGAGAGAGTGTCATCTCTCGACGAGAATTTCTCGTTTCTCTCGAGCTCTCTCGAGTTCTCTCGCGCAATTAACTTTTTACTTCTTTAAAATTTTCAATTACTTATCGTAACTTAAAATTTAAAAATATCAGATTTCCAGATAGTCAAAAAAATACCTATAAAACACCTATTCTATATACACAGTGAGTTTTAAGTATAGAATGCCTCAATTATCTCGAAAACGGCTTGCACGATTTTTATTTATGGTGACCCGTCAAATGCGCCCCGAAAAATGCGCTCCGACAAAAGCGCTCCGACAAATGCGCTCAAGGCCCACTAGAAAGGGGGGACCCCAGACTAATTCCCGGGGGATCGGCAGCGGTGGTGTTTGTTACTTTCAGAAGTTCGACCGACGAGGGAGAGAGATTCAAGTATAGGAGAAGACATTTTTGAAGACTTTCTTTAGAGAGATTTAAGTAGAGGAGGAGAACTTTTTGCTTGAAACCTTTTTTTTTATAAAATTGTCTTGGGGCCCGATCTGGAGAATTGTCCTGGGGCCCGGTCTGGCTCTCGGCGGCCCTGAAAGCGCTTCCCGACAAAAGCGCCCAGGACAAAAGCGCCATCCGAAATTTCTTTGTATAAAAAACTAACCAACAGACAGAATCGTAATAATTTCCATGTAGTCAAATTTTTCGGAGATAAATTAGAAAGACCACAATTTTTAAGTGTTTTTTCGAAAAACTATCAAGAAAAGAACGTATAATAATATATTGTTAACATGCTTCAAAATGCTTTCATTTGATATCACACAAAAAAATTCTAACTTCCAAATGAAACCCTACCCCCTCCCAACTGACTTCTAAGACAAAGTATTTATAGCAGGGACAGAAGTTGGAAAGGCTTTTGCTAGTTCTCCCACTTCATACACATAACTTGACAGGTTTTCGGCGGATCTAACCAAAGTGGACGCAATACATTGGCGTACAAAATTATTTTTTACATGTTAATAACAATTTCGAGTAAATAGTTTAATAAATTGTGAATAGCTGTTGAAATTTTATAGAAATATGATTTAGGTATTATAATACATATTTAATAATTATTTATAGTCCATAAATACATGCAATTGTCCAGTTCTTATTCTGTGAAACGACACTGGCAGGTAAACATTACTGCAAAATTCTCGAAGGCGTCAGACGTGGTTTGACGTTTACGCCCTTTCTACCTACCAAAAGTCTTTCCAACTTCTGCCTCTGGTATACATTCTTAGTTAACGCCCAATTTGGGCCAATGATTACTTTAAATTTCAATTGTTTATGTCAAATAATGTCTAAGTAAAACGATTGTGACAGACGAACAGGCGGAGAGATACCAAGGTAATTTCCCTAAGTATTTCTTATTGCCAATTTGGGTACTGATGAGACAAATAACTTGAAAAATTATTTGTTATTGTCTTCAAAATTTTACAGTCTTTTTATGTTTCGTCCTAAGTATATCTTTTGCAAATTTAAATTTGATATGTTTTTATCACGAGAGAAACGAGACGAGACAAGACGAGACGAGAGAATGGCTCTCTCGAGCGAGAGAAGCGCCTTCTCGTCGAGACGAGAGAACAGTTTTCTCTCGCCCTACAAGACGAGACGAGAGAGGCCTCTCTCTCGTCTCGTCTCGTCTCGTCTCGCGGCATCACTACCTTTAAGTGTGTTGGATTTAGTTGTGTCATCTCGGCTTTAAAATAATAACCGAAAACAACACCGCAAAGCCTCAATCGAGGTGTGCTTTTTTTTCCTGGGCTCGTCTGACTATGTATCTCCGAATAACACTGAAGCCTATTGGTTTATTGTGTTTTACCCCATGTTAGTTCATAGCACCCACTCTGTCACCTTTGTACCTTGTACAAGTTTGTACAGATCCTTGGGTGAGCGGGTTCTATACGTTGTTGGATCAACCTGTGCTTGTATACACCCCTCGTGTTTTGTAGTTCTTGCCTTATTAAAGGATTTTCTAGCCATCTTCTTGAGGTGATCCAACTCGTGACACCACCATGCGGTAGTCGCCTGATCGTGTTGGACCAGCCTCAGGGGACAGGATTTCTTATAGGCATTGTTTATTGTGCTTTGGATTGTGTTTGAGTACTTCTCCAAAGCATTGTTATTGTTTGGTGTTTCGGCCTTCATCTCTCTTAGACCCTCTTGGAGAAGGTGGGCATAGATTGCCCTGTCCGTCTTCCTAGGGTTCCGAGCTAGCGTGTAGGTTGGCAGCATCAAGTTTATTTTGAATGTTAACCAGCGGTGGTTTGACATCGAAATGTTATCAGACACTTGCCAGTTTAGAATTGGTTTATACATATCAGTTGTAGATAAAGTGATATCTATTAGTATTTGACTGCGAGAGTTTTAAAATGTTGGTGTAATACCTTTATTTAAAATACAAAGATTTTTGGTAATTATATATTCATAAATTGACTTAACTCTAGCATTGTTATCCTTACTGTCCCAACTGAAGTGATGAGCGTTTGAGTGGCAACCTATTACCAGCTCAAACTTCTCTTCCAATCAGTATGCAATCAGATCCTCCATTTATTTGCTGGGTGGTGGCGTTGCATCGAAAGGGAGGTATGCAGGTGCCAGGATTAACGTTTTCTTTTCCCTTTTGATGGCATATTCCATCCTAACCGCAGTTATATCGGAGGTGGAAGGGTGCGCCATTGAGTGGGCTTTGCATTTCCTAGGAATGTAAATGGCTGTCCTAGGTTGTTGGTTGCTGGGAAGCTAACATTTGAACCATTTAGATTTTTAAGACCTAAAATTTTGGTTTTTATTATCCAGGGTTCCTGGTTGAGTGCTATTGTATCTTGCAGCTCATAAAGGTGGCGACATAATGATGCTGTAGCCACTCTTTTGTGTTACATTGTTATATCCAATTTTATATAGCTTTTATAAGATTATTTTCTTAGTTCATTTTGTTTTTCCATGTTTTGTTGCATATAGTATCCACTCTTTTCCTTTTTCTCCGAACCTTTTCAACATTTCCGGAGCTATGCCATCTTCCACACTTATCTTTTCTAGTTTGATTTTTTGTATGGCTTCTTCTATTTTTTTCTCCTTTTACTTCTCATTGTTATTCTATTTCGTCGTATTTATTTAAATTTTCATATCGCTAATGTTGCGATGAAAAAACAAAAGTTTAGTAACAATAAAAAATATCCCAAATAATTTGTACAATTTAATAGTAGGTAAAATGATGCTAACCATATATTAATAAAAAAAATTAAATAATTAAGAATAATAATGATACCAAAATAAGCAATTGTAAGTACTGAAACCTATACAAATTTATATAACAGTATTTTTGTTAAATCCAACAGTTAACGCAAGAAAACCACTAGCCAAATAACAATTAACAGGTGTAAGAAATCAGAATAAGATAATTATCTAAAAATTTCCCATATTCCATTACTGCTTATTATTTCCGGATTCTGATATAGGCATATATTCTGCCTTTGGCTTGATTAGATTAATATCATTAATATAATAATCCACATGTATGCTTTGGGAATAAAAAAGTATCAATGAGAAAAAACGTAGTTCAACTCAATACCTATATTATTTAAATACTTGAAGAATATAAATCACAGAGTAAATAGGATTTTTTAAAATTTTACTCTGTCGTGAACAAACATCTTCCACGGAAATGGTTTTATTGAAGTCATTTTAAAATTCGTAAATATTTCATTTCGTTAAATCCTCTACGTTATTCCGGTACAAATCCGACGAATTCCGAAAGTCTTGTCGGTGCACTCGATTTTTCATAAATGAGAATTTGCCTATTCAAAAGCGAATTGGTTGAGAACATTTCCTGACTCGAATAGAACTCGAGATGACAATTTCCTAGCGACAAAATTCCTTTGCAAGCATTTTTCTGATGACCTTATTTCATCGACTTACTTCAATTGATCAGACTTAGATACAATAAATATCTATTTCTACAGTGGATTATTTAATAAGCATTTATTATTATTTAAAAAAATATATGAGTTAATGTATATGACTTGAAAGAGGTAAAGAATCGAACTGGGTATAATTATAAAAGATTTTTGAAAAGATATTAATAGAAAAAAACAAAAATTTTTTGACCGACGAGCCACAAGATATCATCCCTATATGTTGGGCTCTAACCAGCTTTAAATTATTCACAAAAAAGACCTGTTTTTGTAACGTGTCTAAGGTAGGTTTCTCTATAGCACTTAGGCCTCAATAGGCTAATTGTGCATCCTCCAAAATTTATAGGCATCTCTTAGCTCGTCATCCACTCTACATACGTGATGCAGTTGACAACGTCGCCGAGAGGTGCTTTCGTACTTGACAATTACATGTCAGGATGCATCTGATTAGGCGCAGATACATAGTCAAATATTTGTCTGCTCTGGTAATGTCAGGGTAACATAAAAGCTACCTGGCAACTTTGCAGTTATTTGTTTCATCTCACCTTTCCTTAAATTTTACAAGGGAAGGTTTTTTAGTTCGGTTTGTCACTACTGGTGTTGTAAGTCCTATCGAAGGTCCAGGTCCAAAAAGTATTTAATTGTTGCTGGCTAGTGAATTGGAAAAACGGTAACCATTTGATGTGGCGTGACCTTTGATCCATCATAAAGTGAGCAAATTGTTGATGGGTACTTTGGCCAAAGCTTCGTGGCATTCTAGCACTATCCCTGAGTAAATTTGTGGTGTCTCCAGGGTGGGTAGTGCTTGTTCGCTATCTATATAGGTGAGCATGTTCCTTCTAGTGATCTTGTTTCTGTTTATGTTTGAAATACACTGCCACTATTGCTCAGAGTCCATTTTATGTTTAGATTTAAAGATATATTCCACATCCTGAGCCTTATTTTGTTTTAGAAACATCGGTGTAGACATGAATCGTACGTGCCACTTTTTTGACTATTATATTTGTTCTGTATAAGTCTATTTTTGCTTGAAGTAATAAAAGCCTATCGATCGCCTCACGCCACAAGCGATGTCTCACCCACCAGATCCTACATCACGTCCTATTCCAGTGTGACTAAGAATGACTTCCATGGCCCTGGTTGATGTGGTTTTCATCGCTCCTCTTATGTTAAGACATGGTAGTCTTTAAATTTGTTCTAGTTTGCTGTTAGCGGTCAATTGTTGTTTTCAATAGCCAGATAATTGTACCGTGTGTTAGCATACATCTTATGCTAGCCATGTAAGTCCTTGTGACGACTTTGGAGGAGAAACCCCAGGTGTGCAGCATAGTTCGGAGGTATTGTTCGTGCTGTTTGACACTGTTTTCTAGGTGTGAGTTCTACGTTTTCTTGCTGTCAAAATTGAGGTTTAGGCACTTCACTTCTGTTGCAAAGTTTAGTTTTGTGTTTAGGAGGAGGAGAAGGAGGAGGAGGAGAGGTTTTAGTATCATTTTTATAATTTTTCTTGTAAAAAGGGCAATTTGTTGTCTTCTTACGATTGATAGACAATAAATGGTCCTTTTACCACTGTTCTGTGATTTTACTTTGGATTCTTTTGCAGTCATTCCTTGTTTGCAGAATAACCAGGGTATCTGCATAAGCTATTGTATAGAGACTATTATTGATGATAAGGATGTCGAGGATCATGTTCCACAGTAGAAGTGATAGTACCTCTACCTGTGTACACCCCCTCGGAATCAACCCTTTTATATTCACATTTTCTATACTTATGTTCACTCTTCGCTTTAAGAGCATGTTATGTATCCACCCTCAAATCTATAACACGTAAATCATAAATTAGTCAAATCAACCAAAGTATACTATTCATTAAACAAAACAATACTGGATTAGAAAGATATCAAAACGGAGTTAAAAATAAAAATCCACATAATAACAGTACCGACATTAACCTATACCTGCAAAAACTGGGTAATGTGAAAAAAAATAAAGGTCATGGAAATGAATCGCTAACTAAGAAAAATAAGACAGAAGAAGAAGAGGAGGAAGAAAAAGAAGAACAAATAGAAGTAGAAATAGAACAAGTAGAAAAAGTGTTTCTCATTAAGATGGTAGGCTGGGTTGTTATAATGTTATGAAAGTTATAATAACCCAGACTAAATAAAACTATGGCTACAACCGTGTTAATCACTGGGAAAAAAAAGCCTAATATATATTTCCTTACCACGTAATAATAACAAAAATAATTTGTACAAATTAATATTAAAATTATGCTAAACATATAAAAACAAAAACCTTTTTATTAATAACAACAATATCAAAATAAACACATAAGTATTGAAGAACGTCCGAACTAGATACCGAAAGCTATACTTACTTAAACCACCATTTTCATTAAATCAAACACCAAGAAAACCATAATCAAAATGTCATCTGTCAAAGTTCGATGAGATTTTTGGAGGTTACGGAACAAAAGCAATTTTTTTATTATCGGGTTAGGTGTTTTAGTTTTTTTTCTAGCAGGATTTTAGTCTATAGAGCTTCCTAAACTAATTAAAAAATATATCTAATCATAATTAGGGAAACGCTTAGTTTTCTGATATTAAACATAAACATTTTTTAACTTATTACATTAGAAACTGACATATGGGGCTTTTTGTATGAAAAATCCTTTTGTGGACACCGTTTTATAATTGCCGCTAGGGGACGCTCTGTATTGTGCTATTTACGGGCTAAAACGATCATAACTTTTTCTCAGGGTCTTTTCATAAATCTCATTTCCTGTAAAAAAGTACCTTTTCCATAATCCGATAGTTTAATTTTTTCAAGATCCTTGGCTTTTTATTGCTCAATAATAGTAGGCCTTTTCATCATAATTTTTTTTGTGCGCATGCATTAGTATCAGCCATCTTTTTCATACTGTTTTTTGTAAACTAGTATGTTAAAATGCCCACGTGAAAAAATTATAATTGATAAATATTAATTTAAGTACATTCATTTAAAAAGAGCAAGAAAACATACAGTAATAAGTCTCTTAATTGAAAAATAAATGTTTGCAATTATAATTATTGTGTTATTTGTATGGAAAGAAACAACGAAACGGTGTTGTTATAGAGTATGTAAAAGTACACGGTATACATGATTTAAAGGTAATACTAATTTTTTATAAGTGACAAAGGTATTCCATTGATTGATGATGTTACTATTTGTTCTCTCATGGAGAAAGTGGTCCAACAGTAAAAAAATCCTTATCTGGTATAATATTAAATACTACTTCGGTATACACAGTAATATTGTTAAAACTTTCATGTGATTTAAAGAGTTTTTGCGAGTACTAATAGTTGGTTGGCATATTTAATTAAAACAGAGTTAAAATTATTCTTTGTTTTCATTAATTTTTTACACAGTAACCAAGTATTGATACCTAACCTCCCAATCAGCACTTTTTTCCTTTTTGCTAATGTCCATAACACTTTAAGCACCTTTTCAATTGCTTACAACTATGAGCTTCCACATAGTTATAAAAAAGTGAATCACCATGAATGGTTTTTTCTTATGTTTGATTTGTCTGTAGATATAATATTGCTTTTCCAGCCATTATTGATCAAAACCGTACGAAACTTTTGAATAACCGCATGGCGGCTGCGCTTGCGTTCATCACACGATGAACAATAAATAACTTATTAATGGGTTTAGGGATGGATACATTATATAAAATAAGAGTATTTTTGAATAACATTATACCAATCTGACAGATCTCGTGTTTCTCTTCCTTCATTTAATTTATTTTGGACCATGATATATTATTGATAATATTTAGAATTTATTTATAAAGGCAGCACGTTCAAAATTTAATCAATTTAAAGCCGTTAACTTAGGTATCTGTTAAAAATTATTTTGACATATTATTCTCTTCCTAATTTCTTTGTTAAAATAATTTGTTTAAATTAAGAATTAGGAGACGCTTATAATGTCAATTATCTTACTAAATAAATTTACAAACATTTCAGGTGCATTCTAACTTCATCCCAGTGCCATTTCTAAACATGCCAATAGCATACTTGCGACGACGAAGGGAGCCCCTGGCAGCATTGGCGCATCTCTCCTGGAAGTATTAGTGCAATAAAATTCGGTGCGACCGAAATAGTGCGGTCATTGTAGGCTCGGGCGAGTGACAGTGAAAAAAATCGCGTCATCGAGTGTGTCGTGGTGTGGCATAGGCAGGGCAGTGGCGTGCTGCAGGGATGGGGAAGGGGGGCAGTTGACGGCGCAATCAAAGGATAGCGGTAGGCGGCAGGGCGACCATCTAAGCGGCAGGCGACAATGCGGCCTGTGTTCGCTGGTCGCCCGCGCCTTCCGCAGGGCTGTTTGCGGGGCGAGCAGTCGCAGGAGCAGTGACGACTCGTACAGGATATTGACAGGACCACCGCCTGATGAGGAGACGGCTGTTGTAAGTTTTTAGTTAGTTATGACACACAAATATATTTTGCAAAATTAACGAATTTGTTAATTTTGATTTGGAACACCGATAAATGATTTCTATCAGAAATCGATTGTTATATAAGTTTTTATATAAGATAATTCCGGGATTGTTGCCCCACTTAACTAAAAAAATTGTAACTTCGCAATATTGAGGGACCAAAACCTCAAAAAAAATTAAGTTGTATGGTTTTTAATCAGGAACACATACAATGTGTTGTTTTTGAAAAATATGCAATAATTACAGGCTTATATTTGAAAAATCAAAATGGCGTTTTTGACCATCTCTCCCTATGATGCGGGTGAGATGCCCTACATTAACAAGACAGATGTCCTAGCTCGAAAAGTATAGCACAGTGTAGATCATATTAAATAATGATACAAATTAAAACCAACTGCTAAAAAATATGTATCATATTTATTAAAATATAAACAAATAAGAATAATAAACCAAAAATAGCCTACAAAACAAACTCTTAGAAAGAGGAACATAAAAAAATTGTTGTCAAAATCAACTGACAAAAAATAAAAAACGGTTGTTGAACTTTTTTAAAGTCAAAATATGAAATCTAACCTAAAATATATTTTTTAAGTTTTTCTTCGCCTTTCCAGCTCTTTTTTCTACTCTCCCACAAAAGTTACATTTACTACCGTACAAAGAATATGTCTCATGATACCATTTTTGACATGCAATACAATCAATGTTGTTTCAAAATAGTTTTCCAGACACAACACATTTTTCTGATTGAGATTCCTTAATTTTCGTATTTTTGGAATATTTTAAAGATGACCTAACAGTGCTTTTAATTTTATTTGCCACGACGGTTAATGGTTCATTATCTGAAGATTCGTAATTTCCAGAAATTTCAGTTTAATTTTTGTGTGCCTTTTGGTTTTTACTGTGCTTTAATATTTTTGCGTGTAGGAGTTGAGTGGCTTGTTTTCTTCTTTTCCTTTGGGTAGGCAGAAATTTCTTAAAGAAATTTGCTTGGTGTTTCTTTAAATTTTCGTTTGTCAGACTTGGAAGCACGCGTGACATCAGGAGACCCCCAATTGGTGACCGCTGTTCATCTAACAGGAAACGAACATCATTTTCACCACTTGCAAGAGATGCTAACTCGCTAGTTATTTCTATAGAATTGACTTTGGTTTGTTCAGAAATATCGTTCGCTTTTCTAGGAAATTTGGACTGAGGTGTTATAGGACTAAGCTGTGTTGATGGGCCTGCAATTAGCTCATTAGAAACAGACTAAGTCGAGTTTTCAGCACTTGCAGAAGATGCTACATCAGCTATTGCGTAAAAATAATCTGGAATGACATCGGGATCTAAAGGAAATATTCCCGTTGCTCTTAAACCCGAAAGAGCAGTTTCTACAGAGGGTGATTTTCCCATGCTTTTCCAATCAGTTGACTTGCCTGAACCCGCTTTAGTTGTCTTCCTAGGTGATGTCTCATCAACAGCCGAGCTTCAAGTTTTAGATTGTACTTAAGGGTTTTAAAAAATGCCCTGTCAAGTGGCTGCAGTGCTTGAGTTATATGACTGGGCAGGCAAATTAAATCGATATCAAGTGTAAAGGTTAAAGAAAAAGTCCTTTATTTCTCACAAAGTCAATTTATTGGCGACCGGTTTCGAAGTTGTCACTTCATCATCAGGCACACCTAAATGGAATATCAAGGAGTCAGTTGTAATAAAAACAATTATAAAAGCATGAACGGACTTTAACATATACAAAATAACAGAAAAAACACAAAAGAAAGTTAAACAATTACCTTGACTCACCTTGACTAATTCCATAAAGGAAGCGCTACAAAAAGTTTAACAGAACGAGTTAAAAAAGTCATGTGTAATAAGTATTTTTTAAAAAATGTTTTAAATGTAGGTTAGGTTAAACCACCAGATGTCTTTTTGAATAAAATAATTAATTAAAACACATTTACCTAAGACAATTATTAACTAAACAACACAAAATAGTTTTACAAGCACAAACAGTTTAAAAAATTTAAGGAAATGATGTTAATTACTGAAAGTAAAAAGTAAAAATCTTACTTGTCTTTATCTACCTTACCAGATGTAGAACTGTTGGAACTTATGAACTTATTAACAATTAGTCTTGAACAAAACTTCTTCCTCTTTAATAATGAAATTTATACACAGACAACAGGATTAGCTATGGGTTCGCCTTTATCTCCTATACTTGCAGACATCTTTATGCATAATTTTGAGAATAACAATATATTAAACAACAATTCTTTTTGCTCAGCTATTAAATTCTATCATAGATATGTTGATGACATACTGATACTATGGACTGGTGATCTGGATAAGTTAAATAACTTCCTAAATTATATAAACACCATATATAGTAACATCAAATTTACATTAGAGATAGAAAACAACAAATCTATCAACTTCCTTGATTTAACTATATCCCATTGTACAGATCTTAAGTTGGAATTTAACATATTCAGAAAACCTACTCACACAGGGGTTGTTATTGATAATTTATCCAATCACCCAGTTACACATAAGTTAGCAGCTTTCAATTGTTACTTGGAACGTCTTCTGAAAGTACCACTATCAGTAGATAACTTTAATAAAGAACTCAATGTTATCAAACAAATTGCTAATAGTCACAATTATGATCAAAACTTAATAGATAAAATGCTTAATAGAAAACAGAATAAACGTAATCAGAACAATAGTTACATAATTGAGCCCCTTCCCAATATTGAAGCAGATAATCGTAAGTATGTTTCACTTACTTTTATTGGAAAATTCTCATATCGTATAGCCAACTTGTTCAAAGATTCCTTCAGAATTAGCTTTAGAACGTCCAACTCGATCAGTAGCCTGTTTGTTAGGAATAAGGATAAGATTGATCCTATGGATCAGTCTGGTGTTTATAAACTAACTTGTTTGAACTGTCCATGCTCATATGTGGGAAGGACCTTTCGTAATTTTAAAATACGCCTGAAAGAGCACACACGCTGTCTTAACACTAACACTACTGGTTTTTCTCACTTTGCTGCTCATTTGTTAGACACTGGTCACGATTTTGATTCTAGCATTGGCTTCGACATTTTGCATATGACTTCTAATAAATTCCTTCTGAATAACTTTGAGAACCTGGAAATTTTAAAAAATATTAAATCTGGCCCCTCCTGCTCTCTGAATGCACAAATTCAATTTATTAGTACCCCAACGTTCTCTGCGCTTATTTAAATTATTTTCAGACTTTTACCCCCACTCATTTGATCTTCAGTCAGTTACTTACCACAATTAACTCTCCCAATTTAGATTTTCTTTCCATTAATTTTTGCCCATTCGCATCTTATTAAAAAATTTTTTTAGCTTATTCAAATTCTCCCACGTGGTTGTCATACGCCAAAATTTGACTTTCCTCTCTTTTTTGACATTCGTACTGTCAACCTATTTTCCGTTTCCTGTAATAGTAATTTTCTTTTTGATTATCTGCTTCAAATTTTCCCTTTTTACATATGAATTTTTATATTTTCTTGTTTAGTGTTCTAATTTTCTTGTTAGTATAAAAAAAAATTTTTGTTTTCTCATTCTCAGTTTAATATATTTTACTTTCAATAAATTTTGTCATCGCCACCTATACTCACTTTCAGTAAATAACACCTCCGTTAGTACACTATTTATCCGCTAATTTAAAATTTACAGTTTACTGCATTGATTCGTTAAAAATCTAGATAGATGTCTTGACAGTCTGATAATTTTTACTTTTTTACTTTTTACTTTCAGTAATTAACATTATTTCCTTAAAAATTTTTAAACTGTTTGTGCTTGTAAAACTATTTTGTGTTGTTTAGTTAATAATTGTCTTAAATGTGTTTTAATTAATTATTTTATTCAAAAAGACATCTGGTGGTTTAACCTAACCTACATTTAAAACATTTTTTAAAAAATACCTATTACACATGACTTTTTTAACTCGTTCTGTTAAACTTTTTGTAGCGCTTCCTTTATGGAATTAGTCAAGGTGAGTCAAGGTTATTGTTTAACTTTCTTTTGTGTTTTTTCTGTTATTTTGTATATGTTAAAGTCCGTTCATGCTTTTATAATTGTTTTTATTACAACTGACTCCTTGATATTCCATTTAGGTGTGCCTGATGATGAAGTGACAACTTCGAAACCGGTCGCCAATAAATTGACTTTGTGAGAAATAAAGGACTTTTTCTTTAACCTTTACACTTAATCCCTACTACTCACATATGGCTACCCTCACTCCAAATCCTAAATCGATATCATTTGTATCTGCAAATTCCAACATTTCTATAGAATTTGTATGGGAAGTATGCCCGTCTAAAATTAAAATGGATCTTCCAGGGGACTAACGAGGAGCAAAATGATCCCTTAGTCATTTAAAAAACAATTCAGCAGTAATTCACAAAGACGTAGGATTCATAAAAACTTTGGAACCTGCAGGTAGTCCATCTTTGAACTCCGGTTTTTCTCGTTGTCCCTTAAATATAGCCACTGGTAGTAAAAATATTTACTTGAAACCCAATTTCGTCCATGTTAAATATGTTTTTCTGTCTAACAAACATGTTATTTTCCGTGTAACTCTTTTGAAGCAAATCGAAAAAATATTTAGCTTCTTCTCGATTCATTCCCTGGCTTCGAGCAATGGATAATCCCTGTGACTGCCTTACAGTTAATTCTTTATTTCTTTTAAAAAATAAGCTTAACCAATCATAACCGGCCAATCCAGTTTCACGGTTAAACCTGTGGTTAATACCTAATTTTTCAGCAAATTGAAATGCCAGTGCCCGAATTGTCTTCCTGTCAGGAGCAAATCCGGCTTGTTCTAATCTCTGAACATGCTTTACCAATTTTTTTTCATTTTCTATTCCCAAAACACCCTGGAGACCAAGAAGTATATCATCAGGCCTAGCTCCTTGATCTCTTCTCCTTCGCAGTGTTCGTGAAGGGATACGATATGCACGTGAAGATTCATTAACTCCCATTTCCCCAGAATTCAAACATCTTAGAGATGCTTCCAGGTCTTCTTGCCGCGATTGCCTCCTCGGCTTGACACCAGGTTTTCGTTTATATTGTGTGGGCATCCTAAAAAAAAAGAACATAGAAAACAATACAAATTGATTTCGGGGACAGATGTCCCAGATGTCATCTTTCTTTTTGTAGGGGTTAGATACCCCAGGGCATATATACTTTTATGCGGTACAGATGCCTCACATAGCCGTACACGCATTCCCTAAATATTTGGATATTACTACATACATAACTTTAATCTAAGAATCGAAGTTTTCATGACCACAGTTTGCACAGTCAAAATCAAAAAATATGCAAAATATTTATTACTAAAGATGTTAAATTATATAATAATGATTGTATTTAATGCTAACAGGGCGGAACACAAACACAACCACCTATGCCGACGAGTTCTTTGGCATAACTGAGAAGTGGCTAGCGAACATCGTGCGTCATTTTAGTTTAGACGCGAAATATGAAAACTGGGGCGTCTATACCGCTGGGGCAACTCTCCCGGAAATACCTTACTTTATCCATGAATGTTTTTTAAAAATTTGTAATTTTATCGTTAGTATATTAGCATGAATGTGTGGACCTAATATCAATACCAACGCATTCCTGGTTTTTGAATAACTTAACGATGTTTTAATAAATTACTATCGGCATCACTGTCCATAATCGCATTAAGTCGAAATTATTAAACAATAAAAACAAAGCTAATTTTAAAATCAATTTTTGAATAATTTTCTTTGAAAACTACGACTTTACCTATAATACTGTTAAAAATAGACCAATTGAATACAATAATAAAATAGACCTCACTGCCTTTTATTTTTTCATTACATAATCAAATCGTAAAACTATTTTCAAACTTAATTTATACTTTAAACGTCGGAGAAAAATAACTCAAAAGTAATAACCTGTCACAGTCCTAGCGGTACATTTAGAGATTTTAATGAAAATAGATCGCTGCTAGAAAAGTGTGTTTCCAGAAATTGGACCTACACTTAAATTAAATTAAGAATGTTTAATTTAAAAAGGTCAAGTAGAAAAGTAATTAAATGTAAGAAAATGTCTTGAAATCAATCCCACATAAATAACTTATATTAAGTTAAATGACAACCAGTTTCGGCCTTAGGCCATCGTCAGGTCTAAAAATTAGACAGTAAGGGCTTACAATATACTAGGACATCTCAATAAAAAGGTTAAAAATACATTTATTTGATTAAATCCGAGCAGAAACAAGGGAAGTAGCAAGAAATACTATCTTGTGAAATTACGCCATAGCTCATGTTAGTTTCTTCGCAGTTACTTCGTTACTTGCTAATTTTCGTGATTTGATTTGGTTATCTATACAGTATACTTTTGGACACCAGTATCTTCGAGTGACATTATCACCATCATCTTCACTTTTATGCGGGTTTCAGTGATATTAAGAATTATTTACACTCTTAACAAATTTAATTTCTCTCCGATAAAGGGCCTAAAGGTACGTTTACATCTGACATTTATTGCATGATATTTATGTCTGACAGTTGTTTAGTCCAGTGTAAACACTCAAAAATATTTGTCCGAGAGAAATTTATGTGTGTTTATACTGGACTAAACAACTCAGACATAAATCTCATGCAATAAATGTCAGATGTAAATGTACCTTAACTTTGTTCTGCTTACTTTGTGGAGTTCTCCACGTTGCCTACCTTTTATCTTTATGTTCACTGATCTTCCACTACCTTACTGAGAGAACTTTATCTTGCTGGTGAAGATACGGATTCGGTCCTGTGTAGTCCAATTTGTTCTCTTTTGGATTCCTCATTATGCGATTTTGGGTCTAACTTTGTTCTGCTTACTTTGTGGAGTTCTCCACTTTACCTACATTTTTTCTTTGTGTCCACTGATCTTCCACTACCTTACTGAGAGAACTTCATCTTACGGGTGAAGATACCGATTCGGTCCTGTATAGTCCAATTTGTTCTCTTTTGGATTCCTCATTATGGGATTTTTGTGTCCCTCACGTCCGTACCACAACATCCAATTGCTACACTTTCTATATAGATGTTCGATTTGAACAAGTAAACTCATAAAAATTGTTACTGTTTCTGTACCCAAACCTTTCTTAATACCTTTGTCAACTTGCAGAATTTATATTTATTTAAACAAATGTTATTTTTTATGTTTATCGTAATTATAATTTCCCACATCTATCACATTTTTCACATATATGGGTATTTCTTACAACTACCTTGCCATAGTTAATGCTCGGTTTTAATAATACATATGTATTTTTAACCTTTTTGAAGACAACCTAGTATATTATAAGCGCTGTAAGACCTGATGATAGCCTAAGACCAAAACTGGTTATCATTGAACTTAATACAATTTAAAGTAAAAAAAAAAACACGCAAAGTCTGTCAAACTCAGGATCTTTAATACATTCAATTGATAGGTTGCAAGCGCTTTCGACCTATAAGGTCATCACACATATATAATATGATTTAGAGTACAACAATCAACTGTAATAATGTAATATTATATATCTGCATAAACTACTTGGTGTCTTGCCATTATATAAAATCCATGGGTTTGATCAACAAAAATAAAAAATAAACGAATGAAGTTTAAAATATCTTAAGATTTGATCCCAACCAGCGGATCAGTAATCTTGTTTTTAAATTTGGCCTGCCTTCATCGACTGAAGCTGACCGAGATGATTAACAAATGAAAAATATCACAAGGACGTTGAAGACCCCATGTGAGAGGTGTTGAAAACTTAAATTTAATAAAAAAAAATAAAAAACGGTAGACAGAGGGCGAATTGAGATTAGCCTTAAGCCTAGGCATTAGGGACTGATGAGCCTTTAATGTTGTCCCTAGCTGAAAAGCATTCTATTTTTACATATTTGTTGGCTATAAACAGCTTGAAATTATTGCATTTACTTCTATATATCTGAATTAGGGCGTGGTTCAAAGCCCACTTGTACTGAAGCTCTATGCTTATTGTACCCCTCAGTTTCTATCCCAGCAGATTGATTTTCTTGATGAATTTAAGAAAATGTCTGATGAACGATTTCGCGATTTCTTCAGGTTACGGATTTTGTACCCCGAAGTACCATTTCCGTTCCCATTTAAGGTTCAGACGGTGGCATAGTATGTGAATAGAAGTTTCGTTCTCTTCAAATATTCTACATAGGGAGTCATTAAATTTCCCTAATAAATTTAGGTGTCTTCTCAAGCAGCAGTGTCCCGTAAGGAGTCCTATTACTGCCTTGAGTTAAGGAAGTTCCAACCAGAGCCTATAGTGTTCTCTATTTATTTGTTCCTCTAACACCAATTTAACATGTTGGTATGAGATACCACATGTGGGTTCTGGTCCAATAATAGTTTTTTCCGCCTTCTTCCTTCCTAGGAGGTATGCTTTCTCGTTTCCAAACACTCCCTTATGTCCTGGCACCAATTCAAGCGTAACCTTGTTATGTTCTGCCAAGGCCTGGAGGGACTGTTGACAATCAAATATTGATTTAGATTGTACTTCTACCCTTTTCAGTCTTTTAAGGGCTGCCTGACTATCTGTCATAATAAAGATCGTCTTATCTCTAAAAGAGTCATTTAGCATGACTTTGGTGCAGGTATTTATTGCTGTTACTTCAACCTGGAAGACTGTTGTCAGTGAACTCAGGTTCAGATTAATTGTCATCCCTGAGTTCACATGGTAGATCCCAGCTCCTGTGCTGTTTTTCATTTTCGAACCGCCTGTATACCAGATTAATTCGTTTTGTTTTTCGATTTTCTCGGCTTTTGGCCCTTTCTGGTATTTTAATATCGAAAGGTTTCCTGAAGTCGTGAATATTGGGCGTTCTATCCGATGGCATTATTAGTACCGGATGTTGTTTTAATTTCTCTAATATCATTGTGTGGTGTCCTTTTCTCGAAAGTTCCCATCCAAATCCATTAGTAAACAGCCTGTATGCCGCCGCCATAGCCTCCTTCTCCACCACAAGGTGTAGTTGGAGGAATACCTAGCAGTAGCTCCATTGCTGCTGTGGGCGTAGTTCTAAATGCCCCTGTTATTATTAGACAGGCTAGTCTTTGCACCTTGTCTAATTTTCTGTTATCTCTTATGCTTTTAGTCTTGTGCCACCATATGACTGATGAGAAAATTATAACAGGTACTACAACCATAGTGTAAAGCCAGTGCATCATACTTGGTTTAAGCCCCCATATGTTCCCTACCATCCGTCTACAGGCCCATAGTATTCTTACAGCTTTTTCTGTTGTTTTTTTCTATATGGCTGGAGAAGCTAAGCTTGTCATCAAGAGTGATTCCAAGATATTTAACCTCTTTTGCCATTTTTAGATGTTGTCCCCACATATAAAGCTCCTTTCTTCCTTGAATGTTTCTTTATTTCCTGCATTTACTTACTTTGCCCGTATTCGGGTACTAGGCCTATGCACTTATTCTGGCATACTCGTTGGCATAATCTTTCTTTAGTTACCATTTAATTATTTTCATTAAGACTTTTCTTTTGTACTTCTCAGTGCACCTTAGAGTTTATTTCTAGATTACTTTTGTCTATCAAATAACATCTTCATTAAGAAAAGCATGGGTCTTTTTATTGCCAATTTTAGCCACTGGAAAATTACTTAACCATATTTTATTAACAGTAAGACAGAGGAAAGTGGGTTGGTCGTCATCACTAGAACCATTGTGACGGTTGTTACTACGATGTATCTGGTTAATAACGGCATCCATTTTTGGAAGTGGGTATTTGAGGGGCCTCAATAATCCTAGTGGTAAATGCTTAGGTGGATTTATTCTGTCCGCTTACTCCACAGGGAGATTTGTTGGTGTTTTCTGAGTGTAGTTTTTAAAAAAGTGAATTCTGCCATAGATTACTGCCTAGATTCTTTACTAGTTGGTTTATTCTGCTTAGCTTTCCTCCAAACAACACCTAACGTTCTAAGATCTCAAACTTTTTGTCAAAATTGTCTTTCGGATAAAAATATTGACACTGTCTTCTGCTTCATAACATATCCTGTCAGTTTTAAGGTGAAGGGGGGAGAAAAAGTCCTTTATATCTCACAAGGAAAGTCCAATGTTTAATTATTCAACAAAACATTGAGTGCGACCGGTTTCGAAGTAACATCACTTCATCTTCAGGCTCGCCTAGTGGAAAGGAGAATATGTGGTGTAAGGTGTGTTGACTTTGAGCCCACAATATATAAAATAGTAAAAAAATAGAAAAAACTCACCATACTCTCCATCCACTAGGGAATACTACAAACAAGTTTCATCAAAACGTGGGGGATGAAATAAATTGTAAAACAAAACAATGTTACAAGTTATAAAGTTAAAAATATTTGAAAAACAAATATTAGTCGATAAAACAGTTAAAAATTTTAAAATATTCAAGACGATACAAAAACAAATTACATACATTAAACAGATTAAAAGATAAGGCCTGTTTTAAGCAAACATTGCAAACTATGTAGGATTTCGAAACCTTCAGTTGAATCGAAGTCGTGATTTGAGTCCAGTAGGTGGTTGGCAAAATGTGAAAATCCTGTTGTATTTTGGTTAAGACAACGCAAATGTTCTTTTAAACGGATCTTGAAGTTTCGAAATGTGCGTCCCACATAGAAAGAATGGCAAGATTTACAAGTTAATTTATAAATTCCAGACAAGTCAAAGGGATCTAATTTATCTTTATTATGAACAAATAACTTATGTAATGAGGAGGGGGTTTTGAAAGATACTTTAAAGTGGTCTTTAAGTAAGCTTGCCACTTTATAGGATGCTTTTCCAATAAAGGTAAGAGAAATGTATTTCTTACTGGTGGTTAGTTCATGTACCAAATTAGGATTATTAATATAAACCAAGTTTTGTTGAATTTTATTTTGTTTATGTGTTAGCATTTTATCAATAATATCCAGTTCAAAGTTGTGATCTATAGCAATAGTTTTAATTATATTTAGTTCCTTGTTAAAGTTTTCCGTAGACAGAGGGATGTTTAATAGCCTCTCTAAGTAGCAATTAAAGGCAGCCAATTTATGTGTTGCTGGATGGTTAGAGGTATTGTCTATAACTGTGCCTGTATGTGTTGGCTTTCTATAGATGTCAAAGTTGAACTTGTTATTATTGTGTGAGATTTTAAGATCTAAGAAGTTAATAGATTTGTTTATTTCAATTTCTAATGTGAATTTAATATTAGAATGTAAGTCATTAATATAAGTCAAGAAGTCATTTAATGAGTCTAAGTTACCTGACCACAAAATCAAAATATCATCAACATATCTATAATAGAATTTCACATTTGAGTGGAAAAGGTTATTTTTAAGGATTTTCTCTTTTACAAAATTGTGCATAAATATGTCTGCTAAAATTGGGCTAAGTGGAGATCCCATAGAAAGTCCATTTGTTTGTGAAAAAATTTCATTGTTGAATGAAAAAAAGTTTTCTTCTAAACAAACCTTGAGAAGGTTCAAAAATTCTACTAGTTCAATATCAGACATATTCGAACTTGACAAATGTGATTCAACAAAACCTAGAACTTCTGGTATAGGAATATTTGTGAATAAGTTTGATACATCTAAAGAGATCAAAGAATCTGTATCATTAATGTGAACATTTTTGATGTTGTTTACAAGTTGTACACTATTTTTGACTGTATGTGTAAAGTGATCTTTATAATGGATTTTGAGTATGTCATTCAACCACTTTGATGTATAATATGTTGGTGAATTTATATATGACACGACAGGGCGGATTGGTATGTCATCAAAATTGTCAGATTTGTGTATTTTGAGAAGGCCATATAGCCTAGGTATTAATTTGTGATCTGGTTTGAATTTATTAAACAAGGAATCATTAATCAAATGTGTACAATTTTTAAGGGTAGTTTTAAATTTGGTATTATACTTATTTAAGGGGTTAGTGATTATAACGAAACTATTGGTGTTCAAAAAGTTGTAAACTTTAGACAAGTAATCAAATTTGTTCAGAATTAATAGACAATTGCCTTTATCTGCTTTTGTCAATATTAGATCATTATTTTTAATCTTTTTATTAATATTTTTAATTAAATTATCATTAAAAGTGCCTCTTGAAGAGAGATTATTTAATAACGTTTCTTTTTCTTTTTTGAATATGTTAACTAATCCACATCTAAGATCTTCTTTATTGTCAATTTCAAAGTTTTGTAAAATGGACTCTGCTTCTACTGCTAGTAGTTCTAAGTTTTTATTAAGTGAAATGGCATTTGATCTAGTTGGATTAAATTTTATACCCTTGTTAAGGAGGTCAATTTCAGTTTCTGTAAAAGTAGTATCAGAAAAATTTAGAAGAGGTGTATGAAATTTATGTGAACTTTGATCTGAGGGATTGTTATTAACATTGTTATTTTTAATTTTTAGTTTGATTAATTTTTCATTCAAAGTTTTCATCTTATTGCATCTATCATAGTAGAATTTTTGAACCTTCTCAAGGTTTGTTTAGAACAAAACTTTTTTTCATTCAACAATGAAATTTTTTCACAAACAAATGGACTTTCTATGGGATCTCCACTTAGCCCAATTTTAGCAGACATATTTATGCACAATTTTGAAAAAGAGAAAATCCTTAAAAATAACCTTTTCCACTCAAATGTGAAATTCTATTATAGATATGTTGATGATATTTTGATTTTGTGGTCAGGTAACTTAGACTCATTAAATGACTTCTTGACTTATATTAATGACTTACATTCTAATATTAAATTCACATTAGAAATTGAAATAAACAAATCTATTAACTTCTTAGATCTTAAAATCCACACAATAATAACAAGTTCAACTTTGACATCTATAGAAAGCCAACACATACAGGCACAGTTATAGACAATACCTCTAACCATCCAGCAACACATAAATTGGCTGCCTTTAATTGCTACTTAGAGAGGCTATTAAACATCCCTCTGTCTACGGAAAACTTTAACAAGGAACTAAATATAATTAAAACTATTGCTATAGATCACAACTTTGAACTGGATATTATTGATAAAATGCTAACACATAAACAAAATAAAATTCAACAAAACTTGGTTTATATTAATAATCCTAATTTGGTACATGAACTAACCACCAGTAAGAAATACATTTCTCTTACCTTTATTGGAAAAGCATCCTATAAAGTGGCAAGCTTACTTAAAGACCACTTTAAAGTATCTTTCAAAACCCCCTCCTCATTACATAAGTTATTTGTTCATAATAAAGATAAATTAGATCCCTTTGACTTGTCTGGAATTTATAAATTAACTTGTAAATCTTGCCATTCTTTCTATGTGGGACGCACATTTCGAAACTTCAAGATCCGTTTAAAAGAACATTTGCGTTGTCTTAACCAAAATACAACAGGATTTTCACATTTTGCCAACCACCTACTGGACTCAAATCACGACTTCGATTCAACTGAAGGTTTCGAAATCCTACATAGTTCCTACCATAGATTTACTCTTAATAGCTTCGACAGCCTCGAGATATTGAGAAATTTAAAATTAAATCCTGTTGGTTGCTTAAATGCCCAGATAATGTCAGAAACTCCTCCAGTTTTCTCAACACTAATCTAAATTTATCGTTCTAACTTCCTTTTTAACCTCCCCCTTTTATTTCTATTCACATATTTCCTTGCAAGGGGTACATTTCAGTAAGTAATTTTTTCCCACAAAAAACCAACGTGCATGTTTAAGGACTAGGTTAAGTTGTGTGTTTTCACATCTGTCATTTTCTTCTTCTTTTATTTTTCAGTTGCTTCACAACAGTTAACCCAGTCATCTCTTCTTCTTTCTTATTTTATCCTACAACATCACATACACTTGGTGATTGGTTCATGGCCCAAATCTTATATAATAAATATTTCTTCACTCATAGTTTACATCTTATTGCCTATACCCTGTCATAAGTTTATCCAAGAATTTTTTCTTTAGTACTTACCACCACCTGTAGAGGCCTTAACTTGACAGGTCTCCTTTCAAAAATGTTAGATTTTTATAAAAAACAGCAATGTTTGCTTAAAACAGGCCTTATCTTTTAATCTGTTTAATGTATGTAATTTGTTTTTGTATCGTCTTGAATATTTTAAAATTTTTAACTGTTTTATCGACTAATATTTGATTTTCAAATATTTTTAACTTTATAACTTGTAACATTGTTTTGTTTTACAATTTATTTCATCCCCCACGTTTTGATGAAACTTGTTTGTAGTATTCCCTAGTGGATGGAGAGTATGGTGAGTTTTTTCTATTTTTTTACTATTTTATATATTGTGGGCTCAAAGTCAACACACCTTACACCACATATTCTCCTTTCCACTAGGCGAGCCTGAAGATGAAGTGATGTTACTTCGAAACCGGTCGCACTCAATGTTTTGTTGAATAATTAAACATTGGACTTTCCTTGTGAGATATAAAGGACTTTTTCTCCCCCCTTCACCTTAAAATTACTTCAACTCACACATGGCTACCCCCCTTGTCAATATCCTGTCAGTGTTAGCCTCAATGTTTGGTTCATCTCAGTAAGTCCACATAGTAATCTGAGGCTTCTGTATTCTAGTACTAGACCTAATAACTCTTTAAGGCTAGAGAATAAAGATGGTTGTCTACTATCGATATGACACCTGTTTGTTAGCCTTGCTTGCCTCGTATTTAGGTACTGGTCCTAAATAGTCTTTTATATATACTCATTCTAATCTACTTCTTTACATAATGAATAAACTTTTTTAGCAACTCGTTATAACCAGTAGTAGGGGCGGGAAAATCTGAATAGACTGTCTTTGTACTTTTAAGTGCACCTGTAATACAAAGGCATTCGAACTTCTGTACTCCTGAGACTATATTAAGGGTTATTTTCTGAATTAATTTTGGATATAAACTAACAACTATATCTTGTTATTTCGGAATTAAGTTGGTGGAGCATTTTCAGGTTTAATTTTCATGTTTTTTCTACTGGAATTTTACAGTTTTTGACCATATTTTCGAATATTGTTTCCAAGTAAGGTAACTATCCACGATTACCCCTAGATATCTTACTGATGGGTTCATATTTCTAAGCCTTCTTTTAAACAAGAACGGACGTTTCAAGATTTCTTACTTTGTTCTTTTACCAAAAGGCATGCGTACCTTGTATATCATTCGTCAAATTAATTGATCACTAATTACACTAGTAAACAAAAATCCACTTGTTTTTTGTGACATGAACAAAACAAAGTGTTTATTATGTAAAAATTGACACAGAAGCAGAAAATACCTACAGATTTCTTCTATCACCTATAGTTTTTTTGCTATGAGGTATTTTTGTTTTTTAAGAAAACAGTGATAGATATATTATTGTTATATTATTTTATTAACCAAAGAGTACCTTAAAATGTTACTGTCGATGTTTTTCGGCCATATTTTGTTTTTGGAGTATCCCTTAACAATGTCCAGCAGTAATCAGCAAGCAAACTGGCACTCCACTTGCTTTGGTACCGTGTCTCCATAGCAGAAATGTGTTGGTGGAACCGTTTCCCATGTTCGTCACTTACCGCCCCTAAATTTTCGGGGATGAAATCCAGATGGGAGTCCAGAAAGTGAATTTTAAGAGACATATTACAACCCATTTCTTTATAGGCAGTAAGTAGTTCAGTCACAAGATCTTTGTAATTGTCAGCTTTCACATTTCCAAGTAAATTTGCAACAACGCTTTTAAAAGCACTCCAGGCTTGTAGTTCAGTTTCATTGAGCATTTCTTTAAATGTTTTATCTTTCATTACTTCTCTTATTTCCCAGATAGCACAAAGTCGTCTTAAAGACGTCTTTAAGACGTCTTAGAAGACGTCTGATGTTACAAAAAGCGACGTCTTTAAGACGTCTTATTAATGGCTTATATTGGTCTGTAGAGCTTAAAATAAGCCATAAATAAGACGTCTTTAAGACGACTTATTAATAGCTTATAATGGTCTTGTAAAGCCTTAAATAAGATGTCTTTAAGACTTCTTATTAATGGCTTATAATGGTCTTGTGAAGCTTTAAATAAGACGTCTTTAAGACGTCTTATTAATGGCTTAATATGGTCTTGTGAAGCTTTAAATAAGCCATAAATAAGACGACTTATTAATAGCTTATAATGGTCTTGTGAAGCCATAAATAAGACGTCTTTAAGATGTCTTATGAACGTAGGACGTCGGATATCTTGGTTATTAAAAAGTAGAACAACCTTGCAGATTATAAAATAATGCAAAAAATAGAATTAAAATATTTATTATATCTATTAAGAGTTATTTTCTTTGTAGCGCATTCGTACTCCTCTTTAGCCATAACTGGATTGATTTTTCTCTTTGATTTGTAGTTGCCTTTGTATAGCTCCCAAAAATAAATTTAGTTAAGAGCATCTAGTCACAGAAAATTATACTTTGCAAAAGTTAGTAAAAACCGACAGAACAGTTATCTATAAAGCAAAACAAAAAATTAATTTCTTAGAATTTTAAATCAAAGAATTTTTATAATCATTTAATGCAATATGAGCTATTATGCTTAATCGCCTACTTTAACAATTTTACTTTAACTTTACTCAAAATGGCTATCTAATAGGGAGTTTTTGATATTATTAGTTCTTAAAATCTCCATAAAAACAAACAAAAATTATACTTGACGAATATCTGAATTAAATCTTATATTAAGATGTTTACTTTTAAATTAATTTAATTATTCTTAGAAGAAACAGGATATTAATGTTCTATGTATATAAACAAATATTCATTTATTACCTGTATTCCAGGAACGTGCTACATCGGTAACACAAACTATTCTTCCCTCTCTGGTTTTTGTTCCATATTATTTAAGTAGAAAGAGACACAAATGCTCAAAATAGTCCCTAGTCGCTTTTGGTGGCTATAATCGTGTACCCAATAAAATAATCAATAATCCACAATGAGCTTGGGCCATACAAATTTTTGGCTTGGGCTTGAATGTATTTTTTTATTTTTTTTTCGTTTTATATGGGCTCAATCTTTTCACTTTTCCACTGCACTTGATATTTGATTTCAATTATCTTCTCCAAATATTACACTGAATATTTTGTTTAATTTTGTATACTTTTTAAATTCGGATGGTCACTTTTATACTAGATATTTTGTGATTTTTATGGGATTGCTTAGCTCCCGATTCGGAGAACGTCATTTCAATATTGCCACGATGGTGTCCGAATCGGAAATCCGGCTTGAATATAATGTTAAATCAGACGTCAAACTTCACTTCATTTGATTCTTCTTGTTAAATTTGAATTATGTAAACCGTGCAAGTTTCCGTCCGACTGAAAGACGTTTGTAAGACGTCTTAAAGACGTCTTAGAGCTCCCACATTAATATATGGATTTGGCAAGACGTCTTTAAGACGTCTTAAGAACGTCTTTGAGCTCTCACATTAGTATGGAAAGACGTCTTATAAGACGTCTTAATAACGTCCTAGGACATTGAGACCAAACCAAGACACAAAAAAGACATCTTTCAGACGTCGTGTGCTATCTGGGTTGCGGACCCACAAATATGCCTTCCTTAATTTTTGCTTCACTGATTCTTGGAAATTTTTGTTTCAGATATAAGAACCCTCTTCCATTTCTGTCCATTATTTTAACAAAATTCTTCACTTAACCCAATTTAATATGCAAAGGTGATAGTAATACCTTTTTGGGATCAACTAGAGGTTCATTGGTAACTTTTTTTGTCCCGGAGTTAGTGCCTGACGTACTGGTTACTGCTTCTGTACATAATCACGGTCTCTCGCACGGCTGTCCCATTCGCAAAGGAAGCAACAACATTTCGTATATCCTAGTTGCATTCCAAGAAGAAGGGCTATTACTTTTAGGTCTCCACACATTGCCCAACCATACTCATGATAACGGTTGTGCTCTAAAAGAACTTTCATATTCTCATATGATTCCTTCATATGAATCGCATGAGCTAAGGGCACAGATGAATATTCGTTACCGTTATGAACCAATACCGCCTTTAACCTAAGTTTAGAGGAATCAATGATAAGACGCCAATCACGTGGATCATGTTTCTGTCCTAGTGCGTTAAATAAAAGGTTAACTTCTGAACAGTATACTAGATCCCCTTCTTGAAGATAGCAATTTGTGAGGTCTTCTTCTGTAAAAAGTAATCTTTACACCACTTTGGAGAAGATTCCAACTTTTTAATCAGGATGCTAAAAGTTCGGACTGCGATTTTGAAAGGCTTAGATCTCGAACTAAGTCATTAAGTTCACCCTGCGAAATTAGATGCGGCGCTGTTGAACATCCTGGTAAATCAAGTAAAGGATCGGTTGTCATTTCCTTTGCGGATTCTGTAACATCACTTAAAGAACCAGTCGATTCTAGTTCTGCATCGAGACTCCAAGGTGCTGGTGCTTTTGGAATAGAAAGTTGTTCTCTGTATTTGACAGGTCTTAAAGCTGATGGTAAATTACAGTACTTAACCGTATCTTTAGACTTCGGTCCAATACCTTTAATATTCGTGAGGCAAAAATAGCAGTCTGTAACATGGTATTTAGGTTTTCTCCAAACCGTTGGCACTGCGAAGGGCATTTTACGATTTGAACCTTGTAACCAAGCTGTTAACAATGTTACACAAGTTTTACAACAGATATAAGGGGCTCATGCTTTGTCTTGGTCCCCAACTTTAACACCAAAATACAGTTCGTAAGCTTTTAGCACAAGCGGAGTAAAATTACGTTTTTGTGATTTAAAAGTTAGTTCTCCGCACACATAACAAAAACTGTTGGCACTATTTACGCACTGCCTAGGCATTGTACCTAAAAATCTTAAACACAGTAATTTACAAAACGTAAAAGAATGTAAACTCAAAAACGTTTTGCTCTCCAAAGACAGGAAATGTAACCGATTCGGATACCGTTAGTCTACTCATAAATTTTGTAAAATAAAATGATCGTAAAATACGCTGTTTACTTCGAACAAGCAGGCAGAAACCGGTCTTAACCGGATAGATCCTTGATCATATGAAAATATGAGATGATGCAATATAATGAAATTTTACGTATTGTAAAATCTAAAGCCGCAGGTTACAGAATATCTGTGGGTGATAGAAAAATTCTGTTTTCAGATTTGACTTCAGGGTATCAAACTGCATTAGAAACACCTAAAAAAATTTATGTCACAAATTATGTGTCAATCAGTGTTATCTTTTGTATAAAATATTGATACGTTTCTCTGCTTCATAACATTGTTAGTAAGACCACATTGTAATTTGAGGCTTCTAGTATGATTTGGGACCAACTACGAACAACTACTAGACTAATTTTATATTCAACAAGTATTAGAAATTAAAAATTTTAAAAAACCGACTTCAAAAACGTGCAGATTCCATCACCACATCTTAACCAAATTTATATGGGACCACCCCTGAGGTACCCCCTTACTAACAAAAAAAGAATCATATAAATCGGACAAGGTAGTAAAGCATTATCACTAAACATACATAAAAAATGAAGAGTTTGAGGATTTTCTCATGGACCCAATTATTAAATTTTGACTAAATTTATATGGGACCACCCCTAAAGTACTCCCTTTCTAACAAAAAAGAATCATATAAATCGGACAAGGTGGTAAAGCATTATCGCTAAACATACATAAAAAATGAAGAGTTTGAGGATTTTCTCATGGACCCAATTATTAGATTTTGACTAAATTTATATGGGACCACCCCTGAAGTACCCCCTTTCTAACAAAAAAAGAATCATTGAAATCGGACACCGTGTTAAAGAATAATCGCTGAACATACATAAAAAAAAAAAAAAATATCGCGACGAATTGATAACCTCCTCCTTTTTTGAAGTCGGTTAAAAATGGAATTGCGCGGTGATACCCACGTAAGGCTTTAAAATGCAAAAAAATCTTATCAAAGTTACAATAAGGAAATATATTTTCATTCTTAATGTCTGCAGTTATTTTTAGTTTATTGTATTTTTTTTTGTTGCAACTATCATAGTTAAAGATGATTTTCAGGAAAGTACGCAATTAATTTTGAAGTGTGGCAGCAACGTAAAGCAAGCGTTGTAGCCGTAAGTTCTGATTTATTCATAAAATACATGCTCGTTCCTCAGATAAATAAACTTTCCACAAACCATCCCTACTCAAATTAGCAGTCGTCTTATTCTTTCTTATTCGGCTGGCGATGCGTAATATAAGACACAGTCTGAAAGATTGTATTAACTAAGGGCTCAATTATGAATGAATAGATTAGTTCAGTAATTTTTCGTTGTTGCTTGGGACATTCTAATATCATCATATATAAATAAAATTAGCAGGTATCCAGCAGGCTATGTAGTTGTGTCACTGTTCATAAGGTTTTATAAGAGAGACGGCTAACGCTTATTTCCCGGGAATTTGTCGGCAAAGTAATATTTAGAGGAGATCTGAGGCGTCAGTCAGAGTGACCCAACTGATTATTTTATGAACGATGCTAATTCTAGACCTAATTCTAGCCTCTTTAAGGTTAGTAATGGATATCTACTCACGGTAATTAAAATGTGTCTCTTATCCAGTAAGATGTTTAATGGCTATACTGATATCTGATAATCGCGTTTCAATTAAATTTGATCTGAACACAGGCATTATCATATTGTGCATCAGTTACTGTGGTTACTCGTTCAAACTATGTTGCTGGCCTTAAAAATATAAAAAAGAACCCCTTGCTTTGTTTATCGTAAATGTTATTTAACAGAAAATTAAAATTTAATATATACCTCTACGCCTATTAGTAAATGCATTATGGTCATCATTGAGCTTATGTCAGGTGTATAAATAATATTTTTAGTGCCAATAAAACTCGGTTTTAATTAAATTGTTTATCGCAACAAATTGATCTTAATGAATCTGGCACATAGGTGGCCGATTAATTACTCCTTACTTCATTACCACAATAAAAATTTTTATTGGCAACAAAAACGACAATACCGACAAATTTGCGCCAAGGATTCGTTCAATATAGAATCGAAATCGAGGAATCCATACTGAGGATTGAGCCGTCATCAGTTACATAAATTTAATTTGAAATAAGGTTATTTCTTTTTTATAAATACAAATTGTTAACTAGAATGAAGAATTTTACCTATATATAAATTCATTTAAAATAGATCACAATCATGAGGTGAGGAAATAGTTTGAGAAGGAAATAAATTTATAACTCATAGTCTAGAATCCAAAGTAAGGTTGATCTTCACCCATCTGCTTAACCCTTTAACTGGCAGAACTATTTTTGACTAAAAATACTTTTTAAAATGGTAAATATTCTAAAGAGTGGTGCATATATCAACAAAATTTTATCATTTTTTTTTTTGAATAACCAATATGGCGGGAAAGCATTGTAGATATTGCTACCAGTGCACGTAAAAGTTAACTGCAAATACATATTGGGCACTGGTATACAGGGTGTACCAATAAAAACTCCCAGGCCGGATATTTTGGTAAGTAATAGAGATATTTTAATTCTGTGAAAGCGAGTTCATAGAGCGCTAAGAGAACTTCAATTTTAGATATAAATTAATTTTAAATAGGTCAATATGTAGATGGCGCTGAGCTCAATATATTTTTTTCGATGGGAGGATCTTTCTTATATAACGCATCTTGTAAAAAATGCATTTTTAAGCAGATTTTGTTCTATAAACTAATTCGATAAATCTAGCCATTTTTGATAAACAGTTTTATCCTGTTTTTCAGCATTAATCATTGGATTTTAAGAAAATGCTAAAACAGGTCGATTTTTATTCTAAATTAAAAATATTTTTACAATACAGACATCTGTCATGTGTCAACCCCCTCCCTTGCACTTCTCCAACACCTTAATTTTAAATAGGTAATGTACCATGTATGGCACATCATTGAAAAGGTAATTTAATGGAGAATTCAGAAATATTTCTGTATATTGCGTTTCTTAAATTTGCCCTCTAGTGGGATAAAAAACTACTACGTATTATAGTGTGACACTACAATGTGTAGTATATCATTAAAAAGGTAATTTTATAAGGAATTAAAATATGACTTCATTGCGATACTTTTAATTGTAGATAGAGGGCGTATCGGGATAAAAAACTGTACGTATTATAAAGTGTGACACTTTATTTGAAAGCAAATTTAATTACTAATTCAATGCACCACATAACATTAATATAAATATCCTCCATATTGCACTTGCAATAATTTGAAAATTATTCATGCATTATTTTAAACATTATTGCTAACTTTATTTTGTTGTGAGTGCAATATGAAAATATTTATATTAATGTTATGTGGTGCATTGAATTAGTAATTAAAATGCATAAACAATTCGCAGATTAGTCCCTCAAATCAACCTGAGGCATTCAATAGTGCGATCATCGAGCACAGACACCCCGCAATTCGACATGGAAAATCCATACGAAAAGGAGAAAATACAGTGCGTTTTATGCAAACACAACATAACAGTCGATTACAAAAACGTCAGGTTATTATCACAGTTTCAATCGCCTTGTACTGGAAGAATTTATGGCAGGCACATCACGGGGTTGTGCAAACAGCAACAAGAACTGGTCCAATCTGAGATTTCTAAGGCCCAGTCAGCCGGTCTTATGGCCTACTATCTTAAGGAACCTGTCTTTTTGCAAGATCCTGAATTGTTTAATGTAGAAAAACCTATTAGGCCTCATAGGTTTTAGTTTATGTGTAATAACACATTTGGACAATTAGCTTTCAAATGAAGTGTTACACTTTATAATACATTACAGGTGTTTTGTCCCGATATAGGACGCTAAAAATTAAAAATATCGCAACTAAGTGTCATAATTCTGACTTCCCCATAAAATTACCTTTTCAATGATGTGCCGTACATGATACATTTCTTATTTAAAATTAAGGGGTTGTAGTGGTAGAAGGGAGGGGGTTGACACATGACAGATGTCTGTATTGTAAAAATGTGTTCAATTGGGAATAAAAATCGATTTGTTTTAGCATTTTCTTAAAATCCAATGATTAATGCCGAAAAACAGGATGAAACTATTTTGAGTGACCCACTCTGTATATCAAATATGGCTAAATTTATCAAATTAGTTTACAAAACAAAATCTGCCTGCATTAAAAGATGCATTAAATAAGAAAGATCTACCCATCGAAAAAAATATATTGAGCGCAGCGCCATCTACCTATTGACCTATTTAAAATTAATTATTATCTAAAACTGAAACTCTCTTAGCTCTCTATGAACTGGCTTTTACAGAATTAAAATATCTCTATTACTTACCAAAATATCCGGCCTGGGAGTTTTTATTAGTACACCCTGTATATAGCTACCATTAAAAAGAAACACACTTATTTGATTGAATAAAATTTTACTGCATAAAATAAAAATGTATTTTCACATAAAAATAAACTAAAGTATTATTAAATCTATAATATTTTTGATGATAGGGAGCAAAGCAGTTTTTACATAAAGTAACTTGGCAAGTTTTTTTTGACGAACTACATAGTACACATCTTCGGTAGGTGCGTTTGATTGGAAGATGAGAATTTGTTTTGAATTTAGAGTTCTGTCGTGAAGGACCAGATTTTTTCTTTGTGTAAAGCTACCAATAAGTTCGTCTACTAGATCACTCCGAAACTGCAACGCTTTCATGGGTTTATTACCAGGTTGTTGTTTTTTTAACGTTTCCTTGTATAATACATGGCTGTTAACGATTGAGGCATCAATGAGGTAATAAAAATTTTTATCCACCATCTTTTAGAGTCATAATACTGATCGAAGAGGTCTACCCCACCCATATAATTTTAATAATGATTATAGTCAGCAATGGATTGGGGGCACAGTACGCTTTCTCGCTCTCCTCTTTGATTTGTTCGTAAAACTTCCGTCATTTCATCATAGACATGTCTATTACTAACCACACACACATATTTTTTTCCACGGTCTTTCCACTTACAGACAGATATATCACCAGAGGCAACAGAGTCCGAGTGGTTCTTCGCAAGCTCTCTATCAGGGCATAAATGTTGTTTCGGAAAATATTTCCGATCGGTTCTAAAAGTGCCGCAACCAAATAAATCTTTGTCTAATAGTTTGTGCATAAAGCTAATAGTAGTAAAAAAATTGTCAAAGTATAGGCAATAATCGCGATTGCAAAACTTTTCGGATAATTGCAACATAACACGTTCACCCAATGTAATATCCTTCTGTGCATCAGATTTACCTTGGTAGATTTGAAAATTTAATAAATATCCAGTTTTGGAGGATGCCATGGCCCATATTTTGAAGCCTCTTGTGATAGGCTTCATTGGCATATACTGCTTCAAAGTTGTTCGTCCTTTGAAAGCGCACATGCTCTCGTCAATTGATACGTTTCTGTGAGGTGTAAAATCAGTAGAAAACTTATTGGTAAGATGAGTTACCAGCGGCCTAAACTTGTATAACCTGTCGAAATCTAAAGTGTTAGGCTGAGGCATTTCTTCATTATCATTGAGGTGCAGGTATCTTAAAGTATTTTTAGAAAACGTTTCAAAGTAAATACTTTACTAATGCATTCAACGTTAAAATTCTTATTTGTAGACCAATATAATCTCATACTGGGCAGTCTGTGTAAACCCATTATTATAATTATACCTAGAAAGGCATGCAATTCTTCTAAATTTAGCTCTAGATGTGTACCGTTTTGACTCGTATACAAATTAGATTCAGTAACTATGTTTTGACATATTTCGTTGTCAAAATAAATTTTAAAATAATCTATAGGTTTCGACAAATCCACTGAAACGTTCAACCTTCACACTCGAAGATTCGGTAAATAAATAATTAATACATTTTAGATTCTGCTTACCTTCTTCGAACCACTTCAATGGTTTGGTTAAATCTTTGGCTAATGAATTACTAGTTGATTCAGATATCACTTCATCTCCGTTCTCATTATCGGAAGGTGATTCATTATTGGGAGATTCATTATCAGGAGTTTCATTATCGGAAGAGAACCATCTTGAAATCTTATGTGACTTGTCAGTTTCTAATTCAAAATCTGGATCTGCATCGGAGTCATCATAGATTTCATCCTCGGTATCACTTTCATTTGGTGTAAAGGGTTTCATAAGAATCCTTTTTCTCAAACTTCTATTGGTCAAAGTATCCGCTTGAACGTCAAAAGCTGGTTAGGATGACTTTGATGTTTAAGCAGAAAAAGAGCCACCAAAGATTATATCATCTTTATCTTCTCCAAAATCGGATGCACAATATTTTGCATCACTCACATAACAATTACGTGCTTCTTCCTCCAATTTTGTTCGAATTATTGGACATAATCCTACCATTTTCTAAATACTTTTGAAAATATTTTCCTAGCGCATTAGTCAAACACTAATCTACATTCATTACCCTAGACATATATGTAACTTTTTTCTAACATATATAAATGATATGCTATAAATTAAAATATTAGCTCTCAAAAGGAAATAATAAGTGTTTTTGAGGTTATAATCTCAATTCAAAATAATATTGAATTTTTTGTTACTTAGAAGCTATTAAAAACTAAATTGATCACTGAATAAAGTGTATAAATATGTTCTCAGAAAACTTACCTATTGATTATAATTATTACAAACTAATAGACACAAAAATTTTGGAGCAGAAAAAAATTAATCTGAGAAATATCCTAACTCCGATAGCATAGGTGAACACTGGTAGGATGAACTACCAGCAAGTGCTTGTTCGCGCCAATATTCAGAGAATGTATAAACAGCTACCACAGACCTTTCGGGATACTGTGTAGTTGCCGTAGAGGCAAAATTCGTTAGCCGCTTATGCGATTGTAGACCATATAATAGGGGAGCCCAAGCGGGGATTTCGGGATTTACTAAAGCGCGGCAGATTAATATACAGAGGGATAGCTTGTACCCAGTTAAGTACCTCCACCAAATATGAGCCCCATATGTAAGGCCACCCGTGAAGGATAAAGCATCAGATTAGTAAAAAAAATTGATTATCAGAAATTCTCGAGCGCGTCAGATTAAGGTAGGGTGAATTAATTACATGCTAAAAAGTGAATATAATAATAATAATAATAATAATAATAATAATAATAATAATAATAATAATAATAATAATAATAATAATAATAATAATAATAATAATAATAATAATAATAATAATAATAATAATAATAATAATAATAATAATAATAATAATAATAATAATAATAATAATAATAATAATAATAATAATAATAATAATAATAATAATAATAATAATAATAATAATAATAATAATAATAATAATAATAATAATAATAATAATAATAATAATAATAATAATAATAATAATAATAATAATAATAATAATAATAATAATAATAATAATAATAATAATAATAATAATAATAATAATAATAATAATAATAATAATAATAATAATAATAATAATAATAATAATAATAATAATAATAATAATAATAATAATAATAATAATAATAATAATAATAATAATAATAATAATAATAATAATAATAATAATAATAATAATAATAATAATAATAATAATAATAATAATAATAATAATAATAATAATAATAATAATAATAATAATAATAATAATAATAATAATAATAATAATAATAATAATAATAATAATAATAATAATAATAATAATAATAATAATAATAATAATAATAATAATAATAATAATAATAATAATAATAATAATAATAATAATAATAATAATAATAATAATAATAATAATAATAATAATAATAATAATAATAATAATAATAATAATAATAATAATAATAATAATAATAATAATAATAATAATAATAATAATAATAATAATAATAATAATAATAATAATAATAATAATAATAATAATAATAATAATAATAATAATAATAATAATAATAATAATAATAATAATAATAATAATAATAATAATAATAATAATAATAATAATAATAATAATAATAATAATAATAATAATAATAATAATAATAATAATAATAATAATAATAATAATAATAATAATAATAATAATAATAATAATAATAATAATAATAATAATAATAATAATAATAATAATAATAATAATAATAATAATAATAATAATAATAATAATAATAATAATAATAATAATAATAATAATAATATTAATAATAATAATAATAATAATAATAATAATAATAATAATAATAATAATAATAATAATAATAATAATAATAATAATAATAATAATAATAATAATAATAATAATAATAATAATAATAATAATAATAATAATAATAATAATAATAATAATAATAATAATAATAATAATAATAATAATAATAATAATAATAATAATAATAATAATAATAATAATAATAATAATAATTAATAATAATAATAATAATAATAATAATAATAATAATAATAATAATAATAATAATAATAATAATAATAATAATAATAATAATAATAATAATAATAATAATAATAATAATAATAATAATAATAATAATAATAATAATAATAATAATAATAATAATAATAATAATAATAATAATAATAATAATAATAATAATAATAATAATAATAATAATAATAATAATAATAATAATAATAATAATAATAATAATAATAATAATAATAATAATAATAATAATAATAATAATAATAATAATAATAATAATAATAATAATAATAATAATAATAATAATAATAATAATAATAATAATAATAATAATAATAATAATAATAATAATAATAATAATAATAATAATAATAATAATAATAATAATAATAATAATAATAATAATAATAATAATAATAATAATAATAATAATAATAATAATAATAATAATAATAATAATAATAATAATAATAATAATAATAATAATAATAATAATAATAATAATAATAATAATAATAATAATAATAATAATAATAATAATAATAATAATAATAATAATAATAATAATAATAATAATAATAATAATAATAATAATAATAATAATAATAATAATAATAATAATAATAATAATAATAATAATAATAATAATAATAATAATAATAATAATAATAATAATAATAATAATAATAATAATAATAATAATAATAATAATAATAATAATAATAATAATAATAATAATAATAATAATAATAATAATAATAATAATAATAATAATAATAATAATAATAATAATAATAATAAAAAACCAGTGTACCCTTACAACATGAACACTGTGAAACTAAACAATAATAATAATAATAATAATAATAATAATAATAATAATAATAATAATAATAATAATAATAATAATAATAATAATAATAATAATAATAATAATAATAATAATAATAATAATAATAATAATAATAATAATAATAATAATAATAATAATAATAATAATAATAATAATAATAATAATAATAATAATAATAATAATAATAATAATAATAATAATAATAATAATAATAATAATAATAATAATAAATAATAATAATAATAATAATAATAATAATAATAATAATAATAATAATAATAATAATAATAATAATAATAATAATAATAATAATAATTAATAATAATAATAATAATAATAATAATAATAATAAAACGTCTTTATTTGTACTATAATAAATAAATACATGAGTACATTTGCGGGGCGAGATTTAGCCTAAGGCTATTCTTCCACCTAACCCCTTCTTTAAATATATGATAAAGAGTTTTTATAAAATACATTAAAGAGATAAAATAGATACTTAAATTACATAAAGACATATGAAATACAATAAAATTCAATAAAATACAATAAAATACAATAAAAAAAATAAAACCAATAAAATACAATAAAATAAATAAAAATATGCCACTAATCTGACAATTTGAGAGTGACTTAAAGAAAGGGGAGGGCAGCAAAGTTGTAAGAAAAAAACGTCATCTCGACATTCTCGAGCGTAGCTAGTTTTTTTTTTTAATTTGGATGGAAATTATTCAAGGATAACGAAAAGTATATAATCTGACGATTTCCGCAAGCCGAAATAACAAATATTCGTCGATAAAGTTTAATGCGTGCAGCTGCGTGATGCCTATATTTCGCTCTCCGCCTTTCTACTATTTCTATCAGAACTTCTGATACTGACATAGTGGTCATCATGTTAGCGAATATGGAACACCTGCAAGCAAGAGTAGAAGTTTGGATGGATCTTGGAGTTAGCAATGCAGGCCGATTCATCGACGTATCCGCTCTCTACAAAAAATTAGACCCACAAATTTCGAAGGCGCTTCCAGCTTTGCATGCGTTCACTGATTGCGATTTCAACCCAGCATTGTACCGACGAGGGAAAAAAAACCTTTGCATTTTCTGATGAATTTATAAATTTTCCAAGTAGCATTTCTGGATTTGGGATCAAAGGAGCATAATGTGCAGGATTTACTTGCCACTTCTATTTGTTGAAAAAGGTAGACGATGTCAATCAAGTTAGGATTGTCATCTTCAATAAGACGTACAAGGTAAAAGACAAATCACAACCCTTCTCCTTGAGTGTCCGGAATTACCATGCGTGCAAATCGGATCAATATTAATGGAAGGTAACTGCTTAGATATTTGTTCAATACTTTTTACGTAGTAATTATTTTAAAGCATATGGAAAATTAAGATCCTGATGATTGTCACAAAGATTTTCAATTTGCCACCCTGTGAATCGGAGTTACTCCGGCAAGTGTTACGCACAAGATTAAACTAAGTTCAATGATTTAAATTTTTTTTTTTTTTATTAGGCGAATCCCTCTATATAATCGTCAGATTATGATGCAGTACATCTAGGACATCTAGGACATAAAGATGAACCATATATATCTTAATCTGACACGCTTGAGTATTTCAAAATGCACATTATAATAATAGCCGCGAGTTTTCGTCACATCGAAATCGTCAGATTATTGAATGAGAGCTTTTTTTTGGTTCACTTAACACCCCCTTTGAAAATCTGACGCTCTTGATTAAATTTTTTTTTTTTCATTTTCAACCCCTACGTACAACCACCCGCATGCATATTCGTATCAAGCGTCCAGTATGTGCCCGTTCACTTTCATTTTTGAATGTGAATTATTTATATATTTATAAAGATATTAAACTCTTTTGTCTGGTGGTACTTTTCCCGTTAAGATATTTTTGCTAGAAGTAAGGGAATTCCCATAACACTCTTTCAGTTACTCATTGCGTCAGAAAACTCCTAATTCCCTTCAGGTCTTGTATCGGTTAATAGTTAAAAGGGCGCGGTTGTCGGATGTATCATTGCACCACCATTCCTCTTCTGCATTTATTAAAGAAATTTACATGATAAAAATATATTATTTTTTAAATATAATGTGTTTATATTTTCAGATAAAGCTGGAAGCCTTACCTTTTTTAAATTTTAATAAAAACAATTAGTATTACTCAAGCTGAATATTACCAGATCGAAATTTTATTTGAGAAAATGTATCTGGTAAACGTGACAACGTTGTAAGTACTTCTAAATAGTGTTGTCTACACACACTTCTAGAAATAAATGCAACGTTGCCACGTTTACCAGATAAATATTGCAAATCAAATTTCTACTTTTTGATTATGGTCTGGTTAATTTTCAGCCTGAGTAATAATAATTGTTTTAATTAAAAAGTAAAAAATAAGCTTTAAATCTGAAAATATAAGTTCATGATTTTTAGAAAAATAATGGAATTTTACTATTTAAATTACATATATAAATGCAGAAATGCTATATTAGGGATACTTCCGACAACCTCGCCGTCTTTAAGCATAACCGATACGAGACGTGAACGGAATTAGGGATTTTCTGACGCAATGAGTCACTGAAAGAATTTTGTGGGAATTCCCTTACTTCTAGCAAAAATATCTTAACGGGAAAAGTACCACCAGACAAAAGAGTTTAATATCTTTATAAATATATAATTAATTCACATTCAAAAATTAAAATGAACGGGCCCATTGCAGGCTCACCTTTTCCGAGTTCCCTCGAATCCGTTCAGGTATACAGCGCGCGGGAACGCATTGTTCAGGCTTTTCGCGTGGTACTCAGCGTTCGATATCACAACATATTGACAAGATATGCGCCCCCTAAGTAATATTTTTAAATTTATGTGGCATATAATCCAAAACACATTCGTCTTAAAGTTTTATTACAAGTATAAACAAAGTAATTTTAATGTTTTTTTAAGAAAATACACAATTTGCTTATTTTAAAAACTTATTTTCTCCTAAAGGTATATTTTTCTCCACGCACAAAAGTAAATTGTGGGGTGCTTTTGCCTTCTTTTTAACTAAAGAAGAAAATTTTCGTCCACTTTGCACTTTTCTACGTCCACATGCATGAACCTTTCTTCTTGAAACTGATGTTGGTTGAACCGATCTTTTTTCCTTGTCGGCATATTTTTTTTGTTGAATTGATCCTTGTGTCTGTACGTAGTTTGAAAGCATTGTGTAACGCTGACATTAACGTTGACTCCAACTTAACGTATTTATTATACGAATTTATACAAACATCCACTGCCGGAATAAAATTATCAGGGTCATCTTCGATAGATAAGACCATGACAAATGCCAAAAATTAATGATTGCAATTTCGAACGTTGGATACATCTAGCATAATGCGTTCTCGCGCTCTGGATACGTCGCGCGTTGATGCATTCGGCGGTACTCGGAAAAGACGAGCCTGAGATACTGCACGCTTGATATGAATATGCCACCCGCGTCATGCAAACGCTCAGATTAACATACGTATATTATTAAAAGTACGTAAAGCCGGCTACTCACTACGCGTTACTTGCCAAGTACTTTGCAAGTACCATGTAATGTGTATGGAGACTTGTATAGACTCAGCAAGTTACTTGTACTTCCCGTCGGTTGTCGGTAAACGGGCCGAAGTCAAAGGATCCGAGTAAAGTGTTTCGCTACCCTAAATTGCTACTTTAGAAGGCGCGCGTAATGTAGACGATTTACTTGTACTTGAACAAGTACTTGCCAAGTTCAGTCCAAGTCAAGTAACTCGGCAAGTCACGCGTAGTGAGTAGCCGGCTTAAGATATTGATGCTATCAATATCTGACGCGCTCGAGTATGTCCATGCAACAGTATTTTTTTACATATTTAAAAATCTATAGCCGCTTCCCCCACCAATGAAAAGGTATATATTATATGAAATTTTTTCTTCTTATCATCTAAGCTTTGCAACCCAATAGGTCTCTATGGCGCTTGAGTTAATCCCCATTTATCATCGTGGGCTCCTCTGCTAATATTATTTGCCGTTAAATATAACTACCGGTGCGCGATAAAGGGTTAACGGATGAAAGTTTGTTTATAAATATACCGCAAATGGGTTGCCTGAAAAAATACGATTGAGAAAATTTTATTTTCTTTAAAGTAAAATGAAAAATTACACCCTTTAAAGTATTACCAAGAATGCTTTATCCGTTTTTGAGTTATCTTCAAAATTCGAAATTTGTACATTTCCTCAATTATCTCGAATACGGTCCATTTTAGGGAACTCATGTATAGGATCAAAATTGTATACAGAAAGGAAAGTAAAATGTAGCCGTGACAGTATTTTCTTAGGCAACCCATGTACGTTATATTTATAAAAATATTTTAATTAATAAAAAAAAACTTTCTTCCGTTAAACAGATGGGTGAAAGTCTACCATAATTCTCAATTTTTACTATACGGATTACCTACATCCGTAACAGATAAGTTATATTAAATTTATATTTTTATGTTATTTATGTAATTTTAAGAAGAAAATTTACATTACAAACTGAAAGACCTGCTGGGCAACGGTAGTTTAGTAGGTAAAAAAATTACAACTTAAGGGTGGAGCCTAAATACTACAAAATTACTTCCGAGACTAAACAAAATCCGCATTCATTCATAATTTTAACAATTGCCTGTAGATACGAGGGATACGTATTCCAAACTCTAACGCGCTAAGTTGAGACTCATAAGCTTTGTTCCCACGCACACACAAACCGTAATATTACGGTCATCGTCATGCGCAGTAAATAAAAACCATTCGACTTTGGGCTTTATTGATAGGTTTTTATTTACTGCGCATGACGATGACCATAATATTACGGTTTGTGTGTGTGTTGAAACAAAGCTATAGGAACCTAAAAATCCTACAACGGCTGCCGACAGACGTTCATCAGTTCTTGTTCTTGAGTGAGTCAGAGTTACCTAAATTAGGGGAACCAGAATTATTTGTTTTTCTCGGTGCATTGCGAAATATTGTTATAACGCAGTTTGATTTTTTAGAGGGTTTTACATTATTTTTATATTTTAATTTAGTGAATAAGTTTAGTTAGACTAAATTAGATTTAAGAGTATAGAATTGTGAAATATAAATACAAATAACGAAAAAATAGACGATTAGTTCGAATAAGGTAATTTAATACAGGGTATTTATTAATTGAGTGCCGATACTTAAGGGTGTGAATCCTTGGATGTTAAAGTTTTAAGAAAAAAAATATCTATTTAATTTTGCCCAAAAAAAAAAGTGTTTCCACTCATGGGTTCCTACCAAATTTCAACAAAATATCAAAATCAGTTTCAATAAACTGGTTTTTATTTTCTTACGCGAAAAGGGTACGTCGTACGAAAGTACGTCTATAAACCAAATTTGCTCCAAAATAAATAAGGATTTTAAAGATAATTTTGGTTTTTAGAAAAAGCAGTGGCGCACCATATTTTTGTTCAAAAATATTCAGTTCAAACCCGGTACGGACGTCACTAGAAAAAATTTAGAAGTCTTTTACGACAAAAAGGCGGGATTGAAAGTGAAAGTTTAGTCTGTTGGTACATAATATACTATATTTATATATCTAATTTTTATTATTACACTGAATGTGACATGGCTTTTTTGCTTGCCGTTTTTGGATTAACAAAATATTATTTTAATGATTTAAAATAAACTGCCAGTAATAATAATTATCTGTACTTAAACATATACAAAGTGTTCATAAAACGACGCATCAAGAAAGCACCAAATTATTAAACTTTTAATTTACGTAACAAGTACTAAAAGTAATTTTAAAAAACCGACTTTAAAATCGTGGTGATGCCATCACCACATCTTAACCAAATTTATATGGGACCACCCCTGAGGTACCCCCTTACTAACGAAAAGAATTATAGAAATCGGACAAGGTGGTAAAGAATTATCGCTAAACATACATAAAAAATGAAAAGTTTGAGGATTTTCTCATGGACCCAATTATTAGATTTTGACCAAAATTAAAAGGGACCATCCCGGAAGTATCCTCTTTCCAGCAAAAAAAAAGAATCATTTAAATCGGACATTGTGTTAAAGAATTATCGCTGAACATACATAAAAAAAATATATACAGACGAATTGTGAACCTCCTCCTTTTTGAAGTAGGTTAAAAAGGATATAATAATCTATATTAATTGTATTAACTAAAAAACTACTATCTGAAGTTGTATAAATTTTCTTAAATTAATCTTGTATGTAAAAATGTGGGTTCGGTTCCTAAAAGAGTACCTAGTTCACTGTGCAGCCAAATTTATATTTATAATACAGAATTTTTTAAATAAATTAAGTTTTAGTTTTAATTAAACACCAAGTTTTATCAGGAATAACATTTTCTGAAAAAAGTAACATATAAAAAGCAGATTTTTTGCGAGCCACTATATATATTTTAGAGGACAATCTATATTATTTTAGAAAAATAAATAATTTTTTTTTATAATTACATAAATGTGATTTATCTTTTAGAATATTGTATATATTTGTCAAAGTTTACTATTTTTTAAAAAAAAAAAGAAAAATTTTTCTTAAATTTTTTAACACGGTACAAAATACCTTAATTTGTTTATAGTTATCGATTTTAAACAAGACGGAGACCGGACATCGTCGAAGAGAAACAGCGAAATTAGTAAAGAATTTTAACTTGATTAAAAAGCGTTCTCTTTCCATTTCCTATAAAAACTAATAGACCTTTCTGAAATCGGTATTCGGTGACTTTTCTTCTGATATGATTTACATAAAAAACAAAAACTGACTTATTATTCTTGTGTAATAAAAATATGTTGTTATTTTCACAATTTTCGACTACTCTTTGTTTCCAAAAAAGAAATACGATGTTTTTTTGTAGATATTAACACATTCTTAAATTGGCTTTTTATTATTTTATTTTTTTTATATTCTTTAGTATTTTCATAATTTGGGAAACAGTATAGCATTGAAAATTCTATACCTGAAAAATTGTGAGTACGCTTTTAATTAATTGTCTGTTTTTTTTATATCACAATGTCTCGGCTAAACAAAGTTACAAAGAAAAAGTTAGTATTCAATATCATCCAGACAAAAAAACAAAAACATGTTTAAATGAATATATTAAATAAATTATGAGTATTCTTAAACAGAGCTATATTTATTTGTATTATGGAAATAATGTTTATGTCAGTAAACTTTTGTTCGATATTTCTTTCAATTTATAAAGATAACTCTTGTATAATCATAAGGACTTGCAGTTATCACAGTTCGAAATTCTTTTTATTGAACATAATACTTTTTTTGGAATGAAAGCATTAGTTCCTGTTTTTCAGTTAAGCTCCATAAATCAATTCATATTTTAATCTGAACGCAACTTAAGCGCAGTAAAGTTGCAACAACTAAACAATATAGTGAACTTTTCGAAAATTTCTAAGTTAAAATGAAAATTTATATTTAAAATTAAATAAGTTAACTAAATTTTTTGACCGTTATGAAGTTAATAAAGTTATAAATAACGTCGTTACAAAGATTCATGTGTGAATTTTCAATTTCTATTGATGATAGTTATTCATCTACGCATTACAATATCAATACATAACTTGGCTTTGACACAAAACTTCTAATCCGAATCAAAATCTTGAAATTATTATTTGGGGACTTAAAAGAGTGGTCCACTAGTTGGTGTAGCCTTTTAAAACATTTGGTATAATCATAATTATATATCATCAATTACCACTGCCACTGGTAAAATCCTAAATTTAAAATAGTGTACTATAATAATAAGACATTAATTATATCTTAAATGGATCGCCTACTACCATGTTTTAGAAAAAAATAAAATGTAATTCTTAAATTAATAAAAATATTCAAAATAATTTAAGATTCCTTGCGTTATGTTAATAAACATTAAATAAAATTTCTTACGAATTATTTAGTATTCTGTCTCGTACTTCCATGTCTCTATTAGCTTCGCTGTCAACAAGTTCCGGCAAGGCATATTGCATATAAAAATTTTTAATTTTATTTTGTATCTTTTTTTCCCAAAAGCTGTCATTATGAGATATTTTCTCCACCTTTATTCCTCCAGAAGTCCAAAAGCAAAAAATGCAAAAATCCATTTGTGTTATGTGCAGCTAACCCTGAATTTGAAAATACCAATAGTGGTTCTCTTTAATGGTATTGTCCTTTTTCCAAAAAGTTATTTCTCTACTGTATATTTCTTCTTTTACAGTTAGCACTTCAGCTCCATATGGACATTTTAACTCTATCATAGAGTTTTGTTTTTTTTTTTAATTCCATCCAGACTGGCAGCAATATAATCAAATTTGAATTCAATGAAATGTCCACATTTAAAAACTTTTACTTGCAAATAATTTTCCATATCTTATTTTGCTCTGAATTTATGGTCCATGTCATATCGGGTGGTTTTACAAATAAATAAAATATTTTAGGAAATTTTTTACAAATTTCTATAAATTTTAAAGCAGTGACTTGTCTTTTATTGTGCCACAATGCACAATCAGCTTGTCAAAATTGAATAACTTTTTAGAAAATTTTCTCTTGCCACGCGCCTCAAAGGGTGCGACAGATCAAAGCAATGCGCGAAAGCAAGAAAAAATATTTACATTACTTTAACGGATTGAAGAGATATTAACATGCTGGAATTAATAATTATTGTTAACTCGAAGAGGTATTCATTAAACAAAAACATATTTATAATTCACATCTCAGTGCATACCTTCCAATTTCGAGTATATATTTTTTTAATAAATAAATGATAAAATTACTGTATGTAAACAATACAACATGAATTCAAATCACTTACGTACTGTTTATCACTAAATAGTAGAAAAAGATATATATTTTGTTGGTGTCACCATCTAGACGAAAAAGCTTTTAACGTATTCCTATTTTTATTGTAATAAAAATAAATGCTCCTGTAGGCAAAAATTAAATATATTGTTCTCTTCTAGCATTTTTTAACATTTCTATTTCTTTTCGTTTCTTTTCTTAGATTTTTTCAAAAGAGACTGACTCATATTTTTAAAGTGACTCCAGTGAGGTATAGAGGTATGGGCTAAGCCTTTACCTGTACTTACATAAAATTTCTTTTAGTAAAATTAAAAAATAATCCGTAAAATTGGTGTACTATGAAACCCTTGCGTATAATATATATACCAATCTTAGTATTAAAGAAATAAATTACGTAAAAAATAAGGTGTACAAATAAGTAAAATTTATTCATCCCTCGTAAAACATCAGTAAAATATATTATAAATTGTTTTCATTCACAAATATTAATTTCTTAAAAATCTAACAGAGGCGCCACTTTCCAGACGAAAAATCTTGCCATGTAAGGGTTTCGTAGTACCCCCACTTTTAAAGTTTATTTTTGACTTATTCTGAAAGAAAAAAATATATACGTGTAGGTAAAGGTTAAATCTATGCACCTCTGGAACCACTTTTTCAAAATTCAATTTATTTTTTTCTAAAAAAAATTGAGAAAATGAGTAAAAAAAGTCGAGTTTTGTAGTTTTTTTTAGAAAATGCAGTTTCAAATTTTAAAAAAGTGTCTCCAGAGGAGCATAGATTTATCCTTTACCTACACGAAAATATTTTTTTCTTTCAGAATAAGGCAAAAATAAACTTTAAAAGTGGGGTACTACGAAACCCTGGCATGTTCCGCTCTACAGCCAAGTAAATACTCCTCTTAAAATAATGTGTTTTTATTAAATTTAACTGGGTGTTCACTGCACAAATGAACCAATGTAGAAACCGCCCCTGTAAGAAGCAAATAGTTGTTGATGATCTTTAAGCCTATCAAAGGAAATGAAATATAGTTTAACGTTTTTCCAACGAGACTAATAATACTACTGTATATTAAACTTATTCAAAAACTTACCCTTTGAAACCCAAACTAATTGACATTCAACTTGGCTGGGCTTTTGCCATTCAAATGTTGAAATGAATAGAACATGTACATATGTTAATGATGCTAATGGTCGATATTACAATTAATTTTGATCCCGGTTAATTGGTGCTTACTTTGTGTAGCATACATATATCGTAAAACTAATTAGTATGAACTTCAATTGGAACCGTTTAGTAGCTTACCTAAATTGTTCGCTATCCTACCACATTACAGGGTATTATAAAGTACAGTTAGGTATGCAGTTAACAGTATGGTGGAAGAGCGGTTACCATTTTTTTTAAACCATAGCTGACATGGGCGTCGTTACACAATTCTATAGGGGGGGGCAAAATTTTGAAAAAAAATTAGAATGTTTATTTGTTGGAAAACAAAGGAAATGAAAAATAAAAGAACATTTTCTTATGATGGATTTAATTTTTCTGTGACGTCATGGCTTACTTACAGCTTTTCCAGAAATAACAGAAAATTGAAATTTATTTTTTATTTTTAAATGAAAAACATTTTTTATTGATAATTTGAATTTCTGGGACATTTTTGGGGCGTTTATTAAACATTTTCTGTAACATAATAAAAAAATATATTTTCCAATATGATGGTCATTTTGATAGCTGACAGAAAATTTTCAACACATGATTCTTTTCCATAATTGTTCCAGAAATTCAAATTTTCAATAAGAAAGGGGGATTCTATTTAAAAATTAAAAATAAATTGAGATTTTCTGTTATTTCCGAAAAACCAGAAGTAAGCCAAGACGTCACACACCAATTAAATCCAGTATATGACAGTATTTGTTCCGAGCTTTTAAACAAAAAGTTTTCATTCCAATATCTCAATTAACAACGAAGATAAAAGCGGATGGAATTATTAAACGGTTTGCTAATAATAAAAATGCTTAGATGTGCCACTGGTATACGAAAAATGGGTCTCAATGGGAATTTTGAATCTTACAAAGATTTTATAAAGATCGTACATTTTTATATTTTTTTTCATAAACGAATTAATAGTGACATGTTTAGAAAAAATATTATCCAATATGGCGACCATTTTGACAGCTGATAGAAAATTTTCAACACATGATTATTATAAAATAAAAAAATTTTTAAATTTACAATTTCCATTTAACAATAAAAAATTTCGATTTTCGTTATTTCCGGAAAAACCGGAAGTAAGCCAGGACGTCACAGAATAATTAAATCAATCAAAAGAAAGTGTTTGTTCCAGTTTTTCAAACAGAACAAAATTAATCAGATATCACTGAATAGTGAAGATAAGGGGAGTGGAACTTTAGTAGTAACCCTAACAATGTCACTGACCCATTTGACAGAACTGATACTTAAGTTGTCATAACGAGTCTTTAATAAATAAAATAACCAAACAAAAAAGACAAAAACAAAAATTAAAAAAAAAAACAAGAAACTTAAAGCACATTTTTAAAAACAAACAAACAAAAAACTCACTCAAATATGTCAATGAATACAAAAAAAACACTAGGGAAACGCAAATTTTAAATTTCTTTTTTCTCTACTAAAAACTTCGATAACGGAAAACATAATTTATTTTTCAGTCAGCCTATTTTCATTCATTATTCACTCCGTGCGTGACAGCAACGCCAACTATTTTATAACTAACGGACGATATGTGCGTATACTGACAATACAATTTTTAATAGAGTTCGTAATTAAGAAATATATATGTAAATTTTAATTTTAAAACAAGTGAAAAAATTATTATTATTATTATTATTATTATTATTATTATTATTATTATATATTTTTATTACTTTAACTAAAAAAGTCAATAAAAATCAATAATAAAACATAGGCAGGTATTTACATTTCCTCGTAAATAGAGATCTTGCATAATAAGTTGTTATTGAAGAATAGGTTAAATAATATCAAAATAAAAATATTACCATTATATAATAACGTAGAATTAAAATGTAATAACAAAAATAATTGGTATATTTGCGATTGTAATTTATATTTTACTTTATTTTAAATTCGAAAGAAATCATAGAAATTAATGAATAAAACTGGTTTCCTATCAATAAGTCACACGATTGCATGTCAGCCATATACAATAATTAAAGGCAGAAATATAATCATTTACTAAACTTTTAAGATTTAAGGGATGTTAAAGAATATCATAAAAAAATAATTGCTTAATTATTACAAAAATAAAGGTTTTTTGTTCTTATTATACAGCTGTCCATTTATTTCTTTTATTTAATTTCAATTTTGCTACTGAACATTCATATAATTTACAGTCTTTTTGCTAGTATAATTTGCAACATAGCAACTCCGGTTGCTCATTTTATTGTTTTTACCTACTTTTTTAATAAAAAGTAAAATGTATACGTGTATTTGATACGCCAAAATTACAAAATATCGCCCTAAACGTTCTTTCGATTAACTCGTGTCGTTGGTGGAAGAGCCATAAATATTTTTTAAACCATTTTGTATGTCTAAATAAAATTCACAATGTTTGGACGCTATATCATCAATGGAGAGCTCATTATGTGCAGAAAGCTCTTTCGTATTCCAGTTTGGTATTCAGCTTCAAAATTGTCTATTCCAAATTTTTCCACCACTTTCATTTTGTAGTGAAAAAAGTATTTTTTATGTTTTTGGGATGTACGTGCTTAAGGAAAAACTAACAAAGTCTTTGGAAAAGCGGAACCCAGATATGCAATAAATATATTCAACCTATAATATTCTTCAACTATATTAGCCTGAATATTATTTCTATGAGATTGTTGTTCGTAATGCATATCTTATGCGTTGTTGGTTAAGCCGTAAAAGCCAGGGGGGGCAACTTCCCCCCCTTGCCCCCCTCCCTCAAACGACGCCCATGATAGCTGATATTAGATCATTATTTCGATGTTCTTAAGGGAAAATTATCAAAAACACAAGGCTGTAAGTGCTGCAAAGATGGTAGATGTCAAGGATATTTTTATAATTAAAAAAATATATTACTAATAAGATTATTAATTATACGGTTTAAAAAGTTAAACGCATCACAATGTTGGATTTTATCGCAGCCTAGGTAAGACATAAAAAATTTACTATTTGTAAGAGTATAATCAAGAGGATAGTCAACAAAGCAATTTACCAGTTTTAAGATAAATCAAAAATCAATAAATTCTCTTCAAGAAGCTAAAGTTTCGTTATTATGACAAGACTATTTAAAATGTAGCTATAATTTAAAAAAAATACTTTTAATTCTGCATTGCACTTATTCAAGAATTTCAAGAGGTTTGTTTTGGTTTAAATTCGAGAATCGTTTTAGATCCATGCGCAGAACCATTGCGCAATGGTCCTTGATTCTGAACTGTTCTGTAACAATTTAATTTGTTCTCGAAACTAAAACACTGCCAGAACAAATAAATGTCAAAAAGTAAATTATAAATAAGAAAGAAGAAATTACACAGGGTCAATGCCTAAGTAAGAAAGAAGCCATGTAATATTGTAAAACGTAGATAAATTAAATAATGTATTTATAAAAAATTAATCAAAACACAGAACTTACAGGTTCAGAGCTAGTTATGGTGAAACCAAAACAGCGAGTATCAACTGCGCATGCTCCAGAGGTTCTGGAAGAGTTCTGGAACAGTTACAAAAGTGATCCAAAGCAAAGCTAAGGGTAAAACCACAACAATTGAGAATTTTTTGAGAATATTTTGTTGTTTCTTTGGAAATTATGCCTCTAAATATAACGAAACAATATCCCGCCTAAAATACCCCGAGAAGTCAGTCGAGTGGCATTTCGGTATCTCTAAATGTTGAGAAAAATACAAAAACTTTTATCAACCTTATTGCTACAAAGTATGAATAATTAAGTTTACATTATAAAAAATATTAGTTTAGATTTAAGGGGATTAATATTTAATATATGCAATGATGAATCTTTAACGATATTATACAATTTTATATCATCACATACAGGGTAGTAATTGGAAAAATTTCCCGAAACACGTCGGATGATTTTCTTTGGGGAACATCTTTTGACGTATATTTGAGGCTTGAACGAGCAACCCCCTATGAGGGGGCGCTTCAACCTTTTAAAATTGAATAGGAAAGAGGGGTTGAATGATACTTCATTTGTAAGATCTTGGAAGTCTCTTTACAACGGTGTATGAAAAAAAATCACATTCTTAAAAAATTTATTGCTTTATCATTTACAATCAAAAAAATAAAAACTGCGTTTTTAAATCAAATGTTTAAATTATCCTCCATTGACTTCCATACAATAATAAATTCTCTCGAACTAATAAATAAAAAAAAAACAAAACATTTTCTTATCTTGCCTTCATTTTTTGTCCTTAGAAGGTGTTTATCATGTTTCTTTAATAATTCCATGATGATGATTTGGATCGAAGGCAAGAGTTTTGCGAAAGGATGGTCGAGCGTATCAACAATAACCCAAATTTCTTGTACAACGTTTGCTTTTCTGACGAATGCAGTTTTTCACTTAATGGAGAGGTTAACCGGCATAACTGTAGAATTTGGAGCGATACAAATCCTCATGTATTTCGAGAAGCTCACACTCAATATCCGGAAAAGCTAAAGGTTTGGGTAGGAATTTTGGGAGACTACCTAATTGGACCTCTGTTAATTCCTGGTAATTTAAATGGCAAAATTTATCTTGAAATGCTGGAAATTCTGATTGATCCGTTAATAACAGAAAAATTAGAAAACAATCCTCTACTAATTAAACAACAATTGCATTTTCAACAAGACGGAGCTCCTCCTTACTACGCCGCACCAGTTCGTCAATACCTCAATTTACAATATTCTGGTCGTTGGATTGGAAGAAGAGGTCCTACGGAGTGGCCTCCTCGCTCTCCTGACCTGAACCCTCTGGACTTCTTTTTGCGGAGACATCTAACTCTAAGATTTTTGTGACTCAGCCTGAAAATTTGGACGAACTACGCCAACGAATTGTAAATGTGTGTCATCAAATAACTCCAATTATGCTGGACCATGTTAGAGACGGTTTTTAGTCTAGATTGTATTATTGTATGGAAGTCAATGGAGGACAATTTAAAAATTTGATTTATAAACGCAGTTTTGATTTTTTTGATTGTAAGCATGATAAAACAATAATTTTTTTTAAGAATGTGATTTTTTTCATACACCATTGTAAAGAGGCTTCCAAGACCTTACAAACGAAGTATCACTCAACCCCTCTTCCATATTTAATATTGAGGGGTTGAATCACCCCCTCATAGGAGGTTGCTCTTTCAAGCCTCAAATATACGAATTTTATTAATCATTAATATTTCTTTATTTCCTATTTTAAGTAAAAAAAAAAAAAAAAATAAACCAACATGTAATTTCAACATGATATTTAGGGTGCTCAAAAATCACATGATATGATAGAATTTTTGAACGTTTTAGACGACGAAGAGATTCAGATGAAATGCGTTAATAATTTCGACTTTATATAGGGAAGGGTAGAAAAAAACAGATATGGATTGAGAGTTGTTCACTTTAATATTAGAAGCTTACAAAAATATTTTAATGAGCTACTGGTATATGTTGAAATGTCTAAAGATATACTTGATGTAATTATAGTATCAGAAACAGGTAAAATAAAAAATATTCATGATTTTTTCATTCCTCAGTTTTCAATTCACTACAATGAGGCAATAAATGCGACGGTTCCATAATTTATGTAAGAAATAATATTTCAGCGAATGTTAATATCGTACCTGTAAATGAAACCAAATTTCTTAGAGTTATTTTAACTTAAAAAAATTGTAAAATTGGGCTTACCGCCTTCTATAGACTTCCGGCAACCGACTTAAATATGTATTTAGATAATTTAGGAACACCTAAATTCTATAGAATCAAAATCTAGAAATATATGTAGGTGATATATTAAAAAAAGAAACTAACAAAACAAACAAATATTTAAATATAATGAATTTCAAAGGTTTTAAATCATATATAAATAAACCAACGAGAGTACAAAATGAGTCAAAAACTGTCATTGACAATATTTTTATTAGAACTCATAAAAACCTAATAAAAAACGTCGAACTTGAACCAATTATATTTCACACAGATATAACAGATCACTATTCTTTTATATTAATCTCCTTTCCTACACAAAAAATGGGGAACCCTACTCAAAAAACAAAGTGACCATTTTGATAATCTAAAAAATTGTTTGAGCAGAGAAAATTGGAATGATGTAATTAATACGGTTGAACCACAAAAAGCATACGATTTATTTTTCAATATGCTAAATCAACAAATTCAAAAATGCACTAAATCTACAATTAAAACAAAAAATATAATTAAACTAAAACCATGGATAACAACAGGTTTATACTTTCAATAAAAAAAAGAGATTCTCTAAAACAAAACTAACAAAAAAATACACTCTAGAACTTAAAAACTAGTATAAAAATTACAGAAACAAATTTCATTCCTTAATAAGAAAAACCAAAAATTACTATTATCAAAGTAAAATTACACAAGCCGGAAACGATTATAAAAAAATATGGAAAATCATTAATGACATAACAGGTAGTAAAAAAAAACTAAGCAAATTGAAATATTATCTATAAAATCAGAAAATTATGATAATATAAACAATAACGAAGAAAAACCTAAAGAGTTTAATTTTTTTTACAAATTTAGGTGAAAATATGGCAAATAAAATACATAAGGTAGTACCAGCAGTAAACTTTCTTAAAAATAATAAATTTGAAAACAACATATTCTTTAAACCCGTAACAAAAAATGAAGTAACTATTTTAATAAGCAAATTAAAAAATAGCTCCGCACCTGGTCCAGATAATTTAACAGCAACTACAATAAAAAATATAAATGAATATATTATTCTTCCTGTAACGCATATCCTTAATATTTGCTTTTAATCAGGAAAAATTCCAAGTCAATGGAAGGAATCAATTGTCACACCTGTATACAAATCCGGAGGCTCTAGTTAGCTTACAAATTATAGGTCAATTTCTGTTATCAACAACTTCGCTAAAATTTTTGAAAATGCAGTAAAAAGAAGATTAATTAATTTTTTTCATAATCATAATATTATTACAGATTGTCAATACGGTTTTATACAAAACTCAAGCACTGAAAATGCGGTAGTTGATTTTTTTGGAAAAGACGGTTAACGCAGTAGATGAATCATTAAAATATGCTGCAGTATTTCTTGATTTGGCCAAAGCATTTGATACCGTTTCCCATAACATTTTACTTCACAAACTAAATAACTATGGTATAGGGAGTTTAGCATTAAGGCTCCTGAGGGATTATTTATCTAATAGAACCCACAGCGTAAAAATTGCCAACGCCGGAAGTTCTAAATCAGTAGTTAAGATGGGGGTCCCACAAGGAACAGTACTGGGTCCAATTCTGTTTCTGGTCTATATGAACAACATTACACAAATTATTAACTTATCTGGGAATATCATATGCTATGCGGATGATATGGTAATTATTTTCGCTGGAAAAATATGGGAAGAGGTTAAACTCACTGGAGAAACGGCCCTGAGAAAGATAAGTGTATGGTTAAATAACAATCTACTAACTTTAAATGTTTTGAAAACAAAATACATTACTTTTAGTTCAAACATCGTTAACCAACCTAACAGCTTTTGTATAAAATTGCATAGTAGTGATAGTCAAAAAAACGATTGTAACTGCCTCTTGATAGAAAAAGTTTCTCAAATTAAATACCTAGGTGTAATACTTGATCAATACATACGTTGGTCTGAACATATTGTCCATGTTAGTAATAGACTGAGAGCCCTAATGCACAAATTCTAATAATCAGAGATTGATTTCAAAAGAAATTTTAACTATACTGGGTGTCCCTTTTTTCTTAAAAGGTATTTCTTTTGAAATCAATCTCTAAAAAAGATATATTTTTTCGAGGAAATCTATGTCGTTTATTTCGGGCAACTAAAATCGAATCAGTTCTTATTTTAAGAATTTTAGTCAATAACAACCATTGCATTTAAAAATAAACCTGCTTATATGTCTTACAAAGTCCCTACTAATATAATAATTTAGTTGTGCCAAACATTTTATTAAACTTTCTTATAGATATTCCTCATTTTGTGACAAATAATACCATTTCTCTCTCACGCACACAACAACAACAATTGTCCTTAAATTTCAATATATGGCCAATATACCACCATTCGATATAGAAGACTACATAATATTTTTCAGTAGTTTTCACATAGCGTTTCACAATTTGTTATTAAATTTGCAGGATTATCTTCCCTAAGACAGTTTCATCTTGAGTTTAGTCAATTCTTAAGAGGAAAATTTACATTACAAACTGAAAGACCTGCGGGGCAACGGTAGTTTAGTAGGCATAAAAATTACAACTTTAGGGTGGAGCCTAAATACTACAAAATTACTTCCGAGACTAAACAAAATCCGCATTCATTCATAATTTTAACAATTGCCTGTAGATACGAGGGATACGTATTCCAAACTCTAACGCGCGAAATTAAGACAAAGGAACCGAAAAATCCTAACACGGAGTGAGTCAGAGTTACCTAAATTAGGGGAACCAGAATCGTATTTGCTTTTCTCGGTGCATTGCGAGATATTGTTATAACGCAGTTCGATTTATTAGAGGGTTCACATTATTTTTATATTTTAATTTCGTGAATAGGTTTAGTTAGATTAAATTACATTTAAGAGTATAGAGGTGTGAAATATAAATACAAATAACGAAAAAATAGACGATTGGTTCGAATAAGGTAATATCAATTAATACAGGGTATTTATTGAGTGCCGATACTTAAGGGTGTGAATCCTTTGGGTGTTAAAGTTTTAAGAAAAAAAAATAACTATTTTATCATAAGTTTCTTATCACTCTAGATATTTTTATGAAATTTTTCCACTCATGGTGGGTTCCTACCAAATTTCAACAAAATATCAAAAGCAGTTTCAATATACTGGTTTTCATTTTCTTACCCGAAAAGGGTGCTTCGTACGAAAGTACGTCATAAACCAAATTTGCTCCAAAATATATAAGAATTTTAAAGATAATTTTGGTTTTTAGAAAAAGCAGTGGCGCACCATATTTTTTTTCAAAAATATTCAGTTCAAACCCGGCACGGACGTTACTGGTAAAAATTTAAAAGTTTTTTACGACAAAAGGCGAGATTGAAAGTGAAAGTTTAGTCTGTTGGTACATAATATACTATATTTATATATCTAATTTTTATTATTACACTGAATGTGACATGGCTTTTTTTTTACCTTTTTTGGATCAACAAAATATTATTTTAATGATTTAAAATAAACTGTCAGTAATAATAATTATCTGTACTTAAACATAAGCAAAAAGAAATCATAAAACGACGCATAAAGAAAGCACCAAATTATTAAACTTTTAATTTACGTAAGATGTGTTGAAAGTAATTTTAGAAAACCGACTTAAAAATCGTGCAGATGCCATCACCACATCTGAACCAAATTTATATGGGACCACCCCTGAGGTACCCCCTTACTAACGAAAAGAATTATAGAAATCGGACGAGGTGGTAAAGAATTATCGCTAAACATACATAAAAAATGAAAAGTTTGAGGATTTTCCCATTGACCCAATTATTAGATTTTGAACAAATTTATATGGGACCATCCCGGAAGTACCCCCTTTCCAGCAAAAAAGAATCATTTAAATCGGACATTGTGTTAAAGAATTATCGCTGAACATACATAAAAAAAATATACAGACGAATTGAGAACCTCCTCCTTTTTGAAGTAGGTTAAAAAGGATATAATAATCTATATTATTTGTAATAACTAAAAAACTACTATGTGGAGTTATATACATCTTCTTAAATTAATCTTATATGTAAAAATGTGGGTTCGGTTCCTAGAAGAGTACCTAGTTCAATGTGCAGCCAAATTTATATTTATGGTACAGAATTTTTTGAATAAATAAAGTTTTAGGTTTAATTAAACACTAAGTTTTATCAGGAATAACATTTTCTGAAAAAAGTAACATAAAAAGCAGACTTTTTGCGAGCCACTATATATATATTTTAGAGGACAATCCATATTATTTTAGAAAAATAAATTAAAGTTTTGTATAATCACATAAATGTGATTTATCTTTTAGAATATTGTATATGTTTGTCAAAGTTTACTAATTTAAAAAAAGAAATATTCTTCAAAAATTTTCTTAAATTTTTTAACACGGTACAAAATACCTTAATCCGTTTATAGTTATCGAAATATGTAAAGAATTTTAACTCGTTTAAAAAGCGTTTTCTCTTTCCATTTCCTATAAAAACTAATAGACCTTTTTGAAATCGGTATTCGGTGACTTTTCTTCTGTTTTATTGCATTGAAAATGATATGATTTACATAAAAAACAAAAACTGACTTATTATTTTTGTGAAATAAAAATATGTTGTTATTTTCACAATTTTTGACTACTTTTCGTTTCTAAAAAAGAAGTACGATGTTCTTCTCTAGATATTAACACATTGTTTAATTGGCTTTTTATTTTTTTTAAATATTCTTTAGTATTTTCATAATTTGGGAAACAGTATAGCATTGAAATTGTAAGTACGCTTTTAATTAATTGTCTGTTTTTTTATCTCACAATGTGTCGATAATAAGTTATATAGAAAAGGTTAGTATTCAATATCATCCAGACAAAAAACAAAAACATGTTTAAATGAATATATTAAATAAATTATGAGTATTCTTTAACAGAGATATATTTATTTGTATTATGGAAATAATGTTTATGTCAACAAACTTATGTTCGATATTTGTATCAAGTTGTTAAAATAACTCTTGTATAATGATAATATTAAATTTAATGGTTTTAAATAAGGACTTGCAGATATCACAATTCAAAATTCTTTTTATTAGCCATAATACTTTTTTTGGAATTAGTTTCTGTTTTTCAGTTAAGCTCCATAAATTTATATTTTAATCTGAACGCTACTTAAGCGCAGTAAAGTTGCAACAACTAAACAATATAGTGAACTTTTCGAAAATTTCTAAGTTAAAATTAAAATCAATTTATATTTAAAATTAAATAAGTTAACTAACATTTTTGACCGTTATGAAGTTAATAAAGTTATAAATAACGTCGTTACAAACAGTTATATGTATTTGAATTTTAAATTTCTATTGATGATTGTTACTCATCTACGTATTACAATAACAATACCTACATGACTTGGCTTTGACACAAAACCCTGTATAGTAAAACTTCTAATCCGAATCAAAATCTTGAAACTATTATTTGGGGACTTAAAAGCGTGGTCCACTAGTTGATGTAGCCTTTTAAAACATTTGGTGTAATAATAATTATATACCTATCATCAATTACCACTGCCACTGGTAAAATCCTAAATTTAAAATAGTGTAATATAATAATAAGAAGACATTAATCATATCTTAAATGGATCGCCTACTACCATGTTTTAGAAATAAATAAAATTTAATTCTTAAATTAATAAAAATATTCAAAATAATTTAAGATTCCTTGCGTTATGTTAATAAACATTAAACAAAATTTCTCACGAATTATTTAATATTCTGTCTCGTACTTCCATGTCTCTATTGCTTCGCTGTCAACAAGTTCCGGCAAGACATATTGCATATAAAAAATTTTAATTTTATTTTGTATCTTTTTTTCCCAAAAGCTGTCAATATGAGATATTTTCTCCACTTCTATTCCTCCAGAAGTCCAAAAGCACAAAATGCAAAAATCCATTTGTGTTATGTGCAGCTAGCCCTGAATTTGAAAATACCAATAGTGGTTCTCCTTAATGGAATTGTTCTTTTTCCAAAAAGTTATTTCTCTACTGCATATTTCTTCTGCTACAGTCCGCACTTCAGCTCCATATGGACATTTTAACTCTATCATAGAGTTTTGTTTTTTTTTAATTCCATCCAGACTGGCAGCAACATAATCAAATTCGAATTCAATAAAATGTCCACATTTAAAAACTTTTACTTGCAAATAAATTTCCAAATCTTATTTTGTTTTGAATTTATGGTCCATGCCATATCGGGTGGCTTTCGTTTCTTTTCTTAGATTCAAAAGAGACTGATTCATATTTTAAAAGTAAATCCAGAGAGGTATGGGTTAAGCCTGTACCTGTACTTACATAAAATTTCTTTTAGTAAAATTAAAAAATAATCCGTAAAATTGGTGTACTATGAAACCCTTGCATATAATATATATGCCAATCTTAGTATTACAGAAATAAATTACGTAAAAAATAAGGTGTACAAATACATAAAATTTATTCATCCCTCGTAAAACATCAGTAAAATATATTATAAATTGTTTTCATTCACAAATATTAATTTCTTAAAAATCTAACAGAGGCGCCACTTTCCAGACGAAAAATCTTGCAATGTAAGGGTTTCGTAGTACCCCACTTTTAAAGTTTATTTTTGACTATTTTTAAAATAAAAAAATATGTGTGTGTAGGTAAAGGTTAAATCTATGCTCCTCTGAAACCACTTTTTTAAAATTCAATTTAGTTTTTTCTAAAAATAATTGAGAAAATGGGTAAAACAAGTCGAGTTTTGTATTTTTTTTTAGAAAAAACTGTTTCAAATTTTAAAAAAGTGTTTCCAGAAGAGCATAGATTTATCCTTTACCTACACCTACATATTTTTTTCTTTCAGAATAAGTCAAAAATAAACTTTAAAAATGGGGTACTACGAAACCCTTGCATGCTCCGCTCTACAGCCAAGTAAATACTCCTCTTAATAGTTTCGTTACTTCTGAAGGAATTCTAAAAAAATTCCTGCGGAAATTCCGGCCAGATGTGTGTGTGTACAAATTTTATATAATTTTACCCCTCAGTTTACTATATTTTTTGAAATGGAAAAAAAGAATATTTATTGGAATTCTTAAAAAAAAGTCTTTAATGTCCCTATGACAGTTAGTGGCGCAATCTCAAAATTTTATGTTCTCCGGGATATTCTTTCAAAGAAAAATATGATACTTTATAACTCCCTAGTGGAATCTATATTAAGGTATTGCATAGTAGCATGGGGTGGAGCATTTAACACCACTAATAAAATTGTAGAGACAACACAAAATATTATTTTAAAAATTATCCCAAAAAAAGAAAGATTATTTTCTATAAATAAATTGTACGATAAATCGAACATACTAAATGTCAAATTACTTTTTGCTTGTCAATGTATAATGAGAATATATACCAATGCTGAAAATTTTCCTCAAAAAAATACCCGCTTAACACGCTCAGTTATTAATATGGAGATTGCTGTACAATTTTTTTAAAAATCACTTAGTCAAAGGTCATTAGTATTCTTTGGCTCAAAATGTTTTAACATAATTCCGATATACCTCAGGCAAATAATCAAAACAAAAAAGTTTAAAATTGAAATAAAAAAATATTTAATAACAAATTAAAAAAAAATTACGATCTAATGATAATATAGTATAAATAAAAAACATATCTAAAGCCAAAAGGCACATGCGCTTCGTCGTTTTTGTCTACTTTTCCTAAGGTACTGTCTATTTTTTATTTATCCGTTTATTCTGTCGAATTGCTTCGTCCCTTTTTCTTATTTTTAAATATTGTATCTTTTGTTAAGTGATAAATAATTATATGTAAAATTCAATACTTGTCTCTAAAAAAAATATGTACATAAATAGAGTTATCTGATTGATCAGAAGCAAAACAGGCAGAAATGCGCAGGTTCGATGCTCAATCAGATGTCTTTAAAGAACTTTTTTTTATATAACTATTTTTTTACTATTAGGTAATGTATTTTAATATTTATACAAATAAATTTGTTTTAATTTGATTTGACATTTAGTCCTTACCTTTCAATTAGTTTTTCTATAGATCCAGTCACTTTACCACCCCTTAATTTAACTACTCCATATTTTTCCGTTTATATATTCTAATAATTATTTTCTCAAATACAAATAAATTAAAAAACACACGCCTTCCATATGAAAGTGACGTTAAATACAGACCTCACGGTTCAGTAGTGCCACCTAGTAGTGAAATTTTGCCCATTACCTTTCATTACGTGATAATAGATTCACTCAATTATAGCAATAATTCTAAGATATATTTTTTTGTGACCACAGCAACTTTTTCGATACTAGTGGCTACCTACTACCATTGCCAAGTTAATATTAAGCATACTAAATATTATATTATAAAAAATTGCCTTATCTAACCCAATCTTAGAAATATTTAGAACCACAATATACATATTTGAGGTTACAATAAGAGACACCCTGATTTGTCTGCATTTTATTTTATAGGAAGCAAATCCCATAAAATATATTCCTGCTTTGTCTATCTTTAGGCAGCGATAGAATATCCTCTGGAGATTTAGTGGAGTCTCGATGGGTCCACGGAGTGAACTCGTTGAGATAAGCCGAGACAGCAGACACTGACAATATCCATTCCGTAGGTTCATTTTCCAGCGAACTTTATCTGTTTAGAATTTAACAAATGCGAATAGGCCAGTACAGGTAAAAGAGAAAAGAAAAAGAGATATTCGTAACTATTCTTATTCTACCCGGTTTAAAATCCACAGAATGTACTGGGATGCTTTTGCCACAAAAATAATATATATAGTATTGACATTTAACCTTTAGTTTATTATTTAGGTATAATAGGAATAAAATCTATTAAAAGATCACTCCATATACAATTTTTGGGTAGAAGTTTAATAGGAGATCCATTTCTTATGTTCTGTGAGTTAACTAGAATAAAAAGATACCTTTTATAAGTCCATTGTCATATTGGAAATTGTAGAAGTTTAACCTTTTATCAAGTATTTCTTTCTTGTTTTAAAGATTCGTTCTCATCCTCTGTATATATATTTTCCATTGTTTTCTTAATTAGTTTGTAGTTAAGTTCTAGGAGCCTAAAAGGGACAAAGAAACGTTTTGAATTCTATAAACGCTTTCAGGGTTCATTTTCTTTGTTTATTTACATTACTTATGACATTATGTCATTCAATTTATTCAGATAATTTTCTAATTCATTGCAAATAATTAAAACACCAAATAATCTGGGAAATTTTGGAATTAGGTAGGTGATTGTGAGAAATTGGCTAATATTATTTTAATGTCATATTTTATTATCATTTCATGTGGTTGTCATTAATTTTGTTGGTGCATATCCCACCTCCATTTTCATTCTTCTAGTACCCTTCATGGAACATGTGTTTTCGAAGATCTTTTTATAAGGATATAAGATGCTAGAAACGAAAAGGACTAATTGAAAATTTATTTAGTATTGCCATTTGTTGGTATACCTAATCTTGAAAGAGGATTTTATTTTCAATCAACAGAAACTTACTTCTAAAAAGGCCACATTTCAACTCAGGTAAAGTAATTTCTCAATTATCACTTATTTGTGCTTCCTTAATATAAGATTGTATATATAAAGTAGTATTTTGTATTTTAGGCCTTCTTTTTTTTCCTATTGTAGTCATAGATAGTTTTATTTTTCTTGTTCGATTAATTTGCATTGGAACATTTATGTGTAATTCTGGACATCACATTAATTTGCGGTAGTCTCAAGGTCAGCTGTATTTGGGGAACTTACTACTGGATAGTAGTAAACTATTAAGACACCATTTTCATCCCTTACTGGAGTTACCTACAAATGAACAAAAGGACAATATTTTAATTGGAGGTTAAGATAAGTGGATCTATTCATACCTTTGAATCCAATAGGCTGTTTTGTCAAGCAACCCTTCCAAAGAAGTCTTCGATTTCAACCCTTGCCTATGTAGGTAACAATAGTGTCGATTTCCAAGGTTGGATTTTACTGATTATACCAGCACAAGTTTCTCAGATAGAAGGTGTTACCACATAAAATATCCTCACCTACAGTGTTTAGGAATATCCTAAAAATTGTATATATATTAAATAACCAGTGACAGTTTAACTTTTGAATAATTTGTGTATATTTGAACCATTTATTTTGTAAACCGCCCAGAATAGATATCTATTTAATTGGTACTCAAACTGTAAATTGAACAAGACTTACCTATAAGATCGAATTATTTAATTATAACTAGATATTGAATAAAATCTTACGATTTTCTTTTAATAACAAATAATCGACACGTTTTAATTTTGCCATAACCTTAAATATTATTCTTTTTTTTTTTTATTTGTTGTGTCCATCAGACAATTTACCCTGGTAAATAATCGATTGTATTTCGGTACAATCGAAAATCGGACTTAGCCAAATCAGCTATGCAGCCCATTTCGAGGATAAAAGGAAAAATAACCTACGACTCTCTTTTTGACGGAGTTGTGATATAATTAGTTATATAACCCTCAATTTATTGTTTTGCTCATTAGGTCCTAGCAGTAGCACCGAACGGTTTTATTCAGTACTTCAAGGATGCTTTAAAACTAAAATAAAACTGCAATTAAAACCAATTAATTTTAAAAGGAGCCTTAAGGTTGTAATAAATACGCCTTCAGCATAAAAGGGCCCACTCTGAAAGAGGTCAATCAAACCAAAAATAAAAATCACCATAAAACTATATTAACTTGAACAAGTGATTTTAAAGCTGCTGTGAAGACCCTATTAAAACCACTTTAACTACATTTTAAACACACGCGGTTTTGAAGTGGACTTAATAATGTTAGTTACATGTATACTTTTAAAGATAATTTATCTCATTGTTAACATATGAAAATAGTTTTTTAAAACTATATACATAATTCTTTTAGCAAATAAAAGCAATTTATATTTGAAGATGGTGACGCTCTAAACATGAACTATAAAATAATAAAAAGTAAGGTAGTGGTTTCGGAATGTCAGGGTAAAAAAGTATATACTGCGCACCCGACTTTATCGATAAATGTTAAAGAAAAAGTCTTAAAAAACTTAGGGGCCTTAAAATTTCTGAAGTTATATCATCTAAAAAAACAATTGAAAATTGAAAAACATAAATTTCAAAGAAAAATAATTTTATCTATTATTTTAGATTTTTCTGTATTAACTTGTCGTTTTTATGTAAGCCCAAATATTTTTATCTATCATGGCTTCCACCATCTCGAGATAGTAAAACAGCCGGAAATTAAATAAAACCTTTTAGTTGACGGACAAGGAAACGTTAAGATCAAAGGGTTTTATTTAATCGAGTTTTATACTGTTTCAAGAGCACATACCCTAGACAAAAAAGGTTTGCTTGTGATTTAAACGATTTAGTTTTAGTGCGGCTATGATAAATGCCGCTCGATTTTAATGTAAACCTAACTTTAAAATCTCCGTGTGATATCAGTCGTTTGTGTTTTGTTTATTTTTAGATTAATAATAATAATAATATATTGTTTTCAGTTTTTCTAATTATTGTAGGTACACCCCTGTTTGACATGATACAAAATGCAGGGTTTATTTGGGCCACGTAAAAATGAGTACAGTTAGTCTTTACGATAACTAAATTGATTTAGTTAAGAGCGTTCCGTTTTAATATAGCTATCTAATTGCATTTAAGAGAGCCATTATAAGGAAAAGTAATGAAATAGTTTTAAAACGCAATATTTACTGTCCAGATTGTCCTAAGATCAAGCAGATTTAATGACAGGTTTTATTAGTTACATTGAGAATCTCTTTAGAACTACTTAAAAACTAAAACGTCACAATCTAGAACCAAAAAAGTCCTTCATAAAACTAAGTAGTTTTAAAATTAATTAAAACTAAACCATTTTAAAACTACAACAAGACATACAAACTTTTTTAAGATTAATTGCTCTTATTAGATACTTTAAAACCAGTATTAAATGCTAAACGGCTTTTAAGTGCCCGCAATATATCTACAAGGTAACTTTAAAACCAGTATCTTCTTATTTACCACATTAAAACCATTTTAAAACTGAAATAAACCCAAAAAAATGTTTTTATGGTGCTACTTGGGACATTGTTCTACTATTATTGAAATACCTACTACCTGAGCTGGTAAGTTTAAGCATAACTGTGTATCTTGATACATTTTTTAATAAGAATTTGGTTGTATCTAGGGACAAAAAAAGTATGCTTACTTGACACTCTCACCTAAAAAACTATTAAAAAAATCAGGGTATATCAGTGCATGCCTTGTCACACTATGAAAACCTGACTGCATTCTAAATCTTCCACTATGACTTTGAAAATCGTAAAATATGGTTTTCTTCGTCTGTGTCCCGTGGACCCAGGCATTTACCATCGGGGTGGAAGAAACCCAACTTTAAAAACCAGGCTTATTTTTATTTGAACCAATCTGTAAAACCAGATTATATTCCTCTGCATTAATATTAGCTGCTAAAAGTGTATCTAAGAAATAGGAAGGCGAAAAAAATCTATCTGATTCGTTTTAAAACTGTACTCCTGTAGGAAATCCAAATTAAGACGTGGAACTAGTTGAACATGTTGATCTAGTAGAGCAGTCTATCTTCTTCTTGTAGTCAATCTTTGCATTTGCTTCTTTAGACTTTTAAAGCATTAGCTGCGCAGTTTGAAGAGTTGGATATTCTCTCGTTATTGTAGGATGGTACCTACTGAATATTTCATAGGCTAAGTTGCTATGACTTAAGTAAAAAAACTTTAGCTGTAAACTAAGATTGACCACGTAGAAAAGGTGGCATTTTTTTATTATACCAATATTTTCCGAACGATGAACTGCATCTCTATAGCCTCCATCAAGCACAGCAATGTCTTTAAGCTGGAACCAAGGTTCCATACCATTGAAATTTTTATCCAGTTCTTGAATAAGTATTCTGGCATCACTATTAGCTCTATTTGAAAAATATGGTTCTTAATTATCAAATATATAAATAATAGTAAGAATTAATGATAATATATTTCTGCAAGTGATACTGTTTTTGAACCAAATAAGATTGCCCCTACGATTGAAAACAAGGGTGTTTCTCTATTTCCTAATTTATATCGTCCATGTACATAATAGCTATTCGATATTTAGGATATTGATTGTACAACATTTTAGAGGATTAAAATGTAATACATGTGTTTCTTTTTTATACCGATAATATAAAATTTTATATCAAACTCACTGAAAACAAATAAGAAAACACTTAATCAGTAGGCTCATGCTAAGGAGGCCAAACTCATAGATGATTGCTGAGGTAGTACTTGCAAGACCTCAAATATCCATCAATGTGGGATTACTAACGGGAAACTATTTGCAAAAACACATTTATGTGATGACGACGTGTAGACTACATGGAAATGGAATAAACATCCTACCATGTTATCTACGAATGGGAAGGTCTTACTAGTAGTCGATACATCCTATTCGGACTTTGAACCAGAAAGAGCGCCTATCTAAAGCATAATCAAAGGCACAAGACTATTCAAATATAGTAACTGAAAGCAGCACCTTTAATAATAGAAACTACAGTTACTGACCAATTTTCTACAGCATTACAGATTGTTCTTATTTTTGCTTTAAAAAATGAAGACACAAATAGGCAACACTTCAAACAACAAATTTTCTATGAAAAATTAAAAACTGAAATACAACATACATCTTAGGATGACATTTTTGAAACTAATGATCCGGAATCTGTGTCAAAAAAATTCAATAAAACTATAACTTCAAACTTAAATAAAAGTATTATTAATATTAAAGTATATAGAAAAAATCTAAATTGACACCTTGGATGACTAACGAGTTAGTTAAAACAATAAATACAAAAAATAATTTACACAAGCAAATTAAAAAAATATCCTCATAACGAAAATTTAAAATGTGAGTATAAATATTACAGAAATAAAGTAATAAACTCTATTAAAAAATCTTAATTTAATTATTATCAAAATTTGATTAACAATAATAAAAATAATTTAATAAGACAAATAGCGAAATAAAATCCATATATAGTGACAATGACCAAGGACTCTTAGTATCGGATCTTAAACTTATTGCTAATCAGTTTAACAAAATCTTTTCAGAAACTGGAGAAAAATTAGCTAATAAAATTATACAACCTCCCAATTACCTGCCCCCAAGAATTTCTGTTCCAAATAAATTTGTATTATATCCAACTAATAAAAATGAAATAAAAATATAATTAATAATCTAAAAACTAAAAAATCACCGGGAATTGATTAAATTATTTTGAAATCTTACAAATTATTTCTCCTTTTATTGAAGAACCTTTTGATTACGTAATTAATAAATCTATGGAATATGGTCATCATCCCTAAAAGAACCTATTGTCGTTCCCATTTTCAAAAAAGGTGATCAAAATGTTGCTACAAACTATCGGCCCGTTTCCCTTTTTTCAGGTCTGTCAAAGGTATTTGAGAAGGTTCTAGAGACACCTTTAACTTCATATTTAAATAAATACAATTTATTATCTAACAATCAGTATGGATTTAGAAAAAATAAATCTACTGAGGATGCTTTATTTGTTCTGACAGAAAAAATTAACAATGCTCTTGACATAAGTAAACCTTGTCTTTGCGTGTTTCTGGACCTCTCAAAGGCCTTTGACACCGTCAGTTATCCTTTGCTTGTAAATGCTCTAGAGAACTATGGTACCTATAAGAAATATTTTTCTAAACCCATTTAAAACCTACTTAAATGAAATAACACAAATGGTTAGAGTAAGTAATACATATAGTAATTTTTTACCGATAAGATATGGAGTTCTTCAAGGTACTATTCTAGGCCCACTCCTTTTTAATTTATACATTAATGATCTATTTTCAATTAAATCTAGAGGTTAGATTTTGGGCTTTGCAGACGATACAGCTGTTTTCTATAGCAGATTTATTCTTTACAAATTTAAATATTTAAAATTAATACTTAATATTAATCAACTTAAACTGTTTTACTCTGCTTTGGTGGAGAATCACTTTTGAGGTATGGCCTTTTAGTATGGGGTAATGCTTAAAAAACATATTTAAATTTGAATGTTAGTGATGCCAGTTATTGTGTTTTTTTTTTTCAGGAAATGCCTTTCCCTTACTATTATGTTATATTTAAAATAAACAAAAATTACATATATGAAAATGGTAATTGCAATGTAATTTAATTCATAATAAGACATATTTAATAAAGCAGGGAAATATGATATACTGTAAACCGGGGTTACTTTGACATATTTTGAAAGGTTTTTGTGGCAAAACGCAAAAAAGGCTATAATGGACGCTCATTCTATCTCGTCGTACCACTTGAAGTCTTGGCTTGAGAAATACACTAAAAGGGAAGGCCTAAATTACCAGGAAAATTTTATGTATATTTTTTTTAAAAGATGTCAATCTAGCACCTGAGGGGGGCTACTTAAACATGACGTTTAAATTGTTTAAAAATCAATGAGAGCCGTCTAGCAGGGTTTCTTTGACACCCATAAATTAAAAAAAAATTGTTTTATACAACTTTTCTTAATAAAACAAAGGTTAAATGTGAAAAAATAGGTTATTTATTTAATAATATAGGTAATCCTACATAAATAAACTTATTAAAAAACAAGAAACCAACAAAAAATAAACATTCTTTTCTATCTTTGCATAAGAAATAAAAAACAACAAAAAACATAGGAACTATTAAAAAACACATTAACAAAAATGTTTAAGAAGAATAGTCGTCTTCGCACTGCTCACATTCATAGGATACATTTTTCGAGCCTTTATTGCAAATGCCACATACCCACTTGCAACAAGTGACGCAGCGAATCCATGGCCTTTTAAGTTGGTAATGACGAAAATCAACCTTACAAATAGTGCATAAATTACCATCATATTCGTTTGAAGAGGGGTCAGTAGTGCGCAGACTACAATCTTCATTTGTCACCCTCTGTTTTAAGACACTCAAAGGCACATCGTCCTCATCTGTGAAGCTGTCAAAGCGTCTGGGCTTGCGTTTTATTTTTTTACTTGATGGTTTTCTTGTTAACCCAGGGTCTTCGAGGGTCTTCTGGTTTTGTCCAGAACATCCAGCTTCAGCGATAGCTGGCTGATTTTTTTCTTTGACCATGTCAAATGTTGGAAGTAGAGCCTCACTAATATCTTCGTCTGGCACAGTGTCCTCTACTCGGATGCTCTCATTGTTGTTTACTAGTTGGGCCCCTGCTTTAACGACGAATCTCTTTCCTCTCTTGTGTTGAATTCTGTCTTTATTAAAACCTCTTGTCTCTTGCAGAAATTCAAGGAAACTGCTGTCAAGGATTCGTGTTGATTCTTCTTTATTTTCCTTTGCAAGCTTTTTCAGAACAGCCTGAGGATCGAACGGCCGTGGCTCTAAAAGCGCTCTGTAGATTTTTTTTTGATATTGGGAGCAATGGCATCCATCAACTTTTGTAATAACACTGGAAAATGCTCTTTTGGTATAGACCCTTTTTTTCTGGATTCTTGCCTCCATTTGTCAAGAACTTTACGCCATTGTTTTTTTAAAGGCCCGTACACTCCAACATCGAGAGGTTGGAGTAAGTGTGTTGAAGATGGTGCAAGAGTTGTAAAATAAATTTTGTTATCCACCGCACTTCTGATAACTTCGGGAGAAAAATGTGATGCCAAATTATCTCTGATGACGAAAACTTTTTCGTCTCCTACTCTGAGATTTTTAACTTGTGGTAGAAGTATTCTGAAAAACCAGACCTCAAACAGATCCATGTCGAACCATCCAGAGAAGCTGTTTCTGTAGAGTGTTCCTGGCGGTCCGCCCTTGGTCCAATTTTCATAGAGATTTTTGGACTTATATACCACCATAGGAGCAAGAATTTCACCTTTAGCGGTGCCATAAAACATTAAGCTGACTGAAGACTGTTTTTGAATTATTTCCACACGCTTGTGACCTCGTGATACAAGGACTTTTTTGGCACCAAAATCGTCCGAAATATTGGTTTCGTCATAATTATAAATCAAATCTGGACGAGTCCCTTCTAATGCAGATCTCATATTCATAAAATATTCTGTGATTTCGAAGCGACCCACTGATGCCTGTTGTAGTTTAATGATTGTAGCTAGCTAAGATTATTGCTCTTTGCGAAGGCGTCTACAAAGTCAGGACCTGGCATATTACCATTCCACTCAGCAACATTTTTACCCTGCTTTGATACAAATTTATGCACGACTTCTCGAATATCAGCCTTTGTCAATGGATGCCCCCAATCGGCTACGATGCCCAGTATGTTTGCAATTAGTGTCTCTTCTTCGGGTGTCAAAACTGTAGGGGGACCGGGTTTTCCTTCATATCTACGATGGATTCTGTTGAGGAGGGTAGTTCTATTAACCTTATATTGCAAAGCAGCGGCTTTTTGACTAAGTTGCTTATTTTGAACTGCTGCAACAGCTTTGGCAAGATCTTCTTCCCTGTAGTTTTTATAAGGTCGAGCATCAACCTTTCTCTTGTAGACTTTAACCATTGCGATTTGTTTACGTTTAATATAAAACAAAATAAAGTGCCTAGTATAATTTTTTTACACGAAAAACCATCACATGCAAGATCCAAGCATAAATTAAAATACTATTTATAGCCATAGAAAAATTATGTCTACTTAATTACACTATTAAACTACAGTAGAAACAACAATGTTGATAGACTTACCCAAGTGGTGCCAGCGCAATCTTAAGAAACACAGAAAAATTAACAAACGCTCTAAAGGTAATTTACGGTGAACGCCAGACGGCACACTGGAGACCGTTGTGGCTAAAACCTGTTGGTGCGCGCTCGATCCCCTCCACGCGTTCGAACGTCAATTCGAGAAAACCGTTGAAGTCAAACTAGCCCCTAGAGGTGTCAAAGTAACACATAAAGTAACCCCGGTTTACGGTACCCAAAAGACCGCTGTGTTCCGGGTTAAGTCTGACCAAACCTGCTTATAAAAGACAAGAAAGAGATAAAAATGTACAATCCTAATTTCTCTTTCTAAATGCGTATACTAGTTTCAGATTCTTCACATGTACCGACATTAGATAATCTAAATAGGGAATTCTTTTTTTTTAAATAACTGGCCTAAGCGTAACCTCAACGAATTTTGTGATAAATGTGAGTGTGCAGTCGAGAATCAGGCGTGTATTTGCAAAATCGAAACCTTTGTTTGTATTTTTTTCCGGTCTATCTTTTTGCTGTGATTTCGACTAGAAAGTTGATTTCGAGTTATTGATTCTCGGCCCGAGTAGAATTGTAGAAAAATAAGGTCGCACTCGATTTGGCACTTGGTCAAAAGTTGCACATTTATTTTACGTTTTTTTATTTTTATTTTTTGGAGGTTGAATATTGGAAGAGATTGGATGATAGTATTAGATTGAATTTTCTGTTTTCCGTTATATAAGAAAGGAAAATTGGCTCTTGCAGATTCGCAAAATTGAAATTTATGTATACCCACGATAATCAGTTTTTGCCATTGAATTTAGAAGATTAAAAAGGCAAATAATATAGAAATTTTGTTATTATTGGTTTCGAAGAAACTTTTTTAATTTACAGGATGTAATTCGTTAATTTTTGTTAGTTTTAGTGTTTAGTTTTTTGTTTACAATAATAATAAGTGGAACAATATTTGGTATGTTCAATCTATCTGAATTACAGTGGCAGCTGGTGGTAATTTAAAATGGGTGTTCACTTTTCCAATATTTTATCATTTTTAAGTTCGGTTCAAAACCTTGTACAAGTGTAGTTATTATTATCAATATCATACTGTTTTCAAGCACTTCAACTATTAATGAATGAATAAATTAATATTTTAGTTATTGTAATATTTTTTTTGTTTTTAATACGTTGAAAACCATCTATAAACATTATTAGTTAGTCAACTGACTTTTCTTCATATTTTGAGATTATTTTAAAATGTAGAAAGCTTGACATTGATTTTTGTGTAAAACATATTATAATATGAAGCTGTCTACCGTTTTTCAGTTTTTTATTGTAAATTTAATCATTTTCATAATTTGTCACATATGTTAAATAAAATGATGTATTTTTTAAATACCCTTTATTGGCAAAAAACAAGTTAACTAAAATGTATATTTTATAAGATCAGTCCTAATACATAATATTACACAGATACAAACTAGAATGAAGATATATAATGCGTGTTATTCTATATTATAATTTTCATAGTTTAACAGACCCCCTTAACCCCCATTTTCTATCAGAATATTTTCAGAATCAATAGGCTTCATCCCCTTGTAGAGCTTGATTTTTTCAAAAAATTTAAGTTTATATTATTGTTCGTTTTTGAGTTAGATTTATTTTAAATATTTCAACCCTCCTTTTTTTCATTTTTTTTTCACAATCAATAGGCCTCATCTCCTTATAGAGCTTGATTTCTACTAAAAAATTCATGTTGATATCGCCTTTTATTTTTGATTTATGATTCTTTTTTCATTTTAACCCCCCTTAAAACCCCATTTTTAATCAGATTTACTTTTAAAAATTTAAGGGTTTCTTCTGCTTATAGAGCTTGATGTTTGCTAAAAATTTCGAGTTAATATCATTTTTCGTTTTTGAGTTAAGATTTTTTTATATTTTAACCCTCCCTAACTCCCCTATTTATTAAATTTTTTGAAAATCTATAGGCTTTATCTCTTTTCATAGAGTTTCATTTTTACTAAACATTTCATTTTGATATCGCTTTCCGTTTTTAATTTTGGATTTTTTTTTTTTAATTTCAACCCATCCTAACCCCCTATTTTTAATCAGATTTTTTCATAAACAATAGAATTTGTCCTTTTATAGAGCTTGGTTTTTGCCTTAAATTTTCAAGTTAATACCAATTTTTGTTTTTGACTTATCGTGCAGACAAAAACCGTGACATCGGACAAAATAAACCTATAATACTATTTACAGACTACTGTGTGAAGAGTAGAATAATTAATGGATTAAACGACTTACCTGAAAGGAAGTTCAATCCAAATTGTACGAACTGCTGGGCCCCAATATATCCGTAATATGTAGTATACTCTCGATTGATCGAAGTGTACGATTATTTCACAACATTTTTAAAGATACTAAAAATATTTGGGTACGCCTCTGCCACATTCCATTCTTATCGTCGACGACCCGATATACCTCATTATTTTGTTGTGGTCCTAGATCGCTGATTTCTTTAGGGGTTGGTTATAAAATCCTTTTTCCCAGGAGGGGAGGGAAGTGGATATATTGGGGCCCAGCAGTTCGTACAATTTGGATTGAACTTCCTTTCAGGTAAGTCGTTTAATCCATTAATTGTACTTCACTGCTGGGCCCCAATATATCCGTAATATGTAGATGTTTAGAGATCGACAGCGATCGTAATCATTTAGAAAAGCATGATTAATTTTTAGTAAAAACTAAATATTTACGAAAGAGAAAAAATTATTTTAATAATTGAAAAAATATTTACATGTTATATGCATGTTGTAAATTTATTAATATAACAATTGAATTTTACTAAATTCAAATACAAAAAAAAAAACATTTAACGAAACTAGTTATTTTTTGTAACCCTTAAGAACTAGGTCTCCATAATTTTGAGTAATAGGCCTGTTGTAAAATTTATTAAACATACTCGATTTTTCTGACCAGCCGGCAGCTTTTCGTATAACTTCAATGTTAATGCTGGCTCGTGCCGCGGCCGAAGAAGATGCATGTCGAGTACTGTAACCTGTAAAAATTGATGTATCGACGCCACTTATTTTCATTACTTCTTTTAGCCATCGACTGATTGTGAAGATGCTGGATGTATCGGTTGTTTGATTGTTAGTAGGAGGTATTGTAGTTTATCTCCTTGTCTCAGAGGTTTGGTTAACTTAAGGTATTGAATTAAGGCGCTGGCTGTGCACAAACTCGGATCATCGTTAAAGAATTTAAATACTAAAAGTGGTTGTTCTTTTCTCGGAGCTGAAGTTTTGAGCATTTCAGATATAATGATTTCAACTCTATCTCCTTCTGTGATATTTATGTCAGAGATTTTGATTTTTGACAATGTTTGTATTCTTTGAGCAGAAGTCAGTGCAATTAACATGCAGCATTTCTTTGTCAACGTTTCCAGAGAAAGATTTTCATTGGGATGTAAGGTTTTAAGATAAGATAGAACTACACTCGTGTCCCAAGTAGACGTGTATTTAGGCAAACTTGGCTTTATTCGAAAGGCTCCTTTCAGAAATCTTTTGATTAAAGATTCATCCTCATTTTTAAATTTAAAAATGAAGGCTAGAGAGGATCGATCCTTTTAAAAGGCACTCATAAAGCTGCGCAGTGCGACCATTCTCCGTATAGTAAAAGAAAATCAAAGTATGTGGAAAAGCTTCGAAATAAACAGTTATTCATATAAAATTGTACTAGGGTCAAGAAATTTGGAAATAAACATAACCTCAACAAATAATAATATTTTTTTTTACCTGTGACGTTTTTCGGTAACAATCGTTGAATTGACACACATACTTCCGATTTGTTAAAGTCATAGTTTTATTTAAACTTAATTTTTAATACAATTGATAATTAAAATGGTCTCATGTTGATTTTTAGAATTAGACATATTGATTGGAAAGTTGATGGGAAACGTTGAGAAGTTAAAATATGAAGTAGATAGATACGGAATAAAACTTGTGATGACAAATGAAGGCACTTTGCGTCATATTTTGATTAATTTTAAGTTAATAATTTTATATTTGTAGATTGACGGAAATAAAATGTTTTTATATAATTTATATTACGCTATTTTAAAAGAATGGCATTTATTATCACCGAAATTGACGTAAAAGAGTAATGCAAAAGTGAAACACGTTTAGTACCGTCATTGCTTCTCTATATCTATGGTTGGAAAGAGTGGTATGGCCCCGCCTTACTTTGTGACGTCATGGTGTGCGTTGCGCAAATTAGGCTGATTTAAGTTATTTTAGGGTACGTTAAGTGAATTTTCAAACTGGTCGAAAGCGTCTAGCAAAAAAGAAAACTGACCAACATGATCAGTCATGACTAATCAGCTGATCAGTGAGGATCAGTCATAACGGTCGAGAAATTTTGTCTGACTTTGGTAGTCGAAACTGTCTAGTGAATAGTCATTGGCCAATTGTCAGCTGTTGTTACATTTGCACACACAAAAAAGAATCTCTCACTATTTAATATCAGCAGATATGGGTGAGGTGAATGTTTTAAGACTTGATATTTATACTATTTTTCGATCAAAAATATGGAAAAAACTGGTGCCGTTGGCTGGTCTTGTACTGTTATAGAGTGATGATTGTGAATTTTAAAAATTAGAACTTGACGGTTTCGACTAATTTGTTCAGCGAACTGTCTGACCATCTCAGTCAACTTGACCGTTGACTTAACGCAACCTCATGACTGTTTCACTACGTTTCAAGGATCTGTTATCGTGTGACATCTCTTTTTAGCTAAAGATTTTCAAGAACGCTTCTTACTTCTTCTAACTCACTTATAAAAGTGCGCCACGAAAACGCTATTAGCCAGAGCGCAGTGGCGTACCAAAAATAGATAATAACACGTATGAAAACAATAAAATTATTAAAATTGATTAATATTTTTGTTATTTATTTTAATGTGTTTTAATGAAATGTAACTGGGTGTTCATCGCACAAATGAACCAATGGAGAAACCGCCTCTGCTGAATTATTTATGGCATATTTGGTAGGTTACTAAGCTGTTTCACGAACGAGTTGCACAAAATATTTTATTCTGCAACTGATGCATTTAAAATCTGATTGTCGTTGACAGACACTATAAATTATGCCAAAGAAGGCAGCAAAGCACCTCGGGAATTTTGAGTTGAAACATATGCCATATTTTTAGGCTATTTTAAGGCTATTTTTATACCCTATTCAAAAATTTTATGCTCCTCGTTTTTTGCAAAAATCAAGGTGCTCTGCTAGCTTCGAACGAAGCCAGCAGAGCACCTCAGTTTTTTTCCAAAACCAACGACACCATATTTTTAAGCCATTTTTAGGCTCTTAAAATATTATAAAACTTTTCGAAAAATGTTGAGCAAAGTCAGCAGAGCACCTCGGTTTATTATTATTTTTTTCAGAAAACTAGTTATGCTACGTTTTTAGGCTCCTAAAACCATATATAACTTTAAAATTTTTATTTTTTTTTTTAAATACAGTGTGCTTTGCTACCTTTGAACGAATCCAGCAGAGCACCTCGATTTTTTAAAGCTTTTCTCTAAAAACAACTACGCCACATTTTTAGGTTATTTTTAGGCTCTTGAAATATTATAAAACTTTACTAAAAAATTGCTATTTTTAAATAATAGAGGGTGCTTTGTTGGAGCAAAGTCAGCAGACTACCTCGGTTTATTATTATTTTTTTCAGAAAACTAGTTATGCTACGTTTTTAAGCTATTTTTAGGCTCTTTAAACAATATATAACTTTAAAAAAAAAATGAATTTTGCTTTGCTAGCTTCGAACGAATCCAGCAGAGCATCTCGGTTTTTAAAGCTTTTTCTAAATACAACTACACCACATTTTTAGGCTATTTTTAGGCTCTTGAAATTATATAAATTATTCAAAAAAAAAGGTTTCTTTTATTTATTTTCTTTTCGCAATCATGAACATATTTATGACATAACCAGTTATATAATATTCAACTTTATGGTACTTAAAGTAGATAGATCATTTGGACACTCGCTGCGATTACAAAAATGTCACTTTGTAAGTCAAATTAAAAAAAAATTATATTAAATACTTATTAAGATTAGGATGGCTCATTGCAAAAAACCCTTAATTAACAAACATTTTAATTTCTACGATTAATTATATCAATGCGGAAAAAATAATCGAAATCAATGGCTGACCACTCTTCCATAAAATGTTCTCCTCTTATTGTTCACCAAGATTATTATTTTTCGTGTGCTCGTTTATTTTCTCATTACATTTTTATAATTTATTTTTTTACGCCTTTTGTTAGGAAATTGTTACTTAAATAATAAACGTTTTTTTTTAAACTTATGTGCTTTTATTTTTAACAATTTCACTATATCCTTAAATTGTATATTTTTTGTAACTTTCGAAGATAATTTTTTAAATATTCTACAATCCGAAGTCAACTGTAGTAAACAGGCTATCTCTGTAATTGTAAGTAATACATGAAAAAATAGTTAAATAGAAAAGCAATTGCTTATTCTCAGTTATTAAAAGAAACAACAAACAAAATCAATGTGCTCTATGGGCTTTATTCCAAATAAGCAAAGCACACAGTATTTTTCTAAGAATATAAATATATACTGTGTGTCTACTTAAATTGGAACCATATCGAAAACACTTTTTTATTATTGGTTTTATGAAGAACAGTTATTCTTCATAAAAAGTCTTGCATGGTTTCAAATTGTATCAATGTTTCAAAATTGAATCAATGGTATACGAAGTTTGTCAAAAAATATGATTGTGCTTAACCTTTATTTTTGACCAACCTCGTATACGACTGATAAAATTTGATATCTGGTAGTTGTATTTTAAGTTTAAGATAATGCAGAACTTTTTATTAGAAATAATTTTTTCCAAAAATTATTAAATAAAAAAGTTTTCCATATGCCGCTAACTTAACGTAGACAGTTGACGGCTTATGGAAAGCTTTTTTATTATTCATTTTAGGAAAAAAATGTATTCCTCATAAAAAGTTGCGCATGATCAAAAAGCTAAGAGGCAACCATCTGATATCAAATTTTATTAGTCTTATACGAGGTTGGTCAAAAATAAAGGTTGAGCAAAATCATATTTTTCCAACAAAGCTTCCTGTATTATTTAGAAATGTAATTTTTTTAGTAAATTTTATGATATTATTAAAAATGTGGTGTAGTTGTTTTTAGAAAAAAGCTTTAAAAAACCATGGTGCTCTGCTGAATTCGTTCGAAGCTAGCAAAGCATCCTCTGTATTCTTTAAAAAATACATTTTTTTTTAAAAGTTATGTATTGATTTAAGAGCCTAAAAATAGCGTAAAAATAGAGCATAACTAGTTTTCTGAAAAAAAATAATAATAAACCGAGGTGCTCTGCTGACTTTGCTCCAACAAAGCACCCTGTATTATTTAAAAATAGAAATTTTTTAGTAAAGTTTTATAATATTTCAAGAGCCTAAAAATGTGGTGTAGTTGTTTTTAGAAAAAAGCTTTAAAAAACTGAGGTGCTCTGCTAGATTCATTCGAAGCTAGCAAAGCACCCTGTATTTTTTAAAAATAACAAAATGTTTCGAAAGTTTTATAATATTTTAAGAGCCTGAAAATAGCCTAAAAATATGGTGTCGTTGGTTTTGGAAAAAAGCTTTAAAAAAATGAGGTGCTCTGCTGACTTCGTTCGAAGCTAGCAGAGCACCTTGATTTTTGCAAAAAATGAGGAGCATAAAATTTTTGAATAGGGTATAAAAATAGCCTTAAAATAGCCTAAAAATGTGGCATATGTTTTAACTCAAAATTCCCGAGGTGCTTTGCTGCATTCTTTGGCATCTATAAATTTCTATAACTAGAAAATATCTAAATATAATATTGATTTATTATTTTATGCTTTATAATGAAACTTTTATATCTCATTAAAAAAATTCACCAAATTAATTATAAAAAATCATCACTTGTATTTCAAACGAGTAACCGTTGTTGAAATTAAAAACCAACACAACCATTTTAACCGGAACCAATCTACATAATTCACTAATTGTTATTTGACTTTGCGGCCTAATTTAAAAATAATTTCGGATTAAAAAGTTCTGGAATAATAACGAAGCGGCGTTTTTAATTAGGGAGAATCTCGCAAATACACCACTAAGATAAACCGTTTCTTCCGAACGAGCCTGATGTAATAATAACATTTCGAAAATATGCAATAACATAAATTTTGGATTTACTTAAAAAAGTATAATAATATATTTTAAAGAGTTAGCTTAGGCCTTAATTAGAGTAATTAGGTAATTTAAGCAGCGAATATCTTTTACCTTGTAGTCTCAGCATTTTTATCAAAAAGATAATGATTCTACCGAGCTAAATCCAAAAATAATTTTGAAACAGAAGTAATCCAAATAGCGCATTTTATGTTTTAAGATAATAAAGAAAAAAGTTTTCTTTTTAATTAAATTTTTGCCAACAAAAATGTTCAAGCTAGTCGCATTAAGCGTGATTGGTAATCATAAGTATATTCTCTTAGTAAATACTTGATATAAATATCTGTTAACGTTTAACAAAAAAAATTAAAAAAATTAAATTGGATCACTTCTGAAAAAAAAAACAAATTTGGGGATCAAGAAGTACTAACTTTATTATTTTAGTAGAAAATTAGGACAAAAATTGTCCAACTAAATAAACTAAAGAAATATTTTTCTCAATTAATTATTAAACAAACATTTTTCCTTATTTTCATCTTCTTCATTTTCATCTCCCAGCAGATTTGTCAGAATATTAATGTCCACTTCTTACATGGCATAACCTCTTCGGTTAATATGTGACAAATTTAGATAAAATTGGTGATAAATGGGTGGCACATATTTTACCATTTTTTTAAGATCCTGTATTTTAGCATGAGTTATGGGTTTTGCGTTATCGTTTGCTTCTGTTGGTTTAAACGAATGTAATGTTTCAAAAAATGTTTTGGTATTGCCTAATTTGTTTAACTCCAAACTATCGTTCACATCAGAGTAATCGCTATTAAAATAAAGTTTACTATCACCTTTCACAAATCTGACTTTCCAAATCTTTGAGATTAGCATACGGTTACCATTAGTACTTTGGTCACCTTTACCCATAATTTTTAAGAGATCTTTAAAGTCAATAAATTTTCCCACCATATTATTAACAATGAATGGATTTTTTTCCTGCAATTTTCCACCACACTTCTATATTTATTTTAACTTTGTAGGATTTATAAGACATATCACGTTGAAGTGTAATTTATGTTTGCTTGAATCAGTGGAAGTGCGCTGAGCACTTCCCTCCAAAAGTAATATGGCATTATTTCGCCTCACGGGATCATGCCAGGTTCAATTCCATCCTCGTGAAGTCGTGTCATTGTCATCAGAGCAGCCTCTCTGGTGTAAAAATGTTTTGTCGCGTCCAGTTTATGTAAGTTCAAAAATGAGGTTAAATTATCTTAGGTATAACATCGACTTTAAATGCATAAATAGATTAATTCACCAACTTTTTATATACCGAATAACGTATGCATTAAGTATTTCACGCTTTAGTTGGCACGTAGAATTGATAGTAGAAAACCACCATTTTCCAGCATGTAAATTCGTTGAATTTTCAGAGTGTGAGTGCTAGAATAATATTTGCTTAAATATTAATTTTCGAAGTCTGCAGTCAAACTCTGAACCAACTCCATTTCTCTTTGCGGCTCTACACTAATGAAACGATGAAGTTTAATAAATTAATTGAATTTTCATGTTCAGTTTTGGGTTGGATCAATTATTAAATTAAGACAAATACGTTTTCAATGTTTTTAATGAGATATCGATGTAAATTTTTTAGTAAAACTTCATTTAGTTTGCATTTAGAGCCGATTTCAAAATCGAATTAATCAAAGGATGAACTGAATTCAGCTGACAGAAGTTAGAGTAATACTAAATTAATCCTGGATTTATGATTCCAATAAAAACAAGATGGTTTATATTACAAGTAATTGACTTATATTGGATGTAGATTTACATATTGATAACTTTTCAAACAGGGGCGATCTGAAAATTTTATTATGGCCTACATTAGAATTTTTTGTGGATCACTCATACCAGCCCACCCGAACTCCAAAAATTAATTAAATAACGTGTAACAGATAAAAAGTTATGAATGGTTAATACGAGCTTAATTTAAACGGCAGTGTAGATAATTATAATATCAAGCTTTGCCAAGAGGCAGGTGTTATATAGGGATTTTTTAATAATAATAATAATAATAATAATAATAAAAGGCTTTTATTTGTACAAAATTAAGGTACATTTAATTTCTGCGAGATTTAGCCGAGGCTATTCTTACATCTAACCGCAATACAGGATTTATTTTAATAAAAATAGAAAATAAAATGTATTGAATTAACAAAAACGATACTTAATATAATAGTTTACAAAATAAAAACAAAAAGAAAGCAGAAATAAAAATACAAAACGAAAAAGAAAAATATATATTATGATTGAGAAATCAGGAGCAGTCTTTTTATTTTTTTTTTAAATGAAAGAAGAGAAATAGATTCCGTAATAGCAAAGCAACCGCATTATATGAAAAGTTGCGTGTGAAAGTAGCTGTTGAGTGGCGAGGCATAGCTAACGTTAGGTTATTTCTTATATTTACATTATACATTGATGTTCGATAAATTAATTGTTTCCGAATATATGGTGGTTATGAAGTGTTGATTATCTTACATAGCTGTGAAAGAAAGAGATAATTAAATAGGTTTTTAACATTAAACCATTTACCAGAGAAATATGGTCGACTTAAGACATGTATTTTGCATGATTTGCAGTATACATCCATTGCAGTATGTTTGGGTTACATCCCCAACGTTTACCTGAAATGTTTCTGCATACCATTAGGGCTTTTGTGGCCTTATTTACTATTTTCTTCTCATGTGTGTTCCAGTTGTCCAGGGTTAGGCCTAGATATTTTACTTCATTTTTCCATTCTATATCTATCCCGTCTAATTTAACGGTTTTGAGATTAGGTTTTCTTTTTCTTGAAAAGGCTACTAGTGTTGTTTTTGTAGGGTTTATACTAAGTTCCACTTCACGGCACCATCTGTTGGTATGTTCTAGTCCTCGTTGGACTATATCACACAGGATATTACTAAACTTGCCACTAGCAAATATGACTATGTCGTCGGTATAACCTTGACAGGGTATGCCGAGGTCAGTCAATGTGCATAGAAGTTCTTTTACGATTAGGCTCCACATTAGTGGGGATAGAACTCCTCTTTGTGGACATCCTCTGGTTGTTCAGATGAAGATGGTGTCCTGCCTTATCTGTGTCTCTGCAGTTCTCGTAGATAACAGCTGAGCCATCCATCTGGATGTGATGTTGTCTTCTCCTCTCTATGCAAGTGCTCTTTTTACAGATTCATGTGGCGTGTTGTCAAAAGCTCCTTCTATGTCTAGGAAGGCATAAACGACCGTTTCTTTGTTTGTCAGTGCATCCTGGATTACGTCAGTCAACTGTACCAAGGCAGTATCTGCAGATCTTCCTGTTCGGTACGCGTATTGGCTGTGGTGGAGTGGCACCCTCTCCAGGACTTCCAGTCTGATATAATTATCAACAGCCTTCTCCATTGTTTTTAATACAAAGCATGTGAGGCTGATTGGTCAGAAGTATTTAGGATGCGTGGTATCCTTTTTTACTACTTTTGGAATAAAGGTAACTCTGACCCTTCTCCATACTTCTGGTATATATCCAAGGTCGACTGCTCCGGGATAGCCGGATTATGTGTGGTAGTAATTCCTCCTGTGTCTGCTGAAGCAAGGCAGGAAATATTCCATCCACACCTGGAGACAACGGTTCAAACGTGTTTACGGCCCACTTTAACCGATTTCTGCTGCATATGTGTTTGACCACTACAGCGGCTTCTCTTGGGGGCCTGCTTACTTTAGTTGTGTCCCTTATTAGAAAAGGTGTGCTTCCAGTGAGTTTCGAGTAAGAGGCGAGCTCTTTCCTCCTCACTCTCCGTGAAGCTTCCATTTGGTTTCTTTAATGCATTAGCTGTATCAACTCTCCCTTTTACCAGGGCCCTGTGATGTCTCGCTGCTGCAAATGTAGAGTTAATATCCTCGCAGAATTTTCTAAAGCTGTTACGTTTAGCTTTTCTGATTTCTTTGTTGTAGGTAGTAAGCGCCTCGGTGTAGCTCTGCCAATCTCCGCTGTGCTTGGCCCTATTATAGAGCTTCCGCACTTCGGATCGTAAGTTTGACAGATAACGGTTCCACCAAGGAGCATCCTTACTAGTTCTATTTCTTGAAATGGGGCAGCTTGATTCATATGCCTTAAGTCATAAATGCAGCATTTCGCCTTAAATATATACTTGATGCGTGGAAAATGGCTGAAGTTATCCTAATTCCTAAGCCAGGAAAACCTCTGAATGAAGTGTCGTCATATAGATCTATATCATTGTTACCGATAATATCTAAGTTATTTGAAAAACTGTTACTAAAACGACTAAAACCAATAATTGAAAATAAAAATCTGATCCCTTCGCACCAATTTGGTTTTAGAAACACTCGACAATAGGTCAAGTACACAGGATAGCCGATATCATCGAAAAAGCTTACGAAGAAAAATATATATATGCTCAGCTATATTTCTTGACGTAGCCCAAGCATTTTACAAGGTCTGGCACGCTGGCCTAATACAGAAACTTGAAAAAATGCTCCCTAGACAATATGTAGACATTCTGCAATCATATTTAACGGGAAGAATGTTTAGAGGCAAGACGAGGCATACTCCGAAATGAAAGAAATTGAAGCAGGTGTCCCACAATGCAGTGTGCTAGGACCGATTCTTTATTTATTATACACCAGCGATATCCCTCTACAACAATCTGTTAAAATAGCAACATTTGCAGATGACACTGCAATATTGGCAGTTGGCGGAACTAATACAGAGACCTCAGAAAAACTTCAGGAAACCTGCAACAGAATCAATCGATGGACAAAAAAGTGGAAAATAAAAATAAATCAAACTAAATCAGTGCATGTTGATTTTACTCTTCGACCAAATGAACAAAAACAAATAAGAATAAACAAGACGTTATTTCGCATCACGATTCGGCCAAATACCTAGGGATGAACCTAGATGTAAAACTTAAATGGAAAGAGCACATAAAAAAAAGCGTACAGAACTTGAACTTAAATTCACAAAAATGTATTGGCTCCTAGGAAGAAAATCCAAATTGACAGTGCACAACAAACTGCTGATTTATAAACAAATCCTAAAACCAATCTGTATTTATGGCATACAGCTATGGGGATGTGCCAGCAAGAGTAATATTAACATGATTCAAGTTTTCCAAAATAAAGTCCTAAGATGTATTGTTGATGAACCTTGGTTCTACCGAAACGATTATCTTCATAGAGACCTGAAGATGCCAACAATCGAAGAAGAAATAAAGAGGTTTGCTGCGAAACATGAGGGTCGACTCCACTCCCACGTCAACGAAGAAGCGCTGCAATTACTGGACAACTCTACACTCAACAGAAGGCTCAAAAGAAAGAAGCCATTTGAGCTAGTGCAGTGAACGTTAATGTTAGTGCTAGTGTAAAACAGTGTAATAAATCTTCACGTCAACTTGTGATGCTTTCCTATAGAAACAATTAAGACAGCCCAATGGGGACTTCATAGATAAGTAATTAGTTTGTAAGATTTTTAGATTAAAATTGTAGGTTAGTCAGTAATGACTAGTAACAATACTCTAACAAAAAAAAAAAAAAAAATGCCTTAAGTATTGCCCCATTTAGTTCTTCGAGATCGCTCTCCAGAGCAAGTGGGTGCCCGGCTCCCTTTTTTGTCTGGATACGTGCTAAATTTTGTTTTATAATGGTGTTGTATTTGTCCCAGTCTGTTTTTCTAAGATTCCTCCTGAGGATCGTCTCAGGAATGTCGCTCTCTAACGTAAACACAATTATCTTGTGATCAGATAGAGATATTTCACTCGAGACCCTCCAGTTTTTAACTAGATCTTTAATGCTCGGTGTGCTTAATGTGATGTCTAATACCTCACTTCTTGCCCTTGTTACAAATGTTGAAGTATTCCCAATATTTTGTACAACAAGGTTCTTAATAAAAATATATTCTAAAAGTTGCTTACCTCTTTGATTGGTGTCGTTGCTTCCCCATGCGGTGCTGTGGGCGTTGGCATTGCATCCAAGAAGTAATGGCCGATGTCTTCTCTGGCAGTACTCCACTACCTTGATACTTCCGGGGGTGGTACATGCCTATCTCCTGCGAAGTAAATATAAGCTGCAAAGATATAGTTAACATGTTTATCAAATCTCATAGATTCATCAAAGTAAATTCCCAAGTTTTTTGCTTCACATTCATCTGAAATTATTTCACCTGATATACTTAAAATTGCTTTAGATTAAACAAAATCCTTATAATTATTATTGCAAAATATTAACAATTTAGACTTGCTGGCATTAATATGTAAGTTGTGATTTAACGAACAAGAATTAATTTGACTTATGTCTTGATTTATTAAGTTAACTGCATTTTCACAATCATTTACATGAAAGTCTGAAAATAATTGTGTGTCGTCAACAAAAAATTAAACAGCACAGTTATTGATGTGAGTATATAAGTCTGATGTATACTGTAAAAACAAAAGTGGTCCCAGGACCGAACCCTGAGGAATGCCGGATTTTATTTGAATTGAAGTTAACAATTGACTATTAACAATGACTTATTGGTAAGGATTATGTAAGTACGTTTTTATGAAGCCTAGTGATGTTGCATCAAAACCATAATAAGAACATTTAGCAGAGAAAAGTTTGTCATTTATCGTATCAAATGCTTTACCGAAGTCTAAGAGAACTAATAAACCTGCTTTTTTCTTGTCACTGTTGTTCAAAATGTTATCAGATAGATAAGCCAAAGCTGTTGTAGTGCTGAACCTCTTCTGAAAGCCGGATTGGTGAAGTGGAGTTATACTATTCTTTGTAAGACTTGAATATAGGCAGCACGTTCGAGTATTTTTGATAATAATGGAACAAGACTTATAGGCCGTAGTTCAATATATGAGGTTGGATTACATTTCTTTGGCAATGGAATAACTATTGCTTGTTTCCAAGATCGTGGGAAATAACCTTGTTCCAAGCATAAATTTATGATATGCAGCAAATACATATCTATTACTTTTAAACACAGTTTTAACAACTCCATATTAATACCATCACTTACTCCGGCATTCAACTTAATATTCAGAATAATACTATGAAGCTGGGAAGAAGTTATAGATCTAAAATGAAAACTAATAATAAAAATTAGCAGATTGTCTATTCTTCTTGAATAATTAAGAACTTTAAATGGGATTTTACTATCTAAATCCGACATTCGCTGTGTTTCCGTCTGTTTTGTTATCTCAAATGAATGTCATAAACACAGAGCTTAATTTTACAGATATTTTGTTTTCCACTATACTCCTGATAGCGCAGTGAAACTAATAAAGTTAGGAATTTCGCCAGAAGCAAATTGTTGTTGCTATATTATGGTGTTTTATTATCATTACTTTCAGGTGCACTTATACTGCACTTACTAAGTTTACTATCAAAATATAGCTGATGTAATGGTATAAAGTTTTGGTTGATAAGACTTGGAATATGCTAAGAAGTTACATAAAGCTAAGGATTTATGTAATGATGTGATAATTATTTATAATTCAAGAAACGTTGTTTGATTTAAACAAAACTTTAATTTTAGATCCTAAAATATTCAAACGAGTGTTATCTTACTAGAATAATTTACAGAATGGTAAAGTAACGATTATTTTTATCGAACTCCAAAATGGAACTCCTATCTGAATTTAATATTAGGATCAAAAATTTAAAGTGTCTAAATATACAGTAGGGTACAAATTAAAGGAATAAATTCAATATAATGAAATTAGATGGTTTTTCGAAAAAAAAAAAAAAATGTTTGGATGGGTCAATTTTGATTACTTAAAGCGCAAATTTTCAAAAAACATTATGTTTCCCCTTAGATAAAAGAGACCAGAGATATAACATACACCGGTGTTTAACCTGCGCAAATGTTGCCAATTTATAAAGAAAGGTTACCGGAGTGGGGGAACTGGGCAGAAACCCGAAATCTGTGACAAGGTCCGGACTTTGTTTATTAGCACCATAATGAACTATTAGATTTATTTAAAATATATGTTTAATGGAATTTTGTATTATGAAATAAAATTAACGTGATTTTTTAATATCAAACAGATGCACAACATTTTATGTAAAAAGAAGACCTTTTATAGAATATTTCGTTAGCGTTTATTTACTACGGACTTTTCAGCAAGATACTACAGTAAAATGTTGAAATAGAATATTGTTAATAGAGCAAGAAATGGTACTCATTGTCTACGAGTATTATAAAAAAGCATGTGCGTAAAAAAATAAACCGAATTATCGATTATTTTCTAATAATCCTTTTCATATTTCCTTTAAAATTTAAAATATCTTCGAAAAATCTAAAATAATCGATAAAAATCAATAAATCAAAAATAATTAATAAATATTAAAAAACTGATTAACCGTAAATCGATATTTCTAAAAAATAACCGAAATATTGGTTATATAAAATAACGAATTATATTCGATCAATCAAGTATTTTCATATAATACCTTTGAAAATTTGAAAATAATCGATTAATCGAAAATAATCGATTAATATAAAATAATCGATTAATCAAAAATAATAGATTAATTAAAACATCGATTATTTTCAATTAATCGATTATTTTGAATAAATCTACTTTCTTTTTGTATTTCCTTTAAAATCGATTATTACATTATCTTGAAATTTTAAGTTATTCATCCTGTATTTTATCTAATATTCTTATAAAAATACTACTAATCAACTATGCTTCTTTACTTCTTATTTATCTACCAAAAAGAGCTAAAAAGCACATTTGGTAAATATTCTTATAAAACTACTTTTTAAAAACAAAATTTCGTTAGCAACAATGTCTATTTACTTCTTATTTAAATTAAATATTTAAAATTTTACCCTTTTGTAAATTTATGTAAGTAATACGAAATCTGTTTTCTGAAATGTATTTGATGAATATTTATTGAAATCCCTTAATGCGGATCTGATGTATTCAGCTCAAAGGATTATGGCGCCTTATGTCAAAACGTTAATAAATATTTACCGCTGAAAACGAATATATTTTTTATATTTCATAACACTGGTACTTCTATTAGAAGTATATACAATTTCTTAAGATAGATTGTGGCATTTTGAGTTTAAAATTGAATAACTAGAACACTTTAAATTGCTAAAACACCAACAAATAAATCAAAAACAGCTGTCAATGGTGACTGAAACTCAGGCGGAGGTGAGCGTTGAATGGGAAATCGGAGCAATTCGGGTGGCGTCGTGCAAACAATGATTTTCAATTGGTGGGTTACTTGGAGTTAAAACAGACAACATGCGCAGTGTGCAATGTTACATCTTCGGTCTCTTTTATCTAAGTGTTTCCCCAACTTCCCATTTTTATGCAGTCACGTCATTGACAATTTTTTAAATAGTAACTGCAATTTTTCTCTTAATTTTGATAGATCTTTCAATTTTCTGCTCGGAAACATAATATTTGCAATATTTTACATATTAATTTTTTTGAATAAAGTCATTTAAAGATAAGACACATAAATTTTATTTTATTTTGAGAACACACTAAATGAATGAAACATAATTATTTGTAATTAATTGCTTAATCTAACAAAATAATAATAAAAAAGAACTTGATAATAATTTTACAGCATAATAATTCAAAAATATTCTTCTAAATTAGGTGTTCAAAATGTCCTCCACCGAAGTCTTACCTTTTATTATTACAATAAATATTAATATTTATTAAATACAACCAAATATATATCAAGTTCTCAGATTGTTGACCCTCCGCTAAAATACAATGGGAATGACGTGCAGCGATCCCTTCTATTTGGACGTTCTCCAAAGTTTCCGGAATTATATTTGCAATCTTAATACGTATCCGTTCTTTAAGATTATTGATATTTTGTGGCCTATTTTGGTACACTTTTCAAGTATCTCCATAAAACGAAATCAAGAGTAGTTAAATCGGGTGACCTAGGTGGCCATTCTATTGATCCTCTTCGACCTATCCACCGATTTGGGAAAGTATTGTCCGAGTAGTTTCGCACCAAGGCAGCATAGTGCTGTAGACACAAATCATTTCTGTTTAGGAACAATCGGTTTAATTTGAGGATGAAGATTTGAAGAAATTCTAAATATCGAGGACCTGTTGTTTCTTTGAAAAAAATATGGGCTAATGGACTTATTATCTAATAATCCCGCCCAAACATTTACTTTCCATGGGTATTGATTATGGTACTCTTGCATCCAGTCTGACGAATGATATGATCGTTAAGTAAAAAATTTTTTGTTGTTTTTGTCCATTATAATTTCACAGAATTCAACTCGTTTATCAAAACCATCTTCCATAAGTTCTTGTGTTACGGTTCGCATTTTATCGTTGCAATATTTATATAAAAGTTAAATAATTTAATAATAAGCTTGCCTGTCGATAAAAGAAAACACAAGATTGTTCAAATTATGTATATTAATTTTCTATAACCTGTACCTGAATGTAAACGAACAGTTTGACATATATTGTCGACCTTGACCTTACCTCTTCTCTTTTATGAATCTAATTGCAATTGTTCAAATTCCAAATTATTTTTTCTTTGCTAAAATCTACATTCACTTTCATTTATTCAAATTTAAGTTCAAGGTCAAGGTCATCTGGTCCTAAAATATGGCAATTTGTTGGCAACCCTAGATTGTCATTCTGGCTGAAGAACTTTCTTCCTATTCTGTCCTTTTTCAATTAGTTTTCTTTGGTCCATGTGGTACCTAAAAATTCACGAATTTTATTCGGATTATTTGGCTAATAATAAAAAGAGAAAGTTTACCTTTAAAGTATATTTGTCATTATTGACAGCACCTTGTGTACTTTTCTTACAAAGCCCACCTTACATCTACGGTAAGTCCACATCAACCATGCTTCAGTTTATGTGTAGAATATTCCCTCTTTTGTAGGCCTTCTTGTTTGTATCCCTTCTGTAGAGCTTCTTGTGCCGCTCCTGTAGTATTTAGTAGCCATTATTTAATTTGGACACACTATCGTCAGTGCTTGGCTTAGCGGTTCCAGTAGAGGAAGTAACCTGTAGTATAGTTCACCGCTTCCTGCTTAGCTTGTTGGTCCAGCCCTTAGTAACCGATCGATGACTCTAATGAGAACAACCCCCGGATGGTAGATCATCAAGAAACCACAGAATAAGTAAGAACGTTCCATTGCCTACTTCATTGCCTGAGCTCTATTTTAGCCACGCTTAGCTTCCTTGTATATATATTATTGTTAATAACATTACCTTGCATCACCTTTCAATAACATCACTGTCATAGTAGTATCTTATAAATAAATCATAGCTGTTAGTATTATTACTTCATTACATTAATAGCGGGATTGTTTAACCTTAAAAGTTGAATTTGTAATTAGCTTTTTCGCATTCTAACTATCGAATAGTTTTAGTTTAGAAAATCTAAGTGGGTATTGCATTTTGTCTACCCTTACTTTTGTTGGCTGTTTTGGCATAGCTTATTTAGTTTCTCGTAGAGCCTAATATAAAATATAGATAAATAACGTAAGTTTATTGTATATTTTCAGTATTATTAAATTTATGTTTTTGTGCACTTCGTACTTACCTTGTGAACGATTGGTACCAAACGGGCAACGAAGTCATTTTAATGTTATAGTATATTTGCTGGATTTGTTCCACTTTGCTAATTAAACAGCAGACTAGTTGCTGAAGTATTAAAAGGGTAAACCATACTTTTGTTTATCTTTCCACGACCCTATCTCTTGAGCTAGTCACCCTAATCTCAAGTGAGAAGAGCTGCATTACAACTCCAAACCTTGGGGCAACGTAGCACTTGTTCTAAAGTAACTTTATAAGGTACCTTTTTGCTTTTTCAGCGTTCTAATTTCCCATTATTTGCCGTAAACTGGTATGAGGTTTATCTTCAAAGGCTAACAGAATATCCAGTTTCTAGTTTTAGGAAATTGAGTTTCTACTACCATTCACATGATCCATTTTTCTATTTTTTTTCAAAATTTTACTCACAATAGATTGTGAAATTGGTTCTAGGTTTGGGTATTTATTATTAAATAACGCACATACTTCTTTCTGCGTACTTGTTTTATCTCCACAATCAGTCATTATTAAAACTTTAATTTGGTGCGTTTCAGTCAACCTCATGTTGGTAACATCCACCACAATACTTTTATAGGAAGTGAATTAAGTTGAATCTCAAGGTAGCAATTTTAATGAGGTAACTAGATTCGTTTTAGAAAAAGTAAAAAGTAGATAAGATTGAAAAATAATAAAGAAATATTTTTTTTACAATATACAAAACTAAATTACTTAGACAATTGATATGACTGATATTTAGATGATACCTTTATAGATATTTAGAAGACCATTAAAATGATGTATTACAACACACATATTTCCATTTAAAAATTATCATCACGCTCACATAGATGTCGTGAAAAATAAAAAAAAAATATCCTGACGAGCGCTCGTTTAGAAGTAAAAATCGAGGGATTTTAGGATTGTTCCCGAAAATTACTGGTTTACGGAATAATAAATTATTTCCGTTCATTAGCACTATACAAAGGCCAGACGTCGGTGGAGGTTATTTTGAACACGTAATTTAGTAGAATATTTTGTTGTGAAATCGTCTTTAAATTCTTTTTTATTGTTATTTTTTTGATTAAGCACCTAATAACAAATAGTTATCTTTCATTCATTTATTGTGTTCTCAAAATAAAATAAAATTTATGTCTGATCTTTATATGACTTTTATTCAAAAAATTTGTTGTGTAAAATATTGCAAATATTATGTTTCCGAGTAGACAAAGATCTATCAAAATAAAAAAAAATGGAGTTACTATTTAAAAAAATATATAATTGCTTAAAAATTGGAAGTGGGGGAATCTTGAATTCCTTTTGAAAAATCGTGCTTTTAGTAAACAAAATTGACCTGGCCGAACATTTTTTTCGAAAAACCAACTACTTTCATTATAATGAATTTATTCCTTTTATTTGAACCGTAATGTAGACATTGGAGGTTTAAGGGACAAAGTGTCCAAATATTTTTACATGGATAGGCATAAGTGATAAAGAATTAAATATATGAAAATGAGTAAGGAGTAAAAGTACCAAATATTTATATTTTTACAGGCTTAAGAGATAAAGGATTCAAATATTTTTTCATTAGCAAGAGTAAAAGGACCAAATGCGTAACATGAGCAAGTTTAAGGACTAAAAGGTTCAAATACAATTTTCAAATCCAAATCAAAAAGCGACATTTATTGGTTATTGTTGAAGAAACCTTCATTATATATTTAAAACAAATAATTTAGTACGCCACTGCGTCATTTTTGACACAACCCACAAATTGGTAGTAGATACTGTCACGTGAGCACTACCCCGCAGATGGTTGGTTAATTCTATCAACGCGGTTGGCCTCTTAGCCGTAGCGTGGCGTCGTCCATCAGAATCTTTTTCTCACCGTACAGCGACTTAAATCGCCATGTTTAAAATTATTGTATTGTTTAAAATTTATCGTTACATACAGGCTGTGATGCATTTTCTTTAGTTTTATTTTAATAAGCATATAAAAGTGAAATAAATGCAATGATGTTAAAGTTATTCAAAATTAAAAGAGTTTGTTAAGTGATGCAGGTAATTTTATTCTGTACACACCTAAATAAAACCAGTGCTGGTTCATACGTTTATCAGTCGAAGGTATTTTTAAATATTTAGGAAAATGAGACATTATTCTTCCTCATTTATTAAAAACTAGGGCTAGTAATGTAAATAACTTCTACCTAGTTTAGCCAAAATATTTTACAAACTGGAAAATTCAATGTTCTCGATAAATTTCATTGACTTTCGGTATTTCGTTCAAAATGAAATGGTTTCTCGTATGCTCGTATACTACGGTTTTACGGTATCTCAGTCTGAATAAGATGGAAAACACCAATTTAGCGTCCATCTAGGTAATTCGACACTTTTTTTTTAATATTAATTATTTACTTTAAAATTTTGACACATAAATTGAATTTTTTTGCAGTCGCAGTGTCAACATTATCTACTTTACAAAAAATATATTACGTCATCAGTAGCTGAAAGAACAAATAAAAATGAACTTTTTTAGATTTAAATTCAATAATATACATTATTATTGAAAGTTTATATCAAAGAAGACAGGTTGACTTATACAAATAGAATTTGGTTAAACTTACTACCTAGTAATAATGTTGTTTTGGTACTTATTTTCCAGTCCAAATTAATTAAAATACAATACACCACAAATCACCCACTTTTTTGAGAATTAAATAACTTTAATATGCAAAATAAACACACTGCAAGTCATTGAGAATTAATAATTAATAATGATGTTCTAATTGTCAATAAAATGATGCATATGCAACTAACAATACAAGCAAATAATATCGGTTGCCTAAATGTCAGTATTGTTTAACAATTGATCTGGCAACCTGGGGATGCGACATGTGTGAGCGCAAAGTGGGACCGGTCCCCCACTAGTGTTAGGTAAAATTATGTTTATCGACGAAGAATTCATGAAAAGGCCAGTTATGGAAAAAACAATTATTTTTAGACTCAAAATAATACGATTTTCATTCATATATACTTATTACTTTTATTTTTATTTTAATTTTTGTTGGCAATTAATTTTTTTTATTCCAAATAATTAGATTTACGTAACCATAAATAGTAGAAGTCAAAACATGAAAATCCGGACCTGTTTTTCCGCCATTTTAGTTAGTACAAAAGACTCGCCTTCCGGTCCCATTTTTGTATATCAAAATGACTTATCCTCTGGTTGCTATATCAATGTCTTTAACCAAAACACAATTTTAGTCAAAATTAGAAAAAATATTGTATCTATTAAAGCTAAAAGGTTATTTTCGAATTTATTTTATTTTTTCTCTGTATTATATAATTTAAAATGAAATAAATCATTTAAAATTACATCCAAAATATTAATATTTCATTCACAATAAATATAATGGTATTGACTTAATCGTTGGCCCACTTTAAGTGAGTCAAAATTAATCATTCGAAATAAATCAAATCAAAATTGACAAAGCGTTTGTCACAGCATAAAACACAGATTATTGGACTCTATAATTAATCAAAATATGGTTCGGGAAAACGTACACCACTGAACAAACTCATTTAAATTATTTCAAAATAATTCGAATTCAATATATTTTATTAAAATGCATTTGCTGGGAAGTTCTACAGATGACGTTTGTATAAATTTGTCTTCCTGTCTGTTTTAGTAAATTGTAAATTCTAAAATTATTGTAGACCATAGACGTCACAGGACAACATAGGAGTGGGATCAATTAATTAGTTATGAGAATAATTGTTATCGCGTTCAGGCTTGGGTTGATTATTTATTAAATATGTTTTTGTTAATGTTTAGTCAATATTTGTCATCTGTCAAAGTAGCCAAATATTAACCAATCATTGAGTTTTTTTTTTGAATTTTTTGTTATTTTTTTGTTTTCTTTTTGTTATTCTTTTTTTTTCATTTTTTTGTTTTTTTTTGTTATATTTTTTGTTTTTTTTTTTTATAAAACTATGTTCACCTTCTGAACTCCCAACTTTAAACAACCCAAGAACTTCTATTAAACTAAAATGTCTCATATCTGTGTTAATAACAAAATTTTAAATTATTGTTAATTTTACTGCAAAATATCGGTAATATTTATAAAACTAACCTGTTTTTGTTGGTTTATGTTGAATTACTTTATTTTATATAACTCATTTAAACTCAACTTGTGTAAATTACATTTTTTTGAATATCTAAACATTTCTAATTTAGCTAAATTAAGGAGATCATAATACATTTTATAGTTAAGACTCCGAAATAACAATAACAGGTAGTCTAGTTTGTTTACGCGGTTTTGCGCATGCTCAGCACATTCCATCTGTTAGTAATACGTTGTTACAATAATGATTTTTTTATACTGCTGAAGGAAATTATATTACAATAAAATAAATATTTATAGTATGTTTAATAAATACTTATAGAAGCTTTTAGATTATTACCTACTCCAAATATGTTTATTATGTCTTTTTTACTAAATGGTTCTGAAAATAATCTTTCTAAATAATACTTGTACTTTTAAATTATATCTATTAAATTTTTAGTTTTCGTAAAAACTGAAAAATTTGCCAAAATTTGGAGAAGTCGTGGTATTATTACCTTTGATAAAATTAAACACGATTTTGCTATCAACAAAAGTTAAAATCAAAATAATTTAAGTTAATAATGTTTAATTTTAAACATGTTTTACAAAATAAACTATCAAAAATCATCTTTGTTTAAAAAGTTTGTAATATGAAATTCTTTTCAACAAAATATCGGTAGAAAACTTACCTTTTTAAAAACGGATGGTCATTAAAAATATTTAAGATAACTAGTACATCGGATGTCCTAGATAAAGTTCAAATTAAAATTCAATAATTCAACTTGCTTGTTGACGGATAAAAATTAAATGACAATCCAAGTTTTGACACAAGACATAAACGACAAATGACGTTTGTGTAGAGATGTTGGTTTCAAAATAACGAAAACGGTTACAACCGTTACAATGTCTGGGTCTGGGTCAAATAACGAAAACGGTTTTAACCGTTACAAGTTAAAAACGAGGAAAAAGAAATTTGCGGGACGAAAATCAAATGTCCAATTAATTTTGCGTTTGAGTATATTTAGTATCTTTGCCTTGTACGCTTGTCCATACAAAAATGTTTGCACCTTAACCCTTCAAGCTCGCCTGTATAAATATATTTGGGATCTTTACCCCTTAAGCCTGTTCATATAGAAATAATATTTGGCACATTTACCATTTTAATTCTAATATCAAATTAAGATACGCGTTCCATTCTTTTGTTCGTTAAAGATCGTGCTAAAATATCGCTTCTTTACCATGTTAATGTTAATCGTGTAAGAACCACATTTAAGTCATCCTAAAACTTTCATTCATCATTTACTTCTAAATAACTACTAAATAAGTACTTAAATAATTACTTAAATAAATAACTACTTAAATAACGACCTTAATTACTACTTAAATTACTACTTAAATAACTAACTGCTTAAATAAGTAACTACTTAAATAACTAACTACCTAAATAGCTACTTACATAACTACTCCAATAAATTGACAACTTTGCCGCGTCAGGCTGAAAAATCAAAAAATAATGTTTGTCACACAAAAAGAAAAGTTTTTTTGTATTTTTTAAAAAACGGGTATCAAAATCAGGTGGTTATTTATAAAATTTTCTTACCACATTTATTATCAGATAATTTTATTTTTATTTTTCAGTTCATGCTTTTAAGCTCTTCTATATGAAAAAAAAAAACGCTTCTAAAAATGTTTTGTATGTCGTAAAAACGACATGTTTCCGAAAATTTAGCGGAAAATGCCCCAAAAACAAAAAAGTCATAGAAGAATTTGGTGTTAGACTAGGTCCAATGAAGCCATACACAAAGTTTAGTGTATGAATCACAAAATTTTTTCCCGATAGGCATCCTAAACTATTAAGGACAGTTAAATTGCTTTTAGAATTTTATTTAATTCGCTTAATATAACTTATAACACCTTTAATTTCACCCACCGTTTCCAGAGATGAATGTTTTTTATAGTGCCACTCATTTCATGTATAAATATTTATGTGCTATTTGTTTATTATTTTTACGTTACGCGTTATGGCCTTAAAGTTGTTCGTGCTTTAAAAGCCAACTTATAAAACTTGTATAATATAATATTATTTACAATAATTAATGTAATAAAGTTATTTCTAACACGTTTCACAGTAGTTGGAAAGTTAATTACTTCTAATTTGCATTCCACCTGGGTTCTGAACTTGGCACTATCCTCGGTTGATCCATTTTATTCTCGTTACAAATGAAGCAATTAAAATGCTAAAATTAACTAATTACTACTTGAATACAAATATTTGACTAATGACTCAAATATTCACAAAATTAAAATATACCAAACACCGCTCTATATGAATTAATAGTTATTTATGTATTAAGGGCGTAAAACAGGCGTTTATGGACCGCAACGTGTAACAACGTGTAACAAGTCTCTTAATATTTATTATTAAGGTAGTTCACTTGTAAAACGGCTTTTCTTAAGAATTCAATAAAATTTAAATATAAGGTTTATGAAAGTGTCGTTTACGTAACTACAAAAAATTAGATTTTTTGACCGTCTGTGAAACGAGATATTAACAATCAAAATGTGCATAATTACCACTCTTAAGGCCTATCATGTACACAAGCAATGCATTTATTTCAAGATATCTCGAAAACGGTTCTTACTATATTTTTTTAAAAACTAATGTTAAATAAATCAAGAAGTTATCAAATTTTATAGATAATCGCTGAATTTTTTGACCGTCTTAGTAAAAAGATATATATTTTTAAAATAAAAATATTTTTGAAGCAGTTGACGAGTAGTTTCGTAAAATTATTACAACTTGGCAACATTGTAGCCACTTCACGTATCAAACTAACACTCGATCAGCTAAGAGGTTGTTATAAACTCGCGACGTGTTCTTAAAAAATTAATTCGTCCACTGTGTTTGAGAACTGGAATCAGCGGTTCTGTTTGAACCAAAACAAACCCTTAAAATTAGTATGAGGAAGTCACAAATTTCTATACCATTTCGTTTAAATATTTGCGAGTTTGCCAGATGAAATTGATTAAAATTATAACTTGTCCATGTGTGTTTATATACACGTGTTTTGTATAGTCTCTTACAAAAATAAAATCGATTAGCATTGAGAATCTCGAACTTTTGGTATTCACCAATACGCGATATGTTTATGTGCGACTGTCGCGAGTGAACTACCTTAAATTACAAATATAATTAACTACAAATCACAATATGGCGGTGCGAACAAAGAATTAAAGTAATAAATAAAAGATTGACAAAAAGTAAAGGGATTGGCCGGATGTGCATGGATGGCAATCTAGCAGAGAATTGGAAAATATGTTTCGAAAATTATTTAATAGCATTAGAATTAAACAAACAGTGTGCCTTGAAATACTAAATAATCTGGCATACCCACAACAAGGTAAAACTAGCGTGGGTACCAGGGCACAAAGGTATTCAAGGAAATGAAAAGGCTGATGAACTCGCCAAAGAGGGATCAGATCTACCATTCACAGGACCCGAACCTGTATTTGGGATAAGCAAAACCAACCTCTGCTCGACAGGCAGTGAGCAGGTTGATAATCACAAAACACCAAATTCACTGGCAATAGATAAGAGGACACAGAATCAGTAAGCTCATGCTAAGGGGACCAAACCCACGCATGACTACTGAGGCACTACAACTCGCAAGGCCTCAGATATTCACCATTGTGGGATTACTAACGGGGCACTGCTTGCTGAAACACCTTCATGTAATGGGATTACACAATGATCCCACTACATGAAGACTTTGCATGGAAAAGGAAGAAACCACATACCATGTGATCTTCGAATGCGAAGCTCTTACTGGGCGACGTTTTATCCTTTTTGGCCTAGAACCGGATAGAACGCCCCAGGAACACTTGGTAGGGAACCTATTAGAACTAACCAAAGACACAGGACTATTCCAAAGATAGTACCTGAATACGGGGAAAGCAGGGGAATATAGTAGACCCAAGAGGCCGCAGTGTTCTGGGCCAAACCTAACCCTACCTGCTTACAACCGATAAAGATAAAGATAAAAGTGTGCTCAGCTACTTCACTATATAGGTAAGAATGGATTCAGAATTTACACTATATTTCAGTTTGCAGAAGATGAAATTGGAAAATTTAACTGAAAAATATGAAGCACATTTTCTTTCCAGAGAAAATGTAACCTACGAAAGGTATAATTTTTTTTCTTCTCGTCAATTAGAAGGTCAATCGATGGAACATTTCTTCACAGAGTTAAAACATAAAGTAATAAAGTGTAAACTAGGTGATTTACAAGAGAGTCTCATAAAAACTGTGTTAACATGTGAAATAACAAACAACTACAAGAAGACACGAATGACAAATTAAGTCTGCAAGAAGTTATTCAGCTGTGTTTGGTAATGAAATCGTCAAACATAAGAAGTGAAGACATTCAATGTCAAACGTAGGGCAATGTGGAAGCAGTAAAACACATTTAATTACTTGATGTTTTAGTTAAAGACAGAAAAATATATGAAATAATACTCAATTTAGGTTATACACAGGAAAATATATGAAATAATATTCAATACATTATGTATAAAAAAAAAACAGTATTTAATGCTGCAAGGCAAAAATAAAATAAATATTTTAAGAACAATAACTCATCAGATAACAAACATTGAGCATTACTAGGTTCAAACACACTCGATGCAAAAACTGAAGAAGGTTTATTAGGGACAAGGTAATGGGGAAGCTCTACAGCTTTACTACCCACCTAAAGTTGAATATTCTGGTGACAAAATCAGGTAAGTTACCAGGACACCTATCCCGATGTTGTCCCAGCCACGGGCGGAAAATTTTAGTATCAATCAACAAGGCATTTCATACTTTTAACTTAGATCTGCCAATGCTATGAATATCTGATGTTAGAAAAACACATAATTTACTAATATAATATTACTTTTCCCTTGCCGAACTTTAAAAATGACCAAAAAAAAATAATCTCAAAGTCAAATCAAAATTATAGCAAATTTTCCTTAATATAACTATAAAATATCAATAAACTTCAAAAATATTTAAATTAAAATATTAAAAGGATGCTATTTTTCACTGATTTAGATAGTAAAATAAGTCATAAAATCAAATAAACTCGTAATTGGAATGCAAGCAATTTTTTATGACAAATACAAAAAAAATGCTGTCAAGAAAAAGCATGAAATTACTTATCAGTGAAATTCAAATCTAAATAGTGAACCATCAACTAGTTAAATAATATAAAAGTAATTGAAACATAATAATTGATTTAAAAAGGCACTTACATTTTTATCACAAATGAAACTAAGAAAAACCTACACCTTTTTAACAATCGCGACATTCCATTCTCTCTACGTTCAAAATCTGACATTCAATAAATAATTCCCGTTCCTATGCGATGATTCCCTTCTTCTATTCCAGCGCATCCACGACTTTGGTTCCTGGAATTTACCGCGGTCAAAAGCGATAGAATAGGTGGATGCTTTATATTGCCATTCAACGGGGACGGAATTAAATACGATCCCTTTCAGTAAGTACTATTTGTAGTCAGTGGGTCACAAAATTAAAAATTAACTACTAGCTGGTAGAATTCAAGTTAGATACAGGGGCGATGATAAATGTAATCCCATTAAGAATTTTTAAAAATCTAAATTTAAACAGAAATATGAGGAGATACTAAAAATATGCTAACATCCTATACAGGAGGTAGTCTATATGTAATAGGGTTGTGTAAGTTGATTTGTTTTAATAACGAAAAAAATATATGAAATTGATTTTTTGTCGTTAATTCAGACACACATATCATTTTAGGACTGAATTCATGTTTACACTTAAATATAATTAAACGCATTGATGACATTTAAACAAATATAAGTGAGGGTACGCATAAAACTTCAAATGAATATTGTGATTAAAGAATACAAAGAAGTTTTTACAGGGATAGGTTGTTTAAAAAGGATAGAACCTTATTAAATTGAAACGAAAGCTAATGCTAAACCAATAGTACATCCTATTAGAAAAGTACCAATACCACTTTTAGAGACAGTAAAAACTACTTTACAAGATCTGGTTGAGGCTAAAATATTTGATAAAATTGAGGGGTCCTGTGATTGGTTAAATCCTTTAGACCTAGTTAAAAAACCAAATGGTACAATACGTATATGTCTAGATCCAGAAGATTTAAATAAATTAATTGAGCGAGAATATGTTCAGTACTTAAGATGATGCGCAACGGTTTTGTCTTGTTGAAAGCGGAAGATTTCAATTTTTACGTCTTCCATATGATTTGAAACCTGCTCCAGAAGTTTTTCAAGACAGATTTCAAAAATTATTTATTGGTGTGGGTGCAAAAATTTATATTGATGATATAATGTATGGGGAAGATATAAATTAGATCACTGCACCTTTAAGACAACTTTTAAAAGAAGATATTGAATGTTTTTGGCTAGATGAACAAAAAAAGGCTTTTGATAAAATTAAAAAATTATTAACTTCTAGTCCAGTACGGCAATTTTTTGACATAAACAAAGTTTAATTACTGTAAATAGTTCACAGTCTGGATTAGGGGCTACATTGTTGCAAAATAATTTACTCTGTGCATTGCCTCCAAAGCGTTAACAGATACACAGAAGCATTATGCTCAGATAGAGAAAGAACTACCATACTATTTGTTTTGGTTTAACTAAATTTTATGAATTTATGAAAAAAAAATATATAGTAGAAACAGATCAACTACTAATTTCCATTTTCAAAAAAACAATAAATCAATGTCCAGCGAGACTACATCGAATGTTACTACAGTTACAAAAATTTGATTTTGAAGTAAAATTGGAAAGAGGTGAAGATTTGATTCTAGCAGATGCTTTGTCAAAGGCTTACATATCGGACACCTTTAGTGAGTTAGATAAAGAAATTGAAGCACAAGTTTGTCAAATTAAAAGTCAAATAAATGCAACACCTGAAAAAATTAATTTATTAACAACTGAAACTGAAAAAGATCCTGAATTAATGGAATTAAAACAAATAATTTTGCAAGGCTGGCCAAAAACTAATAAAAAATTAAGTACTAATTTAAAAATTTATTTCCCATACTGATGTTCACATACAATAATAGATAATTTAATATTTAAAGATCAGGTAATTATAATCCCAAAAACAATGCGTAAAGAAATGTTAGGTCGTATTCATTATGGTCATTTAGGTATAAATAAATCAATAACGTTAGTCAAAGACTATTTCTCCAGGTATAAATAATGCTATCAAAAGTGTTATTTATGTTTAAAATATTCAAAATCACAAAAATCAGAACCACTAAAGTCACATGAAATTCCCGATATGAGATGGAATAAAATAGGTTGCGATTTATTTAAAATTAAAGGACCAAATTTTCTACTAGTAGTTGTCTATTATTCCAAATTTATTGAGGTTGCAGTTCTGAATAGTACTACTAGCAGAAATATAATAAATTCTTTAAAAAATATATTTTAAACTCATGGTGGTATCCCATTAACAGTAATATCGGATGGAGGTCCAGAATTTAAATTAGCAGAATTTAAAAATTATTCACGAGAATGGGAATTTGTTCACATAACATCTTCACCAACATATGCACAAGGCAATGGTATAGTAGAATGAAATATAGAGACAGTAAAAAATATAATTATAAAATGTATTGAGGAACGGAAAGATATTTATATGGCGTTACTAAATTATAAAAACTCGTATATTGATGGAACAAATTCTCCTTCGCAAATACTAATGTCGAGTAGAATTAGATCAAATATTTTTAGGGCAAATGAAGCTTATAAACCAAAAATAGTTAATAATTTTGATCAACATATTAAAACAAATCAATTTAAACAACAGCAGTATTATAATACTAAATGAGTAAAACAACTTCTTGATATTTCAGTAAATAGTACAGTGTATGTTGAAGTAAAACCAAAAAGTTGTTGGACACCTGGAATAGTTCTAAACTTAGAGATAAGGTATATAAAGTTAATTAAGTTAAATAATGGTTCAGAACTTTATAGAAATAGAAAATTTATTAAAGTTGTAAGAGCAAATCAAAAACAAAATTATTTTAAACAAAAACAATGTTGTACTCTTTAGTTGACATAAAGCAGAAATAAGTAATGAAAATAAACAAGAAGGTGTTAGGTATTACATAGAAATAGAAAACACTGAAACCAATGAGAATAATGAAAGTGAAACTAGTGGGAATAATGAAACTAGTGATACAGAAGAAAACGTAACCGAAATCTCGAGTGAATTAGCTAGTAATGTTAGTTTAAGTCCAGTTACAAATACTGATCAGGAATTAGATTCTAGTAATTTTAGTTTAAGCCTATTTAAAAATAACGGTGAGTTCGAAAACCAACAGTCACACCATCAGGCAGAATAGTAAAGCCTTTAAATAAATTAAATTTATAACTGTTTATTTTTCATCTTAAACCTGTCTATTTTTTTAGAACATTTTATATATAATTTTACCTAATTTTTGTAAAAAAAAGAAAGATATGAAATTAGTTAAGTAGTAATAACGGAATCCACCCTGTCACGTCAAGTGTCAGCGGCCATGAATTGTCATCACTGTCCAAGCCTTAGTCTTGGTTATGTAATGAACATGAATAAACCTGTGTTACAAGTATCTTAATATTTATTATTAAAATACAAATATAATTAACTACAAATCATAACAATTTGATTTGGATTCAAAAGCTTCTGTTAATTTTAAAAACTGTTCTAATTTCACAATTAAGTTTGGAACAAATAAATGAAATAAAATATTGCATAACTGTTTTCTATTATTTAATTTAATACTCATAGAAAAAGTATAGTAATCTACTCGCGGGTAATGGCTATTATTTAGTCGGATGATTACACTACTCGACTGCGGCTCGTACTGCAAACTTCATCCTCGTGAGTAATAGCCATCATTACCTGCTCGTTAAATAATATATTATTACTTTATCGCCCGGCGGGCGGTAAAGTAGTCCGCGGGTGATAAAGAGACACTATTTATGATCTAATTCGTCTAAAATTGATATGTCTAAACTATATATTGGTAATATTAACAGTTTTAACATTCCGCTACTTACAGAAGAAAAAGTCATTAAAGGTCTTAAAAGATTGAAACCTAAAAATACTAGATGGCCAGATGATATTCCGGCATTTTGTGTGCAAATATTTTAGCCGAACCTTTAACCATGGTCTTTAATATGTCCTAACGAGAAGGGAATTTTCCAAAGTATTGGAAGATATCTAAAATCTGTCCAATCTTTAAGAAAGGATCCAAATCTATCATAGAAAACTACAGACCTATATCCATCCTTTGCAATTTTTAAAAAGTTTTCGAAAATGTCATTTATGAAATACTTTTCGCTCATGTAAAATCGATTTTATCTACGGCATAGCACGGTTTTTTTCTAGGCAGATACACAGAGACCAATCTGATATGCTTTACACAATATGTTGCGGAAAACCTTGACAGGGTGGCCAGGTTAAAACTATATATACTGACTTTTCCAAGACCTTTGATCACCTCGATCATAGTATACTTTTGAACAAGCTTTCCATTGTTGGACTCACTACGTCTTTTCTGCGTTGCTTTGAATTATATTTAAGTAATCGTAAATTGAAAGTTGAATACCATGGTTTTCAGTCAATTTGTATAAAAACTTCTTCCAGTGTCCCTCAAGGTTCAGTTCTAGGACCACTTTTATTTTTTATTTTTGTAAATGACATTACTGAAAACCTATCATGAAATACTTTGCTCTATGCCGATGATTTAAAATTGTTTAAATCAATCTCCAGTATTGATGACTATTTTATTATGCAGGAGAACCTAAATAAATTGAATCTTCGGTGTAATTCTAACAACTTACCACTAAACATATCTAAGTGCAATTCTATCAGCTTTACTCATAAACTAAATCCGATTGAGTATAATTTTACCGTCAACTATTAACATCAATAAATGTCGTTCTTTTAGAGATCTTGCTGTTCTTTTCGACGCTAAGTTAAACTTTATTGAACATGTCAATACTATTCAGAAAAAAGCATACAGAAATTTGGGTTTTGTCATCCGAAATTGACGCCAGTTCTCTGAGCCTAATACTTTAAAAACTATTTTTAGCGCTTTTGTACGTAGTAAACTAGAATATTATGCGTCCATTGTTTGAAGTCCTGGATAGTCAGGTATTAGAAAAAATTCAGCAAAAATTTATCAAATATTTGTGGTGCAAGCTAGATGGCGTCTACACTACTCGCAATATTCTGCAAACCATCTTGCTGAATAGATTTGATATCCTTGAATTACGTACTAGCATCTGCATTATTTACAAATTATTAATATATAAACTTGACTGTCCCGAACTACTTCGTCAACTAATGTTTAATGTTCCTAGTATCAGAACTCGCTCCTCTTTGTATTTCTATTTTCAGACTCCCAGGACAAATATTTTAAAATTTTATCCAATGTATTTTATGTATCAAAATTTTTATGAACTTCTAAATGATGATGATATTATTTTCTATTTCAATTAAAGAAATAAAACGCTTAGTTGTGGATTGAGTTAATTGTCATAAGACAACGTAATTTTTTCTTCTAAAAGAGTTTTTTTTGCGTTTTGTTATGATGGTTAAAACGTTTATTAATCTATTTTTTGTCTATATATATTTATGCTATTATTAATATGTAATATGTTATTATTTTTATGATGTAAATTATACTGCAATTGTAATTATTTTTGTGCCCATTCTGTAATTGGTTTTATACTGTTGGAAGGTGTAACCCAAATAAATAAATAAATCTGGACTTTATTGCCCGGTCGTGCATAAAAACAATATTTAACATTAAAACACTAATTTTTGGTCATACGCGTATACATTTTATCCAAGAATCGTCAGTTTAAGTTCACTTTTTACTTTCTAGTAATGCCTCTAATTTAAAATGCTATATTCAGTGAATTGTCTGCATACTATTATATTCCCAGTATTATATTTACATTATACTTCCTTTAAATTAACAATACAATGCAAAGTTTGTTTTTGTGATATGGGAATGGCTATGTGAAAAAGTTTTTTAGTAAACAATAGGAAATGTAAAGCCGGAGACCATGATAACATTTATTTTAACATAATTGAAACACGAAACTTAGGTTTTGTTTTAAAATATTATAATTTGACGAACAATGGACATTAATTTAGTATCCTTTTCTAATTTTTTATTAACAAATATATAATTTTAAATTAATTAAATTAGTAATAGAGACAGTGGTAACCACTTTTTCAGACCTCCGAATATATTATTATAAAAAGATTATCTTGTACTTAATTATTATTGTTTGAAAAACTTGTGTCATCTTGTTCGTTAAATGTAATTTGTTCATGAGTAAAAAAATATATTATTCATAGATGCCTTAGAATTTAGATTTAGATTTAAGTTAATATTTCATACAATTTAAAGTAACATATCAAACGGATAAATAATGTTCGTATTTTAATGTATTGTGGTTTTAAAGTCTCAACATGTTCTATTTTTTTTATATTGTGTAACATCTTAATAACTAAGGCTCTTAAATTTTACTTATTTAAAAATATAATATATAGGTCGTTTATTTAGTCAAAAAAAAACTAGTTTTTGCATGTCAATATATCTTTACTTTTAAAATAAAAACAAATAAAAAATACATAAGTATAGAATCAACATACATTTAAAATACAATAAAAATACATAAGTATACACTTATATGTCAACTATTCAAAACATAATAAAAGAACAAGAAAAAAAAAACATCAGATGGTCAGCAAGTACTCACGCAGTTTTCTTTTAAATATTGCTTCGTTCAAAGAATATTTAATATCTTAAGACAAATTATTAAAAGCCTGTACACCTTTAAAAAACACTGAATTTTGTGTAAATTTTTTCGTGTCCGTATAAACTCTAAAATTTTTCCTATTTCGTGTATTGTGATTATGAACATCCTGAATATAACTTAAAATATTGTGATGTTTGTTTATTTTAAACAGCAGTTTATTATTTAATAATTTATTTAAACACTTATTTATTTATAACGATACTATTCTAATTTATATATATTTCGAATGTCTCTAAACTGTTCACGATTTATCTTTACTGTCCATATAATAACTGATACAGCGTTATTCTCCACCAATATTTATATACAAATTTAAAATTATGGTGAAGGTTCCAGAACGTTCTCGCAAAAAATTAGAAACACTATCACGTTATATTTGGAATAGACTAGAAATAGTATCCCGTTTGGTCTTAAGGGGTTTAATTATGTATAATAATCGGACAAGTTGAGCCTCAAAGGCCAAATAAGACAGAGAGGGTCTTGGAGGGTTAGAGCATGACTGAATAATGAAATGGCTCACATAACAATATTTTGTAAATATACTGGGGATATTCCTGATATAATCCTAAATATAAATAGCAGGAAATAAAACAGCAAATATTTTTTAACATATAACCACTGAAGCACATTTAACATGGAATTGTTTGGTTCCAATCTTAAACAACTCAGTAATATTCTTATACCTCTATTCTGCAAATTTTGCAATCGCTTCAACTCATTCTGGTTGAGCAAATACAATATAATGGCACAATAATAAAAATTAGGTAATATTAGAGTATTATAAATCATTATATTAGCCCATTTGCTTAGATGTGGGGAACAGCGCCTCAAATAGTTTATTTTAAATGATATGCTTTTGATGACGTTATTAGCATGTTCCTTAAATTGTTAATTTGTATCAACCATAACCCCTAGATATTTTAAGGCTTCCATTAACAGAAACACACTGCGATGCTACTTTAGTTTATTTTCAACGCATTTCCGTTACAATAATCATATATTTTACTTATAGAACTAATATTTTTTTTTAAAACAAGTTTCAGTAAAATATATCAGTGCATCATCTGCAAATAAGTGTATTGAGCATCTTTCGACTACACCAGCAATGCCATTAATATAAATTAAAAACAGTAGCGGACCCAGAACACTATCCTGTGGCATCCCCGTATTATTTTCTATAGTATCTGAAAAACAATCACCTACCTTAACTTTTTGTTTCCTATTTTCCATAAAATGAACCAACCAGTCCAGTGCGAAACCCCCAAACCAGTAGCTTTTAATTTCATTAATAATCTACCCCTACTAATAGTCTCAAATACCTTCTGTAAATCTAAAAACACCGCCAGTCTAACCAAATTATTTTCAATTGATAACTTTCAGTCATCCAACACAAACTGTAAAGCAGTTTTACATTTGTGTTTACTACGGAATCCTGATTGCACATTACTTATCAAACTGTTCATTCCCCTCTAAATAATCAATAATTTAAAGATATATTACTTTTTCCATTAGTTTTCCAATAGTACTGATTAAATTTATTAATAGAAGGTAACTGCTCAGATATTTATTCAATACTCTTTACGTAGTAATAATTTAAAGCATTTGGAAAAGTAAGATCCTGACGATTATCACAAAGATTGTCGAATTCAAGATTAATATAAGCAAGACTGCTTGCGATATTTGCTGTTGAAATGAAAGATTTCAAAATTTTCCACATACATCTCAGTAGGATTACCCTTGTTTAAATCTATTTTAGTTTCCAAGTATTTGCTTTTTTCATGTTTAAATACATTTACTGCTCTATTCCTATTACATTTATATATTTGCCAGTTTTCCTCTGATTTGCTAGTAATAATTGTTTTATCTCTTACTTTAGTAGCAGCTCTAACATTATCATTCCACTAGTTGTGATGATATGGTAAAATTTTAACTTGATTTTTTGGTGCCACTTCATTGACAACTCTCAAAATTTTATCTAAAAATCTCTGTATTCTCCATTAATATCATGTTACCAATAATTCCATGTAATATCTTTTAGATTATTATTATTTATTGTATAATCAATAAACTTCTACTTTCAATAACTATCGGTTCCCTTTTATGTTTTTTTTGTTTGTTTAGTTTTGCAATAATATTTCTGTGACTACTGATTTTTGGTGTGTCTATTACTTCAGTTGTAACGTCTGAGTTTGTAATAATTAAATCAATTAATGATCCTCCATGAGTATTTGTATGTGTAAATTCTTTTGCCACTTTCTTAAAACCTGTATCAGTAACAATATTTTTTTATCTTATTAAATAAGTTAAATTACTATACCAATAAATATTGAAATCCCCAATCAATATAACTTCTAAGTTATAATTCCATTATCGATTTGTAGGCTGGATTATCCAAAAATATAAAAGTATAAAAAATTTGGTAACACTATCAAGTGTAATTTAAACCGTAAAATCAAAAAAAATATAATGCATACAGTGTTCTAATTAAAGAACTAAACCCAACAGCATTTCCAGTAAAACCGGAAGTCGGCCATTTTGTTTAAGTATAAGTGACAATTCTTAGAATATTTCTTGCAAATTTGATCCAAATCGCTCAATAAGCAAGACATATTACACGTGGCCCTAGTCTCATTGTCACCCGGTATACCTATCATAAAGTTGCTGAAACATATCATAATTTGCCTACTAGGTACATAAAAAAATCCGACTAATTGAGAATCTCCTCCTTTCTTTGAAGTCGGTTAAAAATAATAAAAATATATTTTTTCTACACCCACATGAATATTAGTTTATCTACAAACAGACTACAAAACGAAAAAGTGCTAATGTGTTCAACTGAACGAATATATTTCATATCCATTCTAGGTAGTAAGAACACTGCAAAAAAATTAAATCCATCAATTACAGTTCATATTTTGGACACCCAACTACTATTATTTTTTTTTTTATTAAAATTAACGTGTCTCGGTATCTTAGTGGCCACTGACACGGGATCTGTGATACATTTGGTTAAAGATACATTTGGTTACATATAAAATCAAATTAAATTAAACATTCGACAGTCTTTAAGGAACTAAATCACAGCACTAAACTGGTTAGGTAGACCGAGAATGTTTCTGAAAATTCCACTGAGCTTGTGTTTGCGACGAGTTGAGCTGTAGTGTTTGCAATCTAAAAGTATATGCTCAATTGGCTCAATTGTAAGTCTTACACCATCACAGAATTTACAGATAGGGGGATTCTGTGACATCGGGTAACCATAGTTGAGTCGGTAATTACCTATTCTGAGTCTTCTTATAATGCTTTTGGCTTTTCTTGTCATTGGAGGCATCTTTTGAGCGGTAACTGTGGGTTGTATTGAACGGAGTTTTGTGTTGGGTGTATTCCAATGTGTTTGCCATGTGTAAAACATTGTTTGTCGAGCTGCTGATTTTAAGTCTTAATGAAGTTGAGTTTGCTCTACTGGCTAGTCGGAGGAGCAAATTTGTTTCGCTGCTTGGTCTACACGTTCGTTGCCAGTAATTCCTACATTAGAAGGGATCCAGATGGTGTGTCGAGGATATCTTGAACTAAATGATGTTGTGAGTAGTTGTTTTTGATGGAGTATATTGATGGAAGGGAGTCTGTACATATGGCAAGTTTACTGTTATCCTGTACTGGAGTCCTCAAAGCTTGTAGTATTCCATATAGTTTAGCTGTGTGTATACTGCATAAGTCGGGTAGTTTGTATGTTGCTATTGGTGTGCCTACTGTAGTAACAGCACATCCATTACCATTAACTTCTTTGGAGGCGTGAGTGTATAGGATTTTCTCGAACGGCTGATGATTTATCAGATCTTTGAATTTTTGTCTGAAGACTATGTTAGGCGTTTCGCACTTGTTGTAGATGCTTAGGCTTGTGTTCAATAGTGAAAGTTTTTTGATTAATGGAGGAGTTTTAGAAAGTTTTATAGGAGTTGTAACTTTAAGGATAGTGTCTCTTATAATAGAGTGTAACATTTGTGGAGATGAGAGCGATGTTCTGGGTCTGTTTACAGGAGCTGGTTGTATAGAATCAATTAATATAAATACAGGGTTTTGTGGGTAGGCAGATATCCTAAAAAATAGGATAATAGTTGGCATTCTCGTCGTATGGAAAGAGGTGATTTAGAATATTTAATGTAGATGTTTTCAGTTGGACTGGATCTAAAAGCGCCTAGACATATTCGTAATGCTGTAGTTTGGATAGTGTCGAGAGATTTAATATGCGTTTTGGGGGCGCTCATATAAAGGATACTTCCATAATCTAGTTTGGAGCGGACCAATGATTTTTAAATCCTTGTTAATAGTTCCTCTTCTGCTCCCCATTGGTGATGTGCTAATGATTTTAAGATATTAGTCCTATTTTAACAGTTGGCTTTAGTTTCCTGTATATGTTGCCTCCATGTGAACTTTTTCTCAAAAATTACTCCTAGGAATTTATGTTGATCAACCACATGTAGCGGATCTCCATTGAGACTTAATTATGGAAGAAAAGGATTAAATCTTTTACTGAACTAAATTACTCTGAATTTGGTTGTTGAAAAGTGAAAACCGGATTTTAAAGACCAATTGTGGATGCTATCCAGAGCCTTCTGAAGTAAAGTACAAGTACTAGCCGTGACTTTGCCTTGGCAGTAGAGAATAAGATCGTCGGCATATAGTACATATTTGACAGGTGGAATTATTAAGGAACATAATATCATTAATACTTACCAGGAATAACGTGGTGCTAAGAACCGAGCCTTGTGATACCCCATTCTTTGGCGCGTGCAATGTAGACGTTTGTCCATTTGTTACGACTTTGAAAGATCTGTTGGTCAAGAAGTTTTGTGGAAAGGAAAAAATGTTTCCAGATAAGTTAAAGTCTGTGAGTTTCTTGAAGATGCAAGTTTTACAAATTGTGTCGAAGGTGCTGTTAATATCTAGACTCACGGCGATTATGTCTTTTTTGCTTTCAAAAGCTTGTGAGATATCTGTCTGAAGAGTAAGCAGGTTATCCAATGTGCATTTGTTTGATCTAAAACCTGCCTGCCTTGTAATTAAAAGGTTGTGCAATTCTTAGTACCAATGTAGGCGTCTGTTGGCCATTTTCTCAAGAATTTTACACAGTGTGCAGGTAAGGGAAATTGGCCTAAAGGAATTTGGAAGATTAGTATTCGAGTCGTTCTTTTTGATTGGTATAATGATTGATTCTCTCCATAGAGTCTGGAAATAACGAATACACTGTCAAAATTACCTTAAAGCATTTGAAAATTCAAACGACAGAAAATTTTGGGTCTAACTAATAAATACCTATATTTTTCTTTTAATTTAATCCAATTTAATAATATGTTTAACTTAAAATTATTGTCATCCCCTTGTATTATATGCACAAAACTATAAATTTTACGTTAAAATAATATAAAGAAACCCTATTTTTACTGTTAAGCTTTGTAATACCTTTTTCTATCAATCTACAAAACTGACATAAATTATTCATGGTAAAGAAATAATGGAATATTCCGAAAAGACATTAGTAAATGTGTTTTTGTTCTTCCAGAAAAATTCACTAACGTGCCCGGAGATTTTAAAATATTCAAACATCGGTTCAATTTAAGTGTGCTGCCAAGGATTTGACGTTCATGCACAAAGAATAAAGCCTTTAGCTGGGAAATTTCTTTTTCATATGGACTTTTTATATTAAAAGAATGTTGAACGTGCGAAAATTGTGTTTGTTCAAAACTACCAGAGATTGATGTTGACATTCTTCAAGATAAATTTGACTTTGTCAGTCTTTGTTGACTGAGTATGAAAAATTATGTGTAGATTGCATTCTTTTTGAAATTTTATATAATAGGATGATGCGGGTCCTTTAAGGAATTTCCAAAAATTAACTAGTTTCTATAATAATTTTCGAGTAAAATCTTATAAAAAACTCAGTTTTACAGTTTGTATGAACAAAAAAATCACGTTGCCTAGTTGTTAATTAAATGGCAGATTAACAAACAATAACCCACATACTTTGATTTTCTTTTACTCTACGGAGAATGGTCGCACTGCGCAGCTTTCTGAGTGCCTTTTAAAAGGAGGTAGAAAACTCCGCCATTTTGATCCTTTATTACGTGTTACCTACATCTTGGCGCAATATTTTTAATAGGTTCGTTAGCTCACTCGGACCAGTTGAAAGTTCCAAAATAACATCCACTCCAGGGATACAAATTTAGGATATGCAGAAGACTGCTGTTTTATTATAGGCGGTTGTCATATATTGTATTATCCGATTTGCGCAGTGTATAAACTGGAACATTGAGATCAAAAGTGCCGACGCAGATAGAGCGATCTGATTCTTTAGCTATAAACTGTGGCATAGAAATCAAAATGGCCGCGCCCTATGTTGGGCGTGTCGGACCTCTCTCTTGCATCGTATAGTAATCAAAGTATGTGCAATAACCCTATAGTTTATTCATTCGATAATGTATTAGGAAAGATACGCCTTAGTCGTGGAAGTAGTGGGTTTAATGATTATCTAGACGGGGAAAGAGGCAAGGTACACAAACGGAAAACTTGGCAGTGGCGTACTTTATGGAAGAGGTTATATATTGTTAATTACTATAAAGTGGTAGATGAAAGTGGATGGACATGATTTTAAAAATATTGTTTTATAGCGTATATTTTTAACTTTCAATGTAATAACAGTATTTCACAGTATTGTGATACTACATAGCCCATGCACAGGCTTGTCCTTTTGTATATTATTTACTTAATTTTATAGGATTATTAATTTTGTACTTTAAACAATTTGTATACATTTTGTGTAAATATACCTACTATAAAGCTTAACTGATGAAGGAGAAAAGAAAATAGAAAAATATTGTGAAGAATCCGTTTTATATGTGAAGCAAGAATATTATACATATTTCTGACTACAACCTTCCTTTATGAAATAAAATAAAGACCAATTTAAGCATTTTATTTATCAACCAAAAATAATTATACACAAATACGAAAATTAATGAACTTTATTATTTACAAAGTACTGTAGCAAAATTTTGCCGTACACAAGTTAGAGGGAACAGAAGAAATAATGGCATTGTATTTGTTTTCTATTTTAACAATTCTGACAATGCAAGAAGTGATGTGACTAATTTAAAATGGGTAGCGTCGATTGAAATTTTCTGATAATATATTTTTAAATACCTATAATAAGAATTCCTAATTTAAAATTGTTTTATTTGGATAAATGGCAATTTTTTAAAAATTTAAATGCAAATAAAAACCTATAATAAATAGGTACATTTTATTTAAAAAATAAGTTCCATATTAAATATAATTAAAAATAAGCTTCAAGACTTTAGTTTCATTTTTTTTAAATAATATTTAAAGTAGTTCATTCTTAAAACGGCTTTTCTTAAGAATTCAATAAAATTAAAACATAACGTTAATGAAAGTGTCTTTTAGGTAACTAAAAAAATTTAATTTTTTGACCGTCTGTGAAACGAGATATTAACAATCACATTGTGCATAATTAACAGTCTTGTAGCCTGTCATGTACACAAGCAATGCATTTATTTCAAGATATCTCGTAAACGGTTCTTTTAAAAACTAATGTAATGTAAATCAAGAAGTTATAAATTTTTTTTAAAAAAACGCTAAATTTTTTGACCTTTTTGGTAAAAAGATAGATTTTTAAAATAAAAATATTTTTAAAGCAGTCGACGCGTAATGGGGTACAATGATTACAACTTGGCAACATTTTTAGTTCAGAATCACCGAATTACACTCGATCAGCTAAAAGAGGTTAGGTTAGGTTGTTATAACCTCGTGACGCGTTCTTGAAAAATTAATTTGTCTACTGTATTTGAGAACTGGAATCGACGGTTCTGTTTGAACCAAAACAAACCCTTAAAATTAGTATGAGGAAGTCACAAATTTCTATAGGTAGAAGCGTTATTCATTCATATATTTGTGACGTTGCCGGATGGATTTTACTTAAAATAATAACGTATCGGTACCTAAGCTTACATGTGTTGTGTTCAGTCTCTTACAAAAATAAACTTTTGAGAATCTCAAACTTTTGGTATTCACCACTGTTATATTATTAATATTAAGCTCCATATTAAGTATCTTGAACCTTGAAACATTGGGAACTTATCGTTATTATCCTTATACGTTTAACCGAAACAGACACTGTGGCAACCTCTGCTGTTACCATCGTTGGTTGTGCATGCGATTATGGACCTTATACGACAAATGTTTATGTAAACAAGGCGTATCTATTCCAATACATGATCGAATGTTTAGCAAGTAGTTACTTTCAACTTTACTCAGGGGTGAAAAGATTAGTGTTATATTAGTTTTATGTGATTTTCTTAGATAAATGCTACTTTTTTTAAAACAGCATAATTTGGATAATGTTATGGTGTCGTCTTAAAAATAACTATTTTAGTTTTTTATAATTAATGAACGGTAAATCACTATAATTTTGCTTTGCAAGGACGTATAATAACTTATCTGGAATTTGTCCCTATAGATGATTTGGATGGAGCAATCGATGAGTTGTCCAATATGTTGCCTTCCGAATTGAAACCTCTGCTTCAATGGTTCGAGGAAAATTATGTAGGACGTTTATAACAATGTTCTGTTACATACAGAACAAATAAATATGTCGAAGCGACACATAGGAGATTCCAAACTAAGTTATCGATGAGTCAACCCACGATTTGGAAGCTGATTACCTTTTTGAGGAATATTCAGCGAAGTAGGTGTTTTCTACGAACAAGTAGTTTCTAACAACGAACCGCCAACGAGAAAACGAGCCTATTTATATTCATGCAGATAGACAAATCAAAACTAGAAAATTACCAAAACAGAAAGTTTAGAATTTTTACGTGACATTGCACACAATTATCAGATGAATCCATAATATGCAAAATGACCACATTCTGATAAAATACATGAATGCAATATATTTGTCATTGGTTGTTTGACACTTTCAAAAATACCTGTAGTATTCTTTGTGACATTGCAATTGTTAATTATCAGATTCCTCAAGTCATTCACATATAGTACAGGAGTTTTAAAACGAGAGCCTTCAGATTACCCCATAAATAAAAATCTAGACGATTTATACAGGACTGCAAGCTGGAAAATTTTAAGGCCCTGCACGTCCAATCCAGCGATTAGGGTAGGTGGTGTCGAGATACTGACGAGCAAGAACACTAAAATAAGCTGGATCTTCGTCGTGCATTAACCAAAAAATGGGTAAATGATCTCGCAAATGGTCTCTGTAGGGTTCAGCTGTTAATCTTGTTGGTAACAAAATGGACCAATTAGGTAGTCATCGATAATTTCTACCCAAACGTTCAGCAAAAATTGTTGTTGAAAGTTACTTCCTTTGATAACGTCAGGACCCAAAAATGGTCATTATAAAATTCGTAATCCCATCTCCTAAAAAATTGGTAAAAAATTTAAATTGTGTGTCTTCGTATGAATCAATCATCTGCAAAACATTTATCTTGGGTGAAAATCACGATGCAGTAGAGCTTGGAACCATTGTATGTGATATGGGTACAGGAGATGTCTTTTTAGAACTTTCCAAGCGGTTTTTGGGCTGACTTCAAGCTGCAGTGCAATCTTCGTAGTACTACTTGAAGGATCTTCATTATCGTTTCTGATCTTCCACCACCTGTATTTTTAATAAAACTCCCAGTTTCACTTAACATCGTTTTAAATGTATTAGTACATGGAATTACTCTGTTAGGGTATCTGTTCTGGAAAATTATCCGTGCTTCTTCCACATTTCCATTTGCTAATTCATAAATAAAGTGCATGTCAGTCATCTCAGAATAAGCAAAGTTATGTATGATGCTAATTGACAATTCTGAATTTTAATGATATGACAATACTATCACTATGGAAAGTATCCAAAGCAGGTAAGTAGGTTGATTGGATTTGGAAATAATTTGTTATAAAAAGCAGATATCGTAAGTCAAAAATGTGATAATAAAAGTCATTGAACTTGAATGTTTATTTATTTATTTATTAACTAATAGATGTTTAAAAAAAAGCGCACTTTTATATATTTTTTATTTTAACCTAATACCCAAAAACATTTATATAACTGGACAATATTTAAAATATTCCAATCGATATCAATGAATTTCTAACAGAAAAATAACAAATAATTCATCTCTAATACTTCCGGTAATATACATCCATTTTACGTTCAATTTCATTCAATGAAATTCACAGTTGAATGTAGTGTGAATGCAATATTTGAAATTTAAATGCGACACAGATCTGGTGCGAATCCTTTCCAGTTACATCGTTGGCAACATGAATGTTTGTTAACAAGCCGAATTATTGGTTGTTCCGAATAAATTTGAATTGTTGAATTCGGTTTGATTATTTTTTGCTAGTGTCTGGACGTGGGCGCATATGTAAATATGGATACCTAAGTAAATGAGTTTATTTTCCAACGCTGTTTATAATTGATTCAGAGTAGATTTTTCAAATATTGATAAATTCATGTGCCTGTAATGAATGGCATTACATTCATATCAATAATTCTATGTGCATGATATAATATAGGGTGTCCCACTATAGAATAACACATTTTAAGAGCGTATGTATATTTTTTTCCTTAAAGTGCCGAAAAAAAAAATTGTTGCACGAGTGTGGAATATGTTTTCCACAAGAGATTCACACTATACTTTTTCTACGACCACAATGAATAAAACAACAATCATAATTCAGAAAACGTTTTAAGTAAGATATTAAACGTATTTAGTCATTTAAAACTAATTAGGTATGTTCAGCGATAACCACTTTGCCAGATTTCTATAATTTCTTTTTTGTAAGAAAGAGGGTAAACATCATATGGGATCTATGAGAACATCGGCAAACTGAATTTGCGATAGCATCTGCTCGATTTTAGAGTGTGTCTTTTAATATTACTTTTATAACTTGTTGTTAAAAGTAGTCTTGACCAGTGGCGGCTCCTCATAATTGAAAATGGTTGTTCACTTTTTCCAATAATTTTATCATATGTAAGTTTGGATCAAAACTTTGTACAAGAGTCAATATCGCTGTTTTTTTATTATTTGAGTTTGTATTAAGTGTAGTTATTATTATCAACATCATACTGTTTTCAAGCACTACAACTATTAATAAATGAATATTTTAGTTAGTCTGATATTTGTTATGTTTTTAATACGTTGAAAACCATCTATAAACATTATTAGTTTGTAAACTGCCTTTTCTTTATAATTTGAGATTTTTTTTAAATATATATCAGGTTATGTAGAAAGCTTTAGATTGATTTTTGTGTAAAAAATTTAATATGAAACTTTACCTACCATTTTTTAGTTTTTATTATAAGTTTAATCGTTTTCACAATTTGTCACAGATGTCAAACAAAAAATATATTTTTTAAATACCTTTTATTGGCAAATAAAAGAAGAACCAAAATGTTTTAAATGTTTATTTTATAAGATCAGTCCCATCATAATACATAATATTACACAGACACAAACTAAAATGAAGATATATAATGCCTGGCATTTTAAATGGTACTCTTCGCAGTTTAACGACCCCCTTAACCCCCATTTTTAAGCAGATTGTTTTCACAATTAATAGGCCTCATCTCCTTATAGACCCTGATTTTTACTAAAAATTTCATGTTTATATCGCTTTCCATTTTTGATTTTTTTTAATTTCAACCTCATTTAAATCCCCCATATTTAATCAATTTTTTTTTATAATGAAAGGACTTCTCCTTTAAGATTGATGTTTGCTAAAGATTTCAAGATTTTCAGTTAGGATTTTTTTTTATTTCAACCCCCCTTAATTCCCCAATATATTCATATTTTTTTCAGTATCAATAGGCTTTATCTTCTTATAAAGCTTCATTTTTACTAAAAATTTCATATTGATATCGCTTTTCGTTTTTAATTTAGGATTTTTTTTATTTCAACTCATCTTAACCCCCTATTTTTAATCAGATTTGTTAAAAATCAATAGGCTTTGGCACCTTATAGAACTTGATTTTTGCTTAAAATGTTCAAGCTCATATCATTTATCGTTTTTGACTTATCGTGCAGACAAAAAACGTGACATCGGACAGACAGACAAAGTAAACCTATAATACTCTTCACATAATACTGTATGAAGAGTAGAAAAAAAAATGTATGAGGTAAAATAAACAATTTAAAAAGGTCAACAATAATATTCAACTTCTTTTATCAAATGATACTAAAAGTTTGAAATAGCAGCACATAATTGAACATTTACATAAATCTGTGAACTAAACTAGTGAGATACACATCATAAAATGTTATCACACTTAATTCTCCATATGACTCTTTCTAAGTGTATTGCACAGCACATTCTAAAGGATTCTTGGTCTCACTTTGTCCTATACCCTTATGACACACTTTTGCATGTCTCTTCACTAAAAAATAGTGTGTTTTAATAAATAACAGAATAATAGTATTTTGTCTAAATAGGCAAATCGGCTTCATCTATATTTTCAAATTATTGTTTAATTGTAGATAGTATATTATGTTTTGATATGTACTTATAGGATTCATTAGCCAGATCATGTAGATATGTGAGGTGTGACTTGTAAAGTGCCATTTTGAAGTAGTTTTTGGATGGTCTTGGACACTTGTTACGGTTCGAATTTTATCGTTGCAATATTTATATAAAATTTAAATAATTTAATAATAAGCTTACCTGTCGATAAAAGAAAACACAAACCTGTACCTGAATGTAAACAAACAGTTTGACATAAAATGTCGACCTTGACCTTCCTTCTTCTCTTTTATGAATCTAATTGCAATTGTTCCAATTCCAAATTACTTCTTCTTTGCTAAAATCTACATTCACTTTCATTTATTCAAATTTAAGTTCAAGGCCAAGGTCATTTGGTCCTAAAATATGGTAATTTGTTGGCAACCCTAGATTGTCTTTCTTGCTGAAGAACTTCCTTTCTCTTTTGTCCTTTTTCAATTAGTTTTATTTGGTCCATGTGGTACCTAAAAATTCACGAATTTTATTCTTCTAATAATATAAAGAGAAAGTTTACCTTTAAAGTATATTTGTCATTATTCACAGCACCTTGTTGTGGAAATATTACTTTTCTTCCAAAGGCCACCTAACATCTACGGCCTTCTTGTTTGTATCCATTCGGTAGAGCTTCTTGTAGTATTTAGTAGCTATTATTTAATTTGGACACACTATCGTCAGTGCTTGACTTAGCGGTTCCAGTAAAGGGAGTAACTCTTACTATAGTTCACCGCTTTCTGCTTAGCTTGTTGGCTCAGCCCTTAGTAACCGATTGATAACTCTGACGAGAAAAACCCCTGGATGGTAGATCATCAGGAAACCACAGAACAAGTAAGAACGTTCCATTGCCTACTTCATTGCCTGAGCTCTATTTTAGCCACGCTTAGCTTCCTTGTATATATATATTATTGCTAAAAACATTACCGAGCATCACCTTTCTGTACATATATTTAATAACATCATTGTCATAGTATTATCTTGTATATAAATCATAGACTTTAGTATTATTACCTTATTACATTAAAAGCTGTTTCGCATTCTAACTATCGAATAGTTTTAGTTTAGAAAATCTAAGTAGGCATTGCGTTTTATCTACCCTTACTTTTGTTGGCTGTTTTGGCATAGCTTATTTAGTTTTTCATAAAGCCTAAAATAAAATATATATTAGATAAATAACGTAAGGTTGTTGTATATGGTATAATAAGATTTGGGTATATTTTCAGTATTATTAAATTTATGCTCTTATACACTTATTCGTCATATCTTGTGATCGATTGGTACGAAACGGACACCGAAGTCATTTTAATATTATAATACATTTGCTGGATTTGTTCCACTTTGCTAATTAGACGACTGACCAGTTTCTTGAGTATTAAAAGGTTAAACCATACTTTTGTTTATCTTTCCACGACCCTATCTCTCCGTTTATTATAAATAAAATTAATTGAGCTAGTCAATCTTATCTTAAGTGAGAAGAGCTGCATTACAACCCCAAACCTTGGGGCAATGTAGCACACTGAAACAAAATATAAAACAAATTACTGTTGTATGATAGGTAAAAAAAATCAACATAACCTTAAAAATTTTAATTTACCTTGCCTTATAGATGTTTTTTGGGAATAATACTTTCAATTTATTGTAGATACAGTTCTTAATTAAACACATTTTTTTAAATAAGCAAAATTAAAATAATCTTATGTTTTTATTTAAAGTATTTAATAGCAGAGGAATGGAATGACACTAATGACAGTGACAGTTTGCTTGATTTGGTACAGTGTTGCCAAAATATGTTTGTGACATCTAAATTCATTGAAGAGGAAAAAAGGGGGTCTTTATTGATAACGAACCCAAAAAAGGAACACAGTATATATATAGTTTACACGTGAACACTGATGTACGAAGAAAGTACTACATCTAGTACAATTGTGAATTGTACTAGACTGGCAACACTGGTTTGGCAACCTTGTTTGTGAGCGACGCGCCAATTACTGTGTTCTTTGACAGTTTAAAGGATCTGTTGGCGTGTTGTCTTCTCTTTCTAGCTATATACATTCGGCATATCGTCTCACTCGTGATAGGCTCACTCATCATAATGCGCCACAGACACAGTATACTTAGATATACTGTGACACAGAGACGCGATCAGCCAGAGGACAATGATGTACAAAAAAATATCGATTAACACGTATAAAAATAAAAATAAACATATTAAAATTAAATTTATATTTTTATGTTATTTATGTAATATTAAAATACTGTGTTTTTATGAAATTTTACTGGGTGTTCACTGCACAAATGAACCAATGGAGAAACCGCCCCTGGTCTTGACAGTATTTTTTTTTAGCCACTTATTTGCGATATATTTATTAACGCATTTTATTTAATAAAAATTAACATTCATCCGGTAAGATAGGCAAGGATCGACCTTACCTCGTATCTTAGACCTTAATAAACACCATTACCCAGGCTTGTCTATAAATAAAAATACTTTATAAAATAAAATACATACTACTCGTAAAAAAAATAGAAAAAATAGTGAAATGGAATAGTCACAGATTAATCAAGAATTTGTAGTTCTTTTAATAAAATCTAAGTCACAAGTCATGAGAATTATCAAATTAAAATTGTAGGTATATAATTTCAAATAATTTCAAATATTATTCGTCAAATTCCAATTCGAAGTAATATAAGACCTCACTTTAAATGTATATCTTCTAATGTCAAAAAATAAGTAACATGATGAATACTAATCTCCTGTAACGTGATACTTGGTATTTTATCTATTTGTTATAGTGTGTTTAGCTCAATTGATTTTGGGAGTGGCTCAGGTTATTAAATAACTCGAATTACTTTGAAAAAGAAGTTGGGCACCACTATATTTAAAACTTACTATACTTGACTTTAGATTAGTGATAAAAATATAGAAAATCACTAACCACTACAAAATTATATTTAAACCAAGTCTTAGATAAGGTAGTAGCAAATTTTAATTCAAATAGTTTTACTAAATCAAATTTAGGTGATTTATTTAAATTCACTGCACTTGGATAAGGAATCTTATTTCATGGTATTCTTCAGGCCTTCTTCAGGCCTTCTTCAAAGGGATTCGGTATCTTTATTCTTAATTCTGGATCTTCTATCGACGAACCAAACCACGGTCTTCAGATTGTACCAAACTTCTAGGTATAAAAACCATAAAATTTCTAGATATAAATCCACATAAACTGTCTAGATATAAATCATCATAAACTGTCTAGATATAGATCCAAATAAACCATAAATCTCCATAAACCGTCTAGATATAGCCAATGCTAAAAATAAAAGGTAAAAATGTTAAGAAAGGAAATAGGAAATTTGAACAGGATTCAGATAAAATGCTTTTAACTAACAAATGAACAATTTAAAACTATTAAGTGAATAATTTAACAGAGACTAAAACTAATATGAAAAGGAAAAATCTTATTTAACATATTTAAATATAGTAAAGCATAATATCTTATTTCAAAAAAATAATATATAAATTATCCATGTGTGTTACTCATTGTTGATGGGTATTGAGGTTATGTTTAAAATTTGACATTTTATTTAAGAAATTCTTGTACAAAATATATATTTTCAACAATATATCAGTATTAAAACTTACCTTATAAAATCAGACGGAAAATAAGAATATTAAAAATCAATTAGTACATCGGATGGCTAAGATATTTAAATGAATGCGATCTAGTTGATAAACCCAAATAATCAAATGAAATACGAACCTTTGACACAAGGCATACACGACAAATGACATTTGAGTAGAGATGATTGTGTCAAAATAACGAATTACGCTTCCAACCGTTACAAACCTTATATCTTATGATCGTTATATATAAATCTACTTAAATATAAAAAACAAAAGGTATAGAAAATATTTTTTAAAAAATCTATTTATTTTACAAAGTTAAAATGTAACGATACCGTTTATTGTCCCTTTACATTGGCCTCCTGTATTAATTACTTTGACTTTTTGTATCAAAGACATCTATGGTACAGGAGCGAATGTATTACTAAATTTTCTGGGCGCTTTTCGACTCTCGGACAATCAATTATTGTAAAACACATATTATTTTGTGCTATTATTGAGTATTTTTCGATTCCTTTGTCTCAACTTCGCGCGTTAGAATTTAGAATATGTATCCCTCGTATCTACATGCAATTGTTAAAATTATGAATAATTACTGATTTTATTTAGTCTCGAAAGTAATTTTATAGTGTTTAGGCTCCACCCTTAAGTTGTAATTTTTATACCTACTAAACTACCGTTGCCCCGCAGGTCTTTCAGTTTGTAATATAAATTTTCCTCTTAAGTGTGCAATACAAACTTCTTCCTATATATACAAGGATCATTACCCTTTGTGCAACCAGGAACTACCAATTTTGAATTTCAAGGCTTTCGTTCACTTCCTGAATATAACAAATTTAAATTATACGCCTCAAAAGAAAAATTCGCTTAACAACAGAATTCCATCAATCATTATCCTGGCGGTATACAAATTGAATCATATTTTTCTCGCATACTTACTGAAAAATGAAAAACGAACAACTTTTAATTCATGAACGGGAATATCGATCGGCTTTTAATTTATTAGTAAGCCCAGGATTCAGGGGTGTAGAAGATAAATGATTTTGTGAACAAGGGTGACACTTTATTAGTTTTATGAATTATAATCGCAACAAGATAGTCCTGTTTACAATAAAAATTAAAGGTAATGGAACTATAACCTCCAGAGTTTCTACCTAGATCTCACCTTTGACATTAAATTAAATTCTAGAAAATAGAGTCAAAAAAAGCATATATTGCTCATGAACAATGTCGCTGATTTGTGGGGCGCACTAAGTTTACACTAAGCACTACAAACGAAAAATATAAAAGAGCAGGTACGATTCATATCCTCACTAAAGGTTTAAAAACAAAATAAAACTCATGGCGTGGAATAGAGCTAGTGCAGTTCAAACAGAGCTTAATGCTCATCTATGATGATATGAAACAAGAATTACTTACCCTGGACAGACCATGAATTGAGGTTAGTGTAACAACCACCGTCACTACTGTTACTAAATAACAATGTAGTGGCCAAAATGACTCTAGTCACCAATGGTGTAAAGATAGTGACTGTCACCAGTCACAGTCTAAGGAGAAGGTCTTTAGAGCTTATGTACTCACACCATGACAAAGAAAAGGAAAAAGAACTAATAAAATAAAACGTTTAAAACTAAAAGAATTTCCCCCATGATGAATAGAGCAAGCGGTCAAAGAGATGGTTTGGCAAACTGATAAAAGGCACCTATAGTCCCTACCTGGGGGTAGGCTAGCCAGGGCTTCACAAAAGTGCCCATAGTGTCTTTTGACAAAGTATAAGACATACCTGATGAGTATGTGATATCTATTCCACAAAGAATTATATAGTTATGGATTAAAAAGGGACACCTGAATAATTTTATAATAATCGGACTCTAGATTTGATTAGGTTGGTGGACTAGGGGTTGTTCCTTTTTATGGAACTCGAGCTGAACATAACAACTCGTAACACACACAAGATAATAAAAGAGGTGAATGTTCAACAGCTCAATATATTTATACATGTAACAATTTAAATAAACAAAACTATTAAATAATGCCCTATTTTTTAGAGGTACAAGATCCACTCTCAGGTTCCCGCCTGATTTGGTGAGTCAGCCGGCGATGATAAAATACCGATAACTCCAATATAGAGAGTAGAAGCACAGCTTATATACAATACAGCTCCACAACTCCGTGTCGGCGTCTTTGATCTGGCGGTCGAGAACCAAGCAAGACGGAATGGTGCTATCTCTGTTAGATTCGAGGGAAAAGTCGGGCCCGGATTAAACAATTTTTTTATTATTGAAAAAATTGAAAACCTTGGCGTAATAAGGTTGGTTACATGCCATATTAAGTAAGTTTTGGGAAATTAAATTTTTAATTTGTTTTAAATCTGTCAAATATAATTAGAAACATTATTTAAATATAAATATTACGAAAAATAGCACATCTTTCGGATTAGAGGTAAAATAATTTGTATGTGGCTAGTAAAATCCTCGTTAACAAATGTTTTGAGCTAAAATAGTCACTTCACGACAAATTGTGGCTTGGATCCTTTTTACACCAAGGGCTTCAATTGTTAAAGAATTGTGTCACGCTCGTGGATGCAAATCAAGTGGTACCCCGTGTCTCTGGCAAGTGTTACTCTTCGCGCAAAGGGTTTATACCTAGATAAACGAATGCTTCGACTGAGGTCTGGGTACTCTATGGTATTTTGGAATTATAAAGAATTTGTGCTTTTATTTTAACAATATTGGTTATATTTAGATGTATTCTTATTAATTGAAATACAGATTTGTAGAAGTAATACTTTGACAGTTTTTATTAATATAATATATTCAATTTTTATCTGACCATACCGAAGTAGGGAATTTTGAAACTTTATAGTAATGTGAAATTTGAATTACAATATTACACGATATTACATAATTAGTACTTATTTTAGGTAGGTACTAAATTTGTACTTGGAGAAAGTAATATCGATTTTTACAAGAAAACTTGAAAAGTAAATTAATTTAGTTCCTATTTCTGATGTAAAACTTAAGTTTTGGTTTAAACCAAGAAAACAAATAAATTATAGTTTGTTCAACAAGGCTGGATATGATAGCAATATCACACAAAGACGAAGTTTGAGCACGACGTCGTATGCGGAGTACTCAATCGTCTGATTGTGATATGAACAATCCACTCGATATGGTCAGTATATTTTTTCTACGACCCACTAACGAAAATCTACAAATTTAAAAAATTATTTTAAGTTATTTAGACAAAATAACTAATTTTAAAATAATTTACGAAGTTGACTAATTTATAAAATAAAATTAACATGAAAAATTAATTAGTCCTCGGCCTAGATTCGATCCCGGGCTTTTCGCGTGGAAGGCAGATGCTCTGTCCTCATCTTCACCGAAACTTTCAGGACTTTAGTTTTAATACTCGTAATTAAATTAGTATCATGTAGTTTGATTAAAATTTATTTTTTTTTAAATGTGGACACAATAAAAACAAAAATGCTATTATTTATCGAGTCTACACAAAAATTTTAATGTATATTTAATATCAATAACTAAAATATATATTGACAATTAGTTTAACAGAATTGTCACTTATTTAAAAAAATTTAAATAATAGGAGTTGGGTGACCAAAATATGAACTGTGATTTGTAGATTTAATTTTGTTAAAGTGTTCTCACTACCTAAAATGGATATGAAATATATTCGTAGTTGAACGCAATAACATACTTTTTCGTTTTGTAGTATGTGCATAGATTGGCTAATATCCATGCACAGATTACAAAACGAAAAAGTATGCTATTGCCTTCAATTAAACGAATATATTTCATATCCATTCTAGGTAGTGAGAACACTGCAAAAAAAAATAAATTCGCCAATCACCGTTCATATTTTGATCAACCGACTGCTATTATTTTTAAAATTTTAAATAAATGACAATTCTGTCAAACTAATTGTCAGTATATTTTTTAGTTATTGAGATTAAACATACAATAAAATAAGTTATTCTTTTGGAAAACGTTAGCATGGATGACTAAATGGTATTGGGTTAATTAATTCTAAAAGTGTGGTACAAATGTTATTTTTTGTAGCCAATTCTTCAAAATTATTTTGAAATATCTTTTCAATATTAAATATTAGTTCTACAAATTCATCATTTGACAGTTGCAGATTTCCAAATGTATCTGGATTGGCGTTATCATATGCCTTTAAAAAGCAATAAAAAGAAAAATCATCTAATTCAACGTGATCTTTGTTATATTTAAGACAGGTATCGCAGAGGAGTGGATCCGCAAGGCTTTTATTAAAAGGTAACCACACACATACCTGATAAAAATTTTCTGTATCAATTCGTCTTTACAATAATTTAGGGAGTTAATAATTTTATCATAAAATAAAATACAAGGTGTTCCATTTAAAAAACATACATTTTAATTTGCCAGGCAAAAACGTGACACCCTGTATATCCAAAGATATTTTTAAAATATGTAGGTATTTTTCAAATCCATATAACTTTTATTTAAAACTTTCTTGCGTGTCTACAACAAAATAATGAACAATAACGCACTAATGGGATACCCTGTATAAATTATATTTTTAACAATGAAAATTTCTTATAATGTGGTACTTATCGGTTTGGGTCCTTGGGAAAACTAAAGAATGTTTTCTTGCAGGTATAACCCTTATTAAAACAGCTTTTGACTGCACAAACAGAATGATGTCTTTTTTTTTTCACTCATTCTACTCATAGCTAAAGAGTCACCAAAATAATAACAGTACCTTTAACTCAAACAAAATCAACGAAATTATAGGCTCCACGAAATTATACAATCAACGAAATTATAGGCTCCACGAAATTATACAATCAACGAAATTATACGCACGACTCAACACCTTACCTAAGTACGCTTCTGAACACCAAAACCGTCTTTTCCCTTCGAAGGCGGAGCTTAAGCGATGCGCGACGAAATCGACGCAAACGCAGAAAAATAATGTTTACGTTGAAGTCCAAAATATGAGTTGAAGTTGTTAAACACATCGTGACATTTACGTGCCATGACAGATAATGACAATTAATATTAGCATTTGTTCTTTCCCAATTAAAAAGAGGTTATTTTGTTTGCGTTACTTCACATACGACAGAGCCCGTAAGCACGGCATAAGAAACAATCGGCAGGCTCACTTGCCGCTGATCGCATACAAATATTATACTAAGAAAATTTGACCTTGGCGACGCCATTCGGGGTCTTATTCAGGGTCGGATTAAAGCGTATTTAAAAATTTTGTTATAAAATAAGATATTGATAGGCAGGATCGTATTAAAACAAAAAAGTAAAAATTTACGTATAACATATTTTAATTTAACTTATAAGAACAACATTAAGGAAGACAATATGCTCTACAGATTGCGCCAAATAATTAGCTTGTTTTTATTGATGGTCTTAAAATTTCTATTAATATTTTTAAAGTGTAATATATGAGTAACCTTAAATATAACTTAATAACATATATTTCTGGAAATCGGGGACAAGGAGCGTCAAATGTTATCTCGAAATTAATTAAATCTAAAAAAAAATTACAAACGCTGGATTTAGTGATAAATAATTCAAAATTGTGTTGAAAAATTATTTCAATTTTTGTTATTAAACATACAAAACTATTATTTGACATTTTTAAATTGCCAAAAATATCTTTATTTGCTTTTTTTGTATGCTTTATAATAACAATACATGGAGCTTGTATCCAATTCTTCGTGTGGTAAGGCATATTGTGTACATACATCGCAACTGTGAATTTTAAGACATTTTTTATTAAAAATCCGCATATATAATAAAATTTTCTTAAAAAATATTAATATTTTGTGCATGCAATTCATTAATATGCTTGTTTATATTTTATATTTTATAAAATGGCTCATCCTTACTAGTCCTACGAATTTCATACAGCCTTGCAAGTAAAGCATTCCCACTTGTTTCGCAGTTTTCAGTTCCAGAATGTAATAAATTTAAACATTGCAATTTTTTTAACGTCCTTTGAAATTGGATCGATGTAGGGTTTACACAGTTACCATCATGGAGGAAGGATAATTAAGAGTTGAAGAATCCTTACAGAAATTTGGCAGCCTGTTTACCTTCAGCGATATATGGAACAGTTTTGTGCAATTAATACTCAGTCGGTAATATAGAAAGATGTAATGCTATTTTAGTTTGAAAATTGGCGGGCTTTTGAATTTACTTTGACAAAATATAAGAATTTTATATTTTTAATAGCACTGCTTAAGACAGATGATTTTGATTGTATGTGACTCATTACTAATTTTTAATTTACTACTTATAATTTCTTTAATGGCTAATTAGGATTTTCTTGCTTTTTGTAATGAAAATACTTTAGATTTATCAAGATTATAAAGCTTTGTTATTCGCATATCTAGAATAATTATTATCAAAATGAATATCAGAATTAAATTTTTATTAAACATTTCAATATTTGGGAATAACACAATTACGATTAATATTCATTTTTTTCAAAAAAAAGTCATTCCTTACAAAAAATTCTGCTTGTTGAAAAAAACTAAAAGTTTCCTTTTAAAGTTATGAAGGAAAACCGACAGGAAAACTGTGACTTTTCTTCGTAAAATCAATAGGTAATACAGATTTTTTTCTTTTGTCAATTTTAAGTTTCTTCATTTATTAAGACCATGTCCACCTGACCTAACATATTAATATAGTAAACCTATTTTTTGGTGAAACAGATTTTTTTTATAATGACTTTTTCCTTAAAATAAAAATAAAGATTTTTTTCCATTTTGTCAACTCCATACGGGAAATGTTTAAAATATAACATTTTACTTTAAATCTTAATAATATACCTACATAAGTAAATATAAATTGACGCTAAACTTTACGTGACGTAAACTAGGCACCTACCTACATCTTACTAATAGGTTTATAACTGACAAACTGACCCATAACCTAGGATTTTTTTTAAAAGTATACCATACATACCTACCTAATAGGATCTCTAAGAAACCGAAAAAATCTTTTAATACAGTTTATTCATATAGTTTTTTGCTGCACAACTTTTCCCAGACATAGTAAAACACTTAAAAGTTAACAAATTAACACTGGAAAACAACTACTATATAAAAAGTGTCAAAAAATATCTATAATTCTAAAAAAATAACAATAACTACATAATACACACATTACAAACAAAATAAATTTAAGACACACGCTACTGATTCCGAGCTGTTGCAACTTGTTTGGTTTTGTCGATATGAACGACGACAGTGACGCCACTGGCTTGATTGAGAGGTTGGACCCCAAAATGGCGGTGTGCGCGTAGATGTGCGCGTAACGTTGCCGCCAAGACAAGTTAGCCTGCCGATTGTTTCTTATGCCGTGCCGTAAGCTTACATATTTGCGTAGACGTGAACGTGAAGGATATTTGAACACGCATGCGCAGATGTCAGTTTTCACGTACACCTTTACGTTCATAGCATCACTTCATCTTTCTATTAATAATAAATGACACAACGTGGCTGAAATATCAATGGATCTTTTAGCTACCAAAGTCAATAAAATAAACTCTTATATCACTTCCTATAAAATATACGAAGGGGGGTAACTAAATAATCTGGCAAAGAGAAAGAAAATTCACAATTTTAACATAGTGAGAGAGGAAGGCTTACCTTGCTCGAAACGTAGTTTCGATTTCACTAACTTTAAAATCGGTTGGCTGATATTATTATATGATCACTTCTTTTAGAAATTACTTTAAAATTCTCGAAGACGCTTTATGGTAGAGCCGTAGAGTAGTCGGACAGCGTAACGCCCGGCCCGCTCTTCCCCTCGTTCCCAAGTCATTTAAACATTCTCAGGTCAATGAATGAAAATTTATATGAAATTTTAATGTAAAATCTTTAAAAGAATTAAAATAATTGTCAAATTATTACATTAGTACCAGAAAGAAACCAAATCTTGGTCTAAGTATACAATAACGACATCTGCTCTTAGTAAACAAACATGAAGCTTGCTTGTAGTACTCAGTTCAAAAACTAGGTGGAATAAAAAGCCAAGACGGTAATTTCTATTTTCAAACTTAAACACGTCAACAGGTTCAATTAGAGATTTAATTCGAGAATCTCTATTTCTTGCTGACGAGTCCAAACTTGAAGTGTTGAAAATAATTTCTACCTTTACTGTTTTTCTTTGGATATAATTTAATGCCTGTTGCTGTATTTGCCAAATGAATAGTTATTATTCGTAGAAAAATGGTCTCTCGTATTAGTTTTGTGACACATATGGCTTAGGGAATTTCTTTTTTTTATTTTTTGTACATCCTTGTCACATAAGATTTAGTAATGTCATCTTTATTTATTTGTTGGTTATATAAAACATCGATTTCAATGCATTCATTGCAATAGGTAAACTTCGTAAATGTACTAACAATTCATTGGTGTAATGTGTAAACGCACGCACTACCCATGAGAAAATTAATTGTGTAAACATACACACCATATACTTCGATTTCGTCGGCGGAAGCGCGTCTTGAAATAGCCGGTTCATCTTGCAAGTGATTTCGCTTAGTGTTATTGACCCGCTTTGCCACGACAATAGTCAGTCTGTTTTTACACGTGAAATACGGTCGAGAGGCAGCGATTATTACGTCGCCTTACGCATATTGCAATTCGCACCGCGAATCGACGTGTGAGAAAAATCTTAGATTTTAGGTAGATTTCGGTTTGTTTTTCGTAGTTGTTTTTCTTTTTGTAAAATGGAAAAACTATGCACTGTGCCTATGGACAATAATAATGTGGTAAATTGTGTCTGTATTATGTGCACTTTATTGAAAAAAGGATTTTCAAGTAGAAATTTTTAAGAGAAAACGGACATTATTAATTGATCCTATCAATTTAGAGACGAAAGTAGAAAAGTCAGCAAAGAAATTTACCAGGCATTTTCACGTAGGTTTCTATGAAAAGTATGAATGGTTAACCGGCTGCAAAACTTTGAAGAAATTGTTTTGCTGGCCTTGCCTACTTTTTAATATAGTGGAAAAAATGCATTGGAACTCAGTCGGTATTACTAACTTGAATAATTTTTACAAAAGTGTAAAACGACATGTAAATAGCAAATCTACAACCTACAAACTGCTACAATTAAAGAAAAAAAGTTCGGGACCTATCGCATTGAACAAAGTTTGGACAATCATTTAAAAATAAGCAACAAAATTCACAATGAAAGGGTAAAAAAATAGGGACGTCTTACAACGATTAATAGATGTAACTTGTTTCCTGGGAGAGCATGAACTAAGTTTTAGGGGTCACAATGAAGCAAGTGGATCCACCAATCGAGAAAATTACATGGTCCTTCTAAGCTTTTTAGCAAAATACGATGATACCCTAAAAAATCATTTTATTGATTCGACGACTTTCCGAGGTACCTCAAACAGAATCCAAAATGATTTAATTAAGTGCACTGCCGAAGTTGTGATGGATCACATTAAAAGTGAAATTAAAAAAGCACGTTACGTATCAATTGCGTTTGATGAAACCACTTATGTAACAAACTTAAGTCAATTATCCATTGTTGTGCGATATGTATTGGATGGCATTCCTCAAGAGCGATTCTTAGGATTTTTGGACGTCACTAGCGAACGAACTGCAGAGACATTGTTAAAAATTGTTTGCGACATTATTTCAAGTTTAGAATCTGGTTCTAAGCTTATTGCCCAGAGCTACGATGGTGCTGCCGTAATGGCTGGTCATTTAGGAGGCCTTCAAGCTAAAGTGAAAGACAAGTTTAAACATGCAATTTTCGTTCACTGTATAGCACATAGATTTAATTTGGTTTTATCGCGAAGCATAGATAATATTAAAGATTGCAAAGTTTTCTTTTCGATGCTTAGTGGTTTGGCTTATTTCTTTTCAAAGTCATCGAAAAGAACTCGCGCTTTGGACATTCACGTTCAAAGAAGGTTTCCAAAAGTTGCTTCGACGCGATTAAACTACAATGGACGTTTAGTGCAAATAGTGTTTCAATACCGTGATTCTTTGATAAACTTTTTTAAGACGTTTGGGATAATAAAGAAACATGGGATGCTGAAACTGTTACTGCTGCTAAAGGGTATTTGCATTGGCTCAAACAAAACTTTGATTTCCATTTTTTGCTAAACATTTTTGCAGAGATTTTCCCTTTGACTGATATTTTACAAAGTCAAATGACATTGGCTTTTGCATTAAATAAATTGATGATTTTAAAAATAAATGAATAAAAAACGAGATCAGTTTGAACACTTTTGGAAGACTCAAAACATTGGCTTAGAACCTGAAAGAAAGAGAATTAGAATTGATAATGTCGGCAACAGAGAAACCTCGTATCGTCGATTATACACCAAAATTTTTGATAATATTCTACAACAAATGAACTCTCGATTTCAAAACTTTAACGAATTAAAATTTGTTGAATTGTGCAATTTTAATATTAGTAACTATGATTCATCAAAATTTCCATCGGAAGCTTCTAATTCACCTAAATTAAATTATAGGAATTTTTTCGATATTCCAGCATTAAAGTCCCAATTAAGTGTTGTTTACGAACCAACTGAAATTAGTGATAAAGAGACGCCCATCAGTGTGTTAAATTTTCTTATAACAACTGGTTTAAATAAGTCCCTTTGTGAAATCGTCAAGTTGTGTGAATTAGTACTAACCATCCCAGCCACAAGTGCGTCAGTTGAGCGAAGTTTTTAGCTTTAAAGCGCATTAAAAGTTTTATACGAAATTCAACAAGTGAAGACAGACTCTCTAATTTAGCCCTAATATACACAGCTTGTTAAACAGTTATCAGAAAATCCAAAATTTTACGATGATGTTATAAACAAATTTGCAGCCATTGAGGATAGGCGAATAGATCTTAAGTTTAAATAAATGCTAACTGCTGTGTCAACTGTGCGAAAAATGCTGGAGAAAATAAAAAAAAACTTAATTTAAATTTTTTTTTTACGTTTAAATAAACCAAGGAGGCTTTTCAATGGTAAGTTTTTTATAGCTTCTAGTATTAAACTAGGTAATAAAGTAATAGTAACACTTCAAAAATCTCAATCTCGAATATCCGTAGTACTGAGGAAAGAAGCAAGATTTTGACAAAATGGTGAATGCGCCGCGAAAAATTTTCGTCTGCGGCGCTGTGCTTACTGGCCTGCTGTATTTTTATACAATCGCTTCCCCTTCCAAAAATGTCACCGCACGCCACGGTTACAAAGATTTAAAATGTTTTGCTCCAATGATACAAAAGACAGATTTAAATTTACCGCTAAAATTATATCTAGTAACTTTTTTAGTAAATTTTCCCGGTGTAAATGCGACTATTCCTAGTTTAAAAATGAAGTAGTCAATGCCCAATACGATTTAGTGTTATTATAAAAGGAATTTCTTTCTTTTCGTGCAGACAATAACTATTTTTTTCTATAACAAATGACCTTTCTTTGGATATCTAGAAGCTAGTAGCTCCAGATATTTTAAGTCATTGAGACTATGTTTAGTACTTCCATAATCATCTAGTTTACTTTACTATGAGCTGTGTCGTATCCAATGCCATCCCTCTTCTTTTTACACATTACATAAAATACACTCATAGTTTACTCTAATTACATTTATTCATTAGTCTGAAATTTAACATGCTTCCACATTTCATATTTTCTCTACGCTACTGTCAACGTTGTCTCCGAACAAAAGAGGTTCTTGCATTACATTTAATGGAGGTTTCATTTATCAGACGGTTTTCCTAAAGCTTTTACTCTTGCTTTTTGTCTTTCACCGTCCTTGTGTATTTCATCTACCCTTCATTCCATTTATAAAGGGTGTCTCGCGGGTCTTTTTATTCGTCGCTATCCTAATTTCATAGTATGGTTTTTAGTTAGATCTATTCTATGTGCAATCTCTAAAATATCTGCTCTCCATCTATCTATATCTATCAGCAATAAATAAAAAAACACAATGCTTCGGTCTCTTGGTAAGTTATAAATGGAGTACAGATCAGTGACTGTTTTTTATTATTGGAGAAATACCCCTAGTATATTCTTATCAAAATGTATGACATATTGATATATTTTTTTGAGGATTGGTCTTCCAGAGCTGTTGCCCAGCGTCACTTTAGGAGCAGCCCTGTTTATTGTAACCCAACAGTAAATGGTCGAGTGGGGAATCCTACTTCTGCTTCAAAATTAATTTTCATATACCCAATTAAATTGGAAAATATTGCTAACGGTGAGATTAGAGTTCCGGACCCTTATATTTGGGAGTACAGACTCTAACCAATGTGCCACCACCCCTTTTCCAAGGTACATAAAACCGAACTACAAGTGCTAGGTTTAGAAAGTACCTTGTCTTGTTCTTTTTACTCTATGCCATTCCTTTAGTACATCTACTTCCTCTTAATCGGATCTGCTCTGTGGTCTTTTAATACAGAGCGATACTCCATATAAAATTCCAGAGCTTTGGGAGTAAATAATCATTTTGTGACAAACTTTAAATAAATTAGGTCACAGTTGTAGAGTTTGCAACTAAGTATACATATGTAGTAAAGTAAAATATGCATACAGATGTATAGGAAGTCAGTTGGTATCATGAATGTCACCTACAGGTGAGATGTCAATACCCGGAGTGACAAATAAAGACAGTTGTTAAGCTACAACTAAACTGGGTAGTTTTATTTGATAACCTTTGACCATCTTCAAAGATAAAGAAAAAACATAACATGGCGCTGCTACAAAAGTAAAAGCAATTTGGTTAAATCTTAGAAGCAATCAACCATCCACAAGAAAAGTAACTGTAAAAATAATCGGCTCTAGCACTTTTACCCGTTCAGTAAAATATTGAGGACCGTGTGCCGAAAAATCGGAAAATATGGACCTAAGAGGCGTTCCACCGATGATGATGACCAAAAACCTCTGTAAGAATTGGAAATTTTGGAAACAAAAATTTGAAACATATTTAGTAGCGACAGAAATATCCAAAAAATCCAAAAATACACAATGTGCTTAACTATTACCTTTGATTGGAGATGAACGGTTGCGATTTCACCGAAGAAGAAAAGAACAAAATCAAGGTGTTATTACAAAAATTTGAAGATCATTTCAACCCAAGAAAGAATATCACATATGAAAGGCACAAGTTCTTGACATACAAACAGTTAAAATACCAAACGATTGAACAATACATAACGAAATTGATTTGAAGAATTGAACCAAGCTCTCGTTTATGTAGATTTGCAACTCTGTTTGGTCGCTACAGATATTTACGCTTACTGTATGTTCTGACAAGTACAAGTTAAGTATTCTAGGAAAGAATGCATGATATGAAATGAGGTGGAAAAACTGTAGAAGAACATAATGAGAGGCTGAAGAAAGTATTAGAAAGAGCTGATAGATTTAACATTCATTACAATAAAGAAAAATGTACATTAGCTGTAAATGAAGTAAAGTACATGGGTTACAAAATAAAAAAAGAAGGGCTTAAACCGGATAATTCAAAGGTTGAGGCTATAAAAAATATGACAACTCCAAAAGAAGAGAAAGATATTCAGAGATTTTTAGGTAAATTTATAGAAAATTTGTCTGAAAAAACGGCTCCACTCAAAGTCCTTGTCTCAAATATTTTGATAGCAACAAACCTATCACTATTTTAGTCGATAGTTCACAAAGTAGTATGGGTGCAGTACTTTTGCAAGACCAATTGCCATGTGCGCATGCCTCTAGGGCATTAACCGAGGCACAAAAAAGATACTTCCAATTTGAGAATGAAACCTTACCGTTACTTTTTGGAGTCATTAATTTTTATCAATATGTTTATGGCAGAAGTTTTGTGATTAAAACAGATCATAATCCTCTAATACAAATAATTAATAAACCAATTAATGACTGTCCAGCAAGATTGCAACGGTTTATACTTCAACTGCGTAAATATGATTTCCAACTAGTTTACAAACCAGGCAAAAAATTAATTCTAGCAGACACACTTTCCAGAGCTTTTGAAAACAAAAATTTTAATGAAAATTTAGACTTAGAGGTAGATGCGCAAGTATGTCTTATTAAAATGAATCTGAATGTAACTAAGAAAAAACGACAAGAGCTGATAATTCTAACAAATGCAGATCCAGTGCTTGCTGCATTAAAACAGCAAATAAAAGTAAGTTGGCCAAATAAAATAAAACAAGTTTCAGATAACATAAAGTTTTACTACAAATTTAATAATGAAATAACAGAAATGGATGGACTTGTGTATAGAGATGTGAGAATAATTGTTCCAAAAAGTTTTCGAAAAGAACTTCTAAAAAAATTACATATAGTGCATTTAGGTATCTGAAAATCAATGGAAAAGGCAAATAATTAATTTTATTGGCCTGGTATGAAAAACAAATGACGGACATGATTTTGTCATGTCACCAGTGCCAGTCATTACAAAATTCTCAGCAACATGAAACGATAAACGATGATTCCCCATGACATCACAAAATTGCCGTGTTACAAAGTTGCTTGTGATCTTATTTATTTGAATGGCCAAGCTTATCTATAAGTAATAGATTATTACTTAAAATTTGTTGAACTGGTAAATTTAAAAATGTAATATTTCACCTAAAATCAATTTTTGCAAGGCAGGGCATACCTCGTATAATAGTTACACATGGTGGACCAGAATTTAATAGTTTGAAATTTAAAGACTTTTCAAAGAAATGAAAATTTGATCAAATTATGACTTCTTCCAGATATCCTCAATCAAATGGTCGAAGAGAGAGAACAGTTCAAACTATCAAAAAGTTATTAAATAATGTCATTCAAACAATGAAGATCACTTACTAGCTCTTTTACATTATAGAAATACTCCCGTAGATAGCAAAAATACACCAGCTGACATTTTGATGAATAGAAACTTAAGAGATTTATTGCCAAATTGTAATAGCCACTTTTCACCAAAGTCTTTTGATAAAAATAAAAGGTCTTTACAAAAACATACCACATATTTCTTAGACCAAAATAAGTCGATTTAAGTAAAATTACCTTAGTACAAAGTTGCTTCGTTTGGGCTCCAGAGCGCCTTAAAGTTACAATTTTTAAATCGTTTTTCCCATATAAATTTAATACGGCATATGCGATTTTGCTGAAATTTGGTATATTGGTAGAGTTTTATGTGGCAAAAAAATGGTATTAAAATTTTGTCCGATAATAATACATAGGCGTAGAACTTGATTTTTTAAATAATTGCACCTTTAAAAATTCTACGGCAATGGAAGAAAAGGAGTTTCAGTATGAAATTTAGATTGCACAACTCATTTACTTTAAAAAAGGTACTCCTGATAAGACTCGATTACTCTCATGGTTTTCGCTAAATTTCTGTTTTAATAATTTAGAGTGTATAGGTTTCACAAAAATATTTATTTACAACACAATCAAAATAGAGATTTTACAAAAATTGTTCAAAATGTTCACCATTTTCACGCATATAAAGATTTATACGTCGAAGAAAATTAAAATGTATCCTTTCCATAACTTCTTCTTCACCTCTAAGATTGTTTATTGCATCTTGAATACGTTGCCAGAGTTGTTTCTCATTTTCTACAGGTTCCCTGTAAACTGTGGATTTCAGATGTCCCCATAAAAAGTAATCCATCGGTGTTAGGTCTGGGGAACGTGGTGGCCAGTTTACAGGTGCGTCATTACCTCTGCCTATACATTTGTGTGGATATTGTTCATTCAAGTGGTTTCTAACGTTTAAAGAAAAATGTGGTGGAGCTCCATCTTGCATAAACCACATATCTCTCCGAAGTTGGAGAGGTAAATCTTCTAACAATTCTGGCAACGTATTTTGTAGAAAATCCAAATAATTTTCTCCAGTTAATTTTCGTGGAAGTATGACAGGACCAACAATGAAATTACCAATTATTCCAGCCCACACATTAATTTTGAATTCGTACTGAAAATGGTTTACCTTTATTGCATGCGGATTTTCAACGGCATAAACATGTTCATTATGGGTATTAGTTATACCTCTTCTTGTAAAACCCGCTTCATCGGTAAAGAGAACTTTCTTGACAAAGTTTGGATCTCTTTCTCATTGCATATTAACAAATCGACAAAAACCCAAACGAATTTGAGGATCATGGACTAATAATTCTTGTACTGGCTTCTTATGGTATGGATATAGCAATTGTTCTCTAAGCACTTTATGAACGACATCTTTACTTACTCCTAGTTCCCTTCCAATTCGTCTGGTGCTTAATTCTGGATCTTCTTCAACACGTTCTAAAATGTCTTCTTCAACTTCAGGAATCCTTACAAAACGTTCTCTTCCATTATCAACAGTGTTGGGAGCAAAGGAACCGGTCTCCCGAAGACGTCTCTCAACAGCAGCAAAAGTTGGGTGGCTAGGTACACGACGATTTGGAAACCTTTCAGAGTACACCCTGACACTCTCTCGAGCTTTTCCTTCACAAAATCCTAATGTCAGTAACATATCGGTACATTCTGCATTGGTATATTGTACAGCCATATTAATAAACCATGCATTTTTTTTTTAATTATTGAGTCACATAGAACACTTTCAATCGTTAACAAGAGATTAGGTGTTAAAACTTGACAATATTTTTATTTAGATGAAACTATGGAAACCAACAATAAATGTTTTTGTATACGTATTGCAGGCAAATAATTAATATTCCTCAAAAAATCATACATGGCAAGAATCGAGTATTTTTGTTAAAAGTCTCGATTAGAGTTGTTAAAGAATATATGAAAAAAGGACATTTTTATGTTTTTCATCGTATAAAATTTTGTCCGATAATAATACATAGGCGTAGAACTTGATTTTTTAAATAATTGCACCTTTAAAAATTCTACGCCAATGGCAAAAAAGGGGTTTGAGTATGAAATTTGGATTGGGTACTCATTTACTACAAAAAAGTACCCTTGATAACACTCGATTTACTCTCATGGTTTTGACAAAGTTTGTATTTTAATAATTATTGTTTATGTTCTAAAATTACTAAAATGCAAATTTCGTCAAAACCATGAGAGTAATCGAGTCTTATTAAAAGTACCTTTTTTAAAGTAAATAAGTTGCGCAATCTAAATTTCATACTCAAACTCCTTTTCTTCCATTGGCGTAGAATTTTTAAAGGTGCAATTATTTAAAAAATCAAGTTCTACGTCTATGTAACATTTTTGGACAAAATTTTAATTCCATTTTTTTGCCACATAAAACTCTACCAATATACAAAATTTCAGCAAAATCGCATATGCCGTTTTAAATTTATATGGGAAAAACGATTTAAAAATTGTAACTTCAAGGCCCTCTGGAGCTCAAACAAAGCAACTTTGTACTAAGGTAATTTTACTTAAATCGATTTATTTTGGTCTAAGGAATATGTGGTATGTTTTTGTAAAGACCTTTTACAGACACCCTGTATATTAAATAAACACATAGATAACACTCAGAAAAACAAAAACAAAATTATGACAAAACTGCTAAAGATTTAGAGCCTTTAGAAAACAACGATTTAATTTTTGTTTAAATAAAGTCAGGTAAAATTTGGAAAACAGATAAAATTGTGAAAAAAGTAGAAATTAGAGCTTATAAAGTCGTTTTGGAAAATCGCTCGTTATTTATAAGGAATCGAAGGTTCACTAAAGAAAGAATGGGCGAACCATGTTTCAAAAACAACAACAATAGCAACATACTACCTAATATATTGAACCCAAATTTCTATCGAAATGACAGATCCATTCCAGTATGTGATAATGATACAAGTGAGGCAATGCCTGACATAGATAATAGGTATAAAATTGACGAATAAAACGTTGCAGAGGGCCACGTAAATATAAATAGTAAGGACGTAGTTAATAACGAAAATCTAAATATTGACGAGCCTGAGCAAAGGGCAACAATATATCAAAAAAACCAGCAAACTTGTAAATACTAGGTTAAGCAGGTCAGATAGAACCATTAAGGTACCTTACCATCTCTCAGAGTATGAGCATGAAATGGAGTAAATAAATACAGGTTCACTTATTTTTATATATTGAGGATTGATAGGAACATATAAAGATTGCTAGGATAGAACTTATATGTTTTGTAATAAATCAAATGTTTTGTCTGTAATATATATAAGTCCAAATTGTTTGTCAAAATTTCATGTAACATACATATGTGTAAAGGTATATATTTATTGTGTGGAAAATTAATTTATTTTAGCAATGTAAATATAAGTGTAATTGTAAACTACAGAGGGGATGTAGGGTATGCAACTAAGTATACATATGTAGTAAAGTAGGCAACTATTCATACAGATGTATAGGAAGTCAGTTGATATCATGACTGTCACTACAGGGGAGATGTCAATACCCGGAGTGACAAATAAAGACAGTGGTTAATCTACCACGAAACTGAGTAGTTTTATTTGATAACCTTTGACCATCTTTAAAGATAAAAATAAAACATAACAACAGTTGTCACTTAATTTAATAAAACTATTATAATAGTAGTCATAATAGTCTTATTAAATTAAAGTTCCCAATCACTTCGACCAATTATTTATTTGAATAGAGCACAAAGTGTTTTATAAAACTTTTGTAAAATTTGTACACAATTACTGTTCTTTAATTATCACACTATTATTGGACATTTCTAGGTGAAAAGTGATTTTTCGCGTTTCCATAAAGAATCACGCCGGTTAAAATAGAAAGTGGAAAATAATTTCCAGCATTTTCTCTTAGCCGACTTTTTTTCTCTAGGCTGTAAGATAAATAGTTTTTGAGATACAGTTGCTAAGAATCCTTAATCATACACCCCTATATTTTCATAAAAGTGTGTTACCTAAGCTATTTTATAGTAAGAGTAAAAAATCACAACTAAAAATTCTATTTACCACCCTGTAAGTTTTTTACTATCCATTTTTTATATGGGCAAGAAGCAAGTTAGCTTAAATCGCGGCTTATTTTCGACTTAAGATTTACTGTACATTTTTTTTTACAACCCTGTATATACGAAGGTAGTTTCTAAAAGATCCGCTATTCAACAAATTCTTAAGTTATAAATATGTCTACTATTTCCGTTATTAGTTCCTTTTTTTTTTGGTGCTTATTTTAGATGAGAGTACTCAGCATCCCCCCAAAAAAATCCCTAAAAATATGCCCAAATAGTCCAGGAGAAATTGAAAGGGGATCATCGGGACATCAAATAAAACCAACATACCAATTTGTAGCTTTACTCTACTTTTTCACAGGTAACTTCTATCTTTATAGCTTCGTTGCTTGGGCTATAAGTTTTGTAATAACAATAAATGAAAAACATTGCCTCTAATCTTGACTAGGTACTAGATGGAGGCCGAATCAGTAAACATAAACACCTCTTACCAAATTTGCGTTTTATTCGTACTTAATAAGTAAAGACAAGTATTTTAAAGTACATAATGAATGTACTTTATAGTTATCTCTATAAGAGCAACAAAATTTTCATATTATCTCATATTAAGCAATGAAATTGTCAGCGACAATAACGATCCGACATTTATATTCATTGTGGCCAATTTATGCAATTTGAAATTGTGGAATTATACTGGTTGAGCGTCGTTCATCTTTATGCAAATATGAATGATTGTTAAGCGGGAACCAGATTAATAATAAGACTAGGTGTAAATTATTCCCTGTGAACTATCAATCTCCATTATGACCCTCATCGAAATTATTCGGAACGGATATACCTAATACGTGGAAAAACTATCAAGCAAAATATAAATGGTAACTGTAGAGTATAGCTTTACAAGCTAAACTCTCTAATAAAATAAAATGAAATCGTTATAATATATTTTAGATAAATCATATATAGAACAAAAATTATAGAGTTGTTTGAAAAATTTTCTTAAAAATAGTAATTTTGCACTTGTTGTCAATTTTCACAAATATGGACCATTTTAGGGAAATCATGTGAAAGACAAAAATTATAAAGAATAAACAACATTTCTTTGACGAATATTTTTCCCTAAGTGTAAATAACATATATTTCTTACTTACTATTTAAAATAGAAAATCTCCGCATAAAAAGTCTCCTCTCCCACATGCTTCGACTATGGCCAAAATAAACACATTAAGAGAAAAATGTTCATTACAAACTTAAGGGTGAAGCCTAAATACTACAAAATTACCTTCGAGACTAAACAAAATCCGCATCCATTCATAATTTTAACAATTGGAAGTAGATACATATTCTAAACTCTAACACGCGAAATTGAAGTAAAGGAACCGAAAAATCCTACCACAGTTTCCGACGTTCATCAGTTCATTAGTTCATCAGTTCATCAGTTCATCAGTTCATCAGTTCATCAGTTCATCAGTTCATCAGTTCATCAGTTCATCAGTTCATCAGTTCATCAGTTCATCAGTTCATCAGTTCATCAGTTCATCAGTTCATCAGTTCATCAGTTCATCAGTTCATCAGTTCATCAGTTCATCAGTTCATCAGTTCATCAGTTCATCAGTTCATCAGTTCATCAGTTCATCAGTTCATCAGTTCATCAGTTCATCAGTTCATCAGTTCATCAGTTCATCAGTTCATCAGTTCATCAGTTCATCAGTTCATCAGTTCATCAGTTCATCAGTTCATCAGTTCATCAGTTCATCAGTTCATCAGTTCATCAGTTCATCAGTTCATCAGTTCATCAGTTCATCAGTTCATCAGTTCATCAGTTCATCAGTTCATCAGTTCATCAGTTCATCAGTTCATCAGTTCATCAGTTCATCAGTTCATCAGTTCATCAGTTCATCAGTTCATCAGTTCATCAGTTCATCAGTTCATCAGTTCATCAGTTCATCAGTTCATCAGTTCATCAGTTCATCAGTTCATCAGTTCATCAGTTCATCAGTTCATCAGTTCATCAGTTCATCAGTTCATCAGTTCATCAGTTCATCAGTTCATCAGTTCATCAGTTCATCAGTTCATCAGTTCATCAGTTCATCAGTTCATCAGTTCATCAGTTCATCAGTTCATCAGTTCATCAGTTCATCAGTTCATCAGTTCATCAGTTCATCAGTTCATCAGTTCATCAGTTCATCAGTTCATCAGTTCATCAGTTCATCAGTTCATCAGTTCATCAGTTCATCAGTTCATCAGTTCATCAGTTCATCAGTTCATCGGTTCATCGGTTCATCGGTTCATCGGTTCATCGGTTCATCGGTTCATCGGTTCATCGGTTCATCGGTTCATCGGTTCATCGGTTCATCGGTTCATCGGTTCATCGGTTCATCCGTTCATCAGTTCATCAGTTCATCAGTTCATCAGTTCATCAGTTCATCAGTTCATCAGTTCATCAGTTCATCAGTTCATCAGTTCATCAGTTCATCAGTTCATCAGTTCATCAGTTCATCAGTTCATCAGTTCATCAGTTCATCAGTTCATCAGTTCATCAGTTCATCAGTTCATCAGTTCATCAGTTCATCAGTTCATCAGTTCATCAGTTCATCAGTTCATCAGTTCATCAGTTCATCAGTTCATCAGTTCATCAGTTCATCAGTTCATCAGTTCATCAGTTCATCAGTTCATCAGTTCATCAGTTCATCAGTTCATCAGTTCATCAGTTCATCAGTTCATCAGTTCATCAGTTCATCAGTTCATCAGTTCATCAGTTCATCAGTTCATCAGTTCATCAGTTCATCAGTTCATCAGTTCATCAGTTCATCAGTTCATCAGTTCATCAGTTCATCAGTTCATCAGTTCATCAGTTCATCAGTTCATCAGTTCATCAGTTCATCAGTTCATCAGTTCATCAGTTCATCAGTTCATCAGTTCATCAGTTCATCAGTTCATCAGTTCATCAGTTCATCAGTTCATCAGTTCATCAGTTCATCAGTTTATCAGTTTATCAGTTTATCAGTTTATCAGTTTATCAGTTCATCAGTTCTTCAGTTTTGTTTTTCTTGGTGCATTGTGAGATATTGTTATAACACAGTTCGATTTGTTAAAAGGTTTTACATTATTTTTATATATTAATTTAGTAAATAGCTTAAGTTAGATTAAATTATATTTAGAAGTATATGTAGAGTTGTGAAAGATGGGCAAAATAAAACCAACATACAAATAAAAATATAGACGATTGGTTCGAATAAGGTAATATCTGTTAATACAAGGTATTAATTAATCGAGTGTGAATCCTTGGGTGATTAAAAAAGAAAAGTTAATATCAACATATGTCGTAATCCTCTTATTTTTTGAGTTACAGGGTGTTATAGTTTAAAAAAAATAACTATTTTAAGTTTCTTATCAGTCTAGATATTTTTATAAAATTTTGCCCAAGAAAAAGTGTTTCCACTTATGGTGGGTTCCTACCAAATTTCAACAAAATATCAAAAGCAGTTTCAATAAATTTAAAAAAACTTTTATTAATTTTTAAAATAAAATAAACGAAAAAAAAAAATATCACTTCATTTTACCCCAACCGAGAATCGAAACTTTGTTTGCCTTTTTTGGACCAACAAAATATTATTTTAATGATTTAAAGTAAACTGCCAGTAATAATAATAATATTCTGTACCTACAAAGTGAAATCATAAAACGACGCATCAAGAAAGCATCTAATTATTATTTTTTTTTAATCTACGTAACAAGTATTAAAACTAATTTTAAAAAACCGACTTAAAAATCTTGCAGATA
>OV651813.1:37451101-37471101 GCA_927349885.1 Psylliodes chrysocephalus
AAGGAAGCAAAATACCAACGATTAGGACAGGAAATCCAACAGATGTGGCGACAAGAGAGTGTCTCTGTAGTCCCATTAATACTTTCGTCAACCGGCGTAATACCAAAGTCGCTTACTAAAAATTTAAGGATATTTGGGAATTGCTGACAAAATGGCAGATATCCAAGCATCTTGCCCTGGCCGATTTGTGCATTAGGCACCTATCTTATGGATAGTGACGCAGAACATAATGTAATGTGAGCCATTTCAATATTCAGTCATGCTCTAATCCTCCAAGTCTTATTTGGCCTTTGAGGCTTAATTTGTCCGAATATCATACATAATTAAACCCCTTAAGACCAAACATATGTGACGACTATGGCGGAGGAGCTTTCGATGACTATTCGAGAAAGAACGGGATAATGTTTCTAGTGTATTAGTAAGAATAGGTGAACTTTCTAGCACCTTCGCCAAACTTTTAAATTTGTATATAAATATTGGTGGAGGACCAAGCGGGAACTAATTAGTAGATAGACAGTAGTGAATATAAATAGTGAACGATTCAAAGACATTCGAACTATATATAAATTAGAATAGTAGTGTTATAAAATAAATAAGTGCTTAAATAAATTATTAATAAATGAACTGTTGTTTTAAAATAAACAAACATCACAATAATAATACCTTATATTATTTATATGTTATTTTCTTATTAAAATCGTCTTTCAACCAAAAACAACTATGGTGTCAATATTTCCCTTATTTTATATTAAAACTACATCTAAAAATGTTAAAAGTATGAAGAAATCGAGGATATTAAATATTTAATTAATTTTTCCACTAGGTGCTATTACTAAAAATATATGTAGCACTTAGGATTCAATAAATATTTGTTTGATTTTTCTTAAAGCTAAATTAATTTAAAAATAGGTATTTATTTGTAGTCGACAGACAGTGCCTCTGTATTTGTTAAATCAAATAGGTATTTATTTGTCATTAAAGCAAATATGTCTTTCAGTTTTACGCTGAGTAAATCTGATGCTATAAATATTAATTCGATTTGATGAATATGATTAAATAAATATTTGTTTAACAAATAATTACTAATTTTACTTTTCCAGTAAGTGATTAGAATAAATAATATATTTGTTCGATTTTGAATAGTAGGTAGTTGATTATAATGGAAAAATTATTTATTTATCTTTAATTAATTAAGGAGAAACACATGGAAAACAAATCTTCACATTTTCTCTAATTAATATTAGTCTGACCGTAATTAATAAATATTTATTGGAGCAAAAATATATTTTTTTATATAAATAAATAATGTTATCAATTTACTTACCTTGCCTTCATTAAAATCAAGTGTAGGTATCTAAGATTTATATAAACACTAGCTGGCCCGATCCCGCTTCGCTGGAATTTCTCAAATCTCAATTATTAAAAGTGAATAACAGTTTTTGTTACTCGTGAGAAATTATTTTTTTATTATTTTTTATTAATTTTTATTAATTTTTATTAATTTTTATTGATTTTTATTATTTTTTATTATTTTTTATTATTTTTTATTAGTTTTTATTATTTTTTATTTTTTTTTATTATTTTTTATTATTTTTTATTATTTTTTATTTTTTATTATTTTTTTATTATTTTTTATTTTTTATTATTTTTTATTATTTTTTATTATTTTTTATTATTTTTTATTATTTTTTATTATTTTTTATTATTTTTTATTATTTTTTATTATTTTTTATTATTTTTTATTATTTTTTATTATTTTTTATTATTTTTTATTATTTTTTATTATTTTTTATTATTTTTTATTATTTTTTATTATTTTTTATTATTTTTTATTATTTTTTACTATTTTTTATTAATTTTATTTATTTTTATTTATTATTTATATTTTTTTTATTTATTTTTATTTGTTTATTTTTATTTATTTATTCCCCCCTCCTTAAAATGTGAAAATCCAAAAACCTTTAATTTTATTATATGATTAGCTACAATTCCAACTTTCATGTTCCCACCTTTAAAAATCTATACTTTCATCCCTCTTCCCCTTTCTCCATATTTTTTCACTTTCCCACCTTCCCACTTTCCCCCTTCCCTATTTCCTTTATTTCCCCCTTTCTCCAAACTTTCGCATTTATGTAGTAGTAGGGTTTTTATGATACTTCCCATGCCCCCTCCTTTAAATCCAAAAACCTTGAAATACGTCATTATTTACATTTAAGAGTAGCCGCAATTCCAATTTTCAAGTTCCTATATTTAAAAAGGCGAAAGTCTTCACCTGACACCGTCATCTATTAGGAATTCATAGAACTAACCTATAAATACAGAATATTTAGGCATTCCATACGCGGTGCTAAGGTTTGGTATGTTTAAAGGGTTGCGACATACGATGTAGTCTATCTGCATTATATGAAATCATAAATAATGGATGAAATTTAAATATTTTATGTTGAACACAATGAAAATATTATTTAAAAAAAAACCGCTTATACATTTTCTATAAATTGGCAGGCTCGGCGACTATTATTTCAAATAAAAATAGCATCCAAGATGGTCGCAACCCCTTTAAATTTACTAACCCTTCCCGCTGTCAGCTATTGTTTGACAGGTCGTTGGAATGCCTAATTGTCGTATAATAAACATTTAATTTGCAAATATTGAGGTCAATAATTGAGATAAAAACTATCCTATCTTTTAAATTGGACCAAATTACAGATAGTTACCAAATTTTATTAAAATCCGTTCAGTAGTTTCGGAGTTTATTGTGAACATACATCGTGACACGAAATTTTTATATACAGGGTGGCTCACGCTCAACGGGACGGAGCTTTATGGGAAAACGACCAAAGATATAAAAAATTCGTTTGGGAGGAATACGTAGGTTACAGACGGCTACAATTTAAAATTTATTCGATGTATACAGGATGTCCCACATAAGAAAAAAAAATAGTTCATTAAAAATTATTCAAACAAGAGTAAACAATTAATTTCTGGGAGACTTTTTTTCCTTAAAAATTCAAATAATTCGAAAACTAATAATAATAGTAATAGGGAACCTTTAGTTAACTGACATTATTTTTGATGTAGTTTTTAATTCTAAAATAAAAAACAGGGTGTTCCATTAAAAATAATATAACTTTGTATATTTTCTCTTATGTGGGACATCCTGTATACATCTAACAAATTTTAAATTGTAGCCGTCTGTAACCTACGTATTCCTCCCAAACGAATTTTTTATATCTTTGGTCGTTTTCCCATAAAGCTCCGTCCCGTTGAGCGTGAACCACCCTGTATATAGACTAGCTGCGAAACCCGGCGTTGCACGGGTTAAAATATACACCGCATGTTTAATGGTGTAAAAAATACATGAAGACACATTTTTAATGTAAAGTCGCTCCAAATGAAGTCATTTGAAAACAACAGTTATATCGTCGTATATTTTGTAGAAAATGATTGGAATCTGGTGTTTCTCCGTTCATATATGCGAGTAATTCTGGTGGCGGTATATTCAATGGTGATAAATTTACTTTGCCATTTGAGCAACACATACCAGCAGTTTCTCCTTGAAATTGGCGTGCATTACAATACTTGCATATCGTATCCATTTTTCCAATGATTACATTCGGATGTTCACTATATTTCTTTTTACAATCATAATGAAACGCCTGAAGTTCTAAACTTCCTCGTGATCTAGTTTGATCGGTTTGATTTTTTCTGAGTTTCTTCATACGTTCACGATTATTCGAACGTGGATTTTCCCTTTGTTCTTCTGTTTCATTTTGACGTGCTTCTTTCATTTTTTTGCTCTCACTTTAGGTTTTGTAAATACTTTTTTAGGTTTTGGCATTGTGTATATGTAATGTAATAAAATTACACAAAATCGATCTCTTGCTTGTTACGATGATAACACTAACAAAGTCACTAAATTTTGGTTTATAAATAATCGAACATGAAAATTTCAAGTATTGGAACACTCTAGAATCTTCGAATAGTTTGTTCTGTTTTACTTGTCAAAATCACGTGAATCGTTTTAAGCACTGGTCACTTTTAATTCCCACTGATCTTCACTCGACTGCAGACACGATTGAACTAACGAAAAGCCACTGAATTCGGGTTTATATACCATTATATATAGAAATTTCTAGTATTGGAACACTCTAGAATATTTAGATGCACATCACTTACATTTAGCTCTTTTAGATCGATTATCATAATACTCATACACATTTCGGACCTTTCTCGATCATTATAGAATTTTTATGAACTTTCTGGAACGTTCCAGAATGATAATAACCGATTTTACACATTTTTGAACTTTCTAGATCATTCCAGAAATTTTTAGAATTTTCTGGATCCTTTCAGAATGATAATAACCGATATTATTAATTTCGGAACTTTCTAGATCATTCGAGAAATTTTTAGAATTTTCTGGATCGTTACAGAATAATAATAACCGATATTATTAATTTCGGAACTTTCTAGATCATTCCAGAAATTTTTAGAATTTTCTGGATCGTTTCAGAATGATAATAACCAATATTATTAATTTCGGAAATTTCTAGATCATTCCAGAAATTTTTAGAATTTTCTGGAACGTTCCAGAATGATAATTGTTGTATGTCAGGATCTCCTTCAGTTAATTAAAACGATACTTTAAAAACTTTGCTTTAATAAACATGAAACGAACAAAACAATAGAGAATTATAAGATCAAAAGTTAACAAGTCAACCCATGAACCCATCATCATCAAGTGCCGAACCGAAGTACATTCTTTTTTATAAAAGTTTGAGTTATCTCGTGACCATTCGGAAACATCCCTATAGCCAACTAAAATGGTAGGCAACACAGATTACACCTAGTAGAATTCTGCTAACCACCATTAGGCAACACACATGACATAAAATGAATGCTTTAGTTCGGCTATCCTGACGATAATGACGTCCTCGTCATGGCAACACATCAAAACATAAACAAAAGTTATAAACATAATAATTTAAACATTAGACAATCATTTAGGTCATTTTTGGTACTAATTTTAACCTTTCGGCTGATAAAATACCTTTATAAAGTTTCCCGCTCTGTTGCTCCCCAATTATGTCTTCTACAATATACCTATCACGACCTAACACCCTAGTTATTTCGTAAGGCCCTCTAAATTTCGGTTCCAATTTTCTACTCTCCCCTGTAGATGGAATTTGATCCTTTACCATTACTAAATCGCCCACAACATATTCCTTTCCTGCAATTTTATTTTCATTGTCCCTTAATTGTTTTTCTCGATTTTTTTCTAACTTATCAGCAATAATTTCATTATCAACACAATGTTCACTTAAATTATTATTCATTTCATTAATCTCACACTTTAACGGACTATCTTTTAAACCTATAGCTCTATGTTTAAATACTGTTTCAAAAGGAGTATGTTTTGTTACCCTATGTACTGCAGTGTTCAGACTCCACTGAATTTCAAAAAATTTGTCGTCCCAACAGTACTTCCCATCTTCTGATTTACAATCTATACTACTCGATAAACAAGAAAGAATTGTTTTATTTAATCTCTCTATTTGCCTGTTTCCCCTTGGAGTACCCGCAGCTATTCGAACATGGGTAATAAAATACTCTTTACAAAATTTCTCAAAACAGTCTGCCGTAAAAGCAGAACCTTGGTCTGTGATTATTCTAAATGGTTTTCCATAATTAAACCTAATATATACCGATTTTCGTTTTTTGTGCAAGGGAACGGTCCTAGGTGATCTAGGTGTACAGTATGGAAACATGTACGTCCTTTTTTTAAAGGGTGTAAAAATCCAGAATTTCTAAAATTCGGAGTCTTATGATAGATACAACTAATGCACCGATTTACATATTTGGTTACGACTTCTCGCATTTTCGGGAAATAATAAGTTTCTTTTATTTTCTCGAGTGTTTTATCTATTCCTAAATGATTAATATTTCTGCGAGCTTCGCTCACAACATCAAAACGCAACTCATCTGGGACAAACAGCCTCATTTTATTATTTTTCAATCTATAAACCCGTCCACTACATAATGTGAACCTTTTGTGTGTTTCCTGATCTGCTTTTTCCAACTTTTCACAAACTGACATTATTTCGGGAGAGTGTCGCTGCATAGCGGCAATCCAATCCGTTGAAACATTAATATGTAATGTCTGAGGTCTGTTTCTTTACTGTTTTCAACCGGATATCTACTTAAAGAATCTGCTACTGCATTTAGTGAGGATGAATGATATTCTATAGTATAATTGAATTCAGATAATCTTATAAACCATCTACCTATACGTGGATTTAAGTCTCGTTTGTTTTGTAACATTTTTAAACTATTACAAACTGTTCGAATTACAAAATGTATACCTATCAGATAGACTCTAAAACGTTCCACAGAAATTACAATGGCTAGGGCCTCTAATTCGTACGAATGATAGCGCGCTTCTTCCTGTGTCGTTTTTCTGCTGTAATAACTAACAGGATGTAATCTTTTATCTGGTTGCTCCTGCAACAAGATTCCGCTCAAACCTGACTGTCATGCATCAGTATGCAGTTCAGTTCTTGCACATGGATTATATATACACAAAATTGGTTGCTCACTCAGGAGTTTCTTTATTTCAATAAACGCCCTTTCTTGAGCATCATCCCAATGAAATTTCTTATCTTTTTTTAATAAGTCACTAAGTGGCTTTGTGATTGACGAAAACCCCTTAACAAAACGCCGAAAGTAACTTGTTAGTCCAATGAAACTTCTAACCGATTTTAAATCTGTAGGTCGAGGAAAGTTTGTGATACAATTAGTTTTTAATTTTCCCGGTGCTATACCCCTTTCGCTAATTTCGAATCCTAAATAATCAATTTTTTCTTTAAAAAAATTACATTTATCCAATCTCAATGTTAAATTTGCGTCCCTCAATATTACTAAAACTTCCCTTAAGTATTTCAGTCCCTCTTCTATTGTCTCAGACGCTATTATTGTATCATCTAGATAACACAATTCGTTAGAATGTTTAAGTTTACCCAAAATTAAATTCATTAACCTCTGAAATAAAGACGGTGCATTGCACAAACCAAATGGTAAACGTTTAAATTGATACAGACCATCGGGAGTGATAAAACTTGTTTTATACTTTGCTTGCTTATCCATGGGAACTTGGTAATAAGCACTTCGTAAGTCTAAATTACTAAAATATTTTTTTTTATACAATAAATCTAACTGATCATCTATGCGCGGCAATGGATAGTGATCCTTAACTGTCAGTTTATTTAAAGCCCTATAGTCTATGCATAGCCTAACGTCACCTGTTTTTTTCTTTACTAATAAGCAAGGACTAGCATATTCGGATACCGAATCCTTAACTATGTCTGCTTCCTTTAATTCTCCAATGATTTCTTTGATTTGACCTCTCTCATGAAATGATAATCTATATGGTTTATAGTAAATGGGTTTATCTGAAGTTAGTTCAATTTTCATGGAAATTTTATCTGTGATACCCAGCTGATTCATATTTTTAGCAACTACATCTTTAAATTCGTTTAAAAGAGTTAAAAGTTTATTTGCATCATTACCTATTAGTTCAGTTTTAACTTCCTCTATTTTTATATCTTCATTATTAATTTCCCTTTGAATTTTGCTTTTATTTTGATTGGTTTCTATTTCAACACATGTTTCTGCCCTAGTTAAGTTAGTATCTTTTTCAAAATTATCTTTCACAGAAATATTTAAAATAGGCAAAACCGAAAGTCCCTCATTATCAGTTCTAATAATGCATGCCCTTCATCTCTAATATCACAAAGATCATGATTTGGGAGATCAGTTTGAATAGAAATATGACCTAAATAATTATCTGGTATCTTTACATTCTGTTCTACTTTCAAAACAGTTTTTGTTTTAACATTATGAGATAAATCACTGTTCTCAATTATTAATTCTTGATTTCTACTTATTATTTGTACATTTGGCAACTCTGTAAAAGGGTGACCTACTATTAAAGGAACATTTTGACAGTTTTCAGGTACAAGATGTATTTTAACTTTACCAACAACATTATCAATGGCCAACACACCTGTAAATATACCCAGTGGTTTAACAAGCCCATTACCATAACCTATTAGAGATTGTATCTCCGTTTCAAAATATGTAAACCCAAAATTTCTTACAAAATCATCCCTCAAAGTTACACAACTACTACCTAAATCTATATAACATTGTATTTGTTTTCCATTTAATACAGCTTCTTTAAAATATTTATTATGAGAACTTTGATTGTTAATTGTTAGTACAGGTTGACAATCTCTAGCATAATGTCCTGTTAAGGAACATTTAAAACAAGTTACAACTTTATTTCTATTAACAAAACTATCACTTTTCTTATTATCAACATTTTTTGAAAATTTTTCAATTTTACTCACCACACTTTGTCTTTTTATGTGAGATGCCCCTTATTTTAGATCTGGAAGGAGTTGATTTACCCTATCATACCTGTTTAAAGGACCCAAGTAGTCTCTGAAACGTGTATCATTCAAACCATTGACTATCCATTCGATTGTCTTTTTTTGCGACATCCTACATTTCACGCACCTTGATAATTTTTCAAAATAGTACTCAACGATGTCCTGGTTTGGTTTCCACTTGTAATTTTGGGCCTCAAGTTGTGTGTCGATGGCGCTCGACTCCACGTAGAACGTCTGTTTAAGGAGTTCTTTCCAATCAGTCCACGATCTGGTTTCGCATGGAAGACTATCTCGCCATGTTTTTGCTACTCCCTGTAGTTTTGCTAGGGCGTAATGTTTAATTGTCACCTCGTCCTAGTCGTATAATTCGCCAAATTCTTCCATGTTTTCTATCCATAAGCTTATTTTTATATCATCTTTTACTGGATCAAAGCTTGGTAATACGTCTTGTACATTATGAAAATATTTCGGATTGTTCATCACGGTGTATACTACATTTTGCCATTCATTGACTCCGCCGCCACTAACTTCGTTATGATTCAAATTTTCCTGGCTCATATTGGTAAAATCGTCCAAATTTCGGGCTTCTCACCAGTTTGGAATTACTCAATATTAAGATTAAATTTTCCAAATCAAAAACAAGTTTTCTGCCACGTGCCGCCAACGTTAACCAGGACCAAAATGGACGCTTCCCACCAAAGCACCGGTTATAATTCTCGTTACCACAATGTCTGCACTGTATGCTAAAACTTTGCTTTAATAAACATGAAACGAACAAAACAATAGCGAATTATAAGATCAAAAGTTAACAAGTCAACCCATGAACCCATCATCATCAAGTGCCGAACCGAAGTACATTCTTTCTTATAAAAGCTCGAGTTATCCCGTGACCATTCGGAAACATCCCTATAGCCAACTAAAAAGGTAGGCAACACAGATTACACCTAGTAGAATTCTGTTAACCACCATTAGGCAACACACATGACATAAAATGAATGCTTCATAATAACCAATATTATTAATTTCGCAATTTTTAGAATTTTCTGGAACGTTTCAGAATGATAATTAATACAAATTTCTATTTAATAGAATATTTAGATGCACATCACTTACATTTAGCTCTTTTAGATCGATTATCATAATACTCATACACATTTCGGTCCTTTCTCGATCATTATAGAATTTTTATGAACTTTCTGGAACGTTCCAGAATGATAATAACCGATTTTACACATTTTGAACTTTCTAGATCATTCCAGAAATTTTTAGAATTTTCTGGATCCTTTCAAAATGATTATTACCGATATTATTAATTACGGAACTTTCTAGATCATTCCAGAAATTTTTAGAATTTTCTGGAACGTTCCAGAATGATAATAACCGATTTTACACATTTTTGAACTTTCTAGATCATTACAGAAATTTTTAGAATTTTCTGGGTCGTTTCAGAATGATAATAACCAATATTATTAATTTCGGAACTTTCTAGATCATTCCAGAAATTTTTAGAATTTTCTGGATCGTTTTAGAATGATAATAACCAATATTATTAATTTCGGAACTTTCTAGATCATTCCAGAAATTTTTAGAATTTTCTGGATCCTTTCAGAATGATAATAACCGATATTATTAATTTCGGAACTTCCTAGATCATTCAAGAATAATAATAGTTCTTGTACGGAAGCTTAGCAGGGGCACCAAATATTTTATTTTATTTTTCTGACTTAGAATTATTTATCTTACTAGCAACTCAGATTAAATTATTTTCTAGACATCACACGACGTCTATTGGAGGTCCATATTTTGTCCAATTATTGTTTCATTATTCTAATGGATATAACCATTTAGAAGTCCAATGTATGTCCAAAAAATGCCCAAGACGGGCACTATAAAAATGAAACTTGATTTTACTAAAAAATTAATTTTAACATCATATTATTAACTTATTATTAACTTAAAACTGTGTAATAGGGAAAATTAGGGTACCTGTGTGAAAATTTAAAATTTGTTTTGAAACGAGAACAACTTCTGTAAAGGGGAATCGCCGAGAGGCTCAGTAAATAGTTCAAAGTATGGTCTACATTATGGCCTATATTAAACAAATCATTTAAACAAAATTAATATCCTACAATATTTTTTAAAAATTTCTACACTGCGCATAGTTAACGTACATGTATGGGGTGATTAGACGCATATAGCTGGATAATAAGGCCACCCAGTGATAATTTTTAATGATATGTTAATTCATTACCATGGGCTGAATTGGTCCCTTAGCAATACCATAACATTTTTCGAAGAAATATTTCTTTGATCCAAACAAATGCGTCAGTTGTTTAAAAACAATATAGAATTAAATTTATCATATGATCGCTTCAAATAAATTATTTATTTAGAAGATTTTAAAGTCTTCATTTAAATAAATTTAAAAATTGGTTCAAAATCATAAAAGTTTACTGCCAAAAATATGAAACATTGTTTCAATTAAAGAAATTTTTTTAAATTTAATGCTTGTAATAAATAATTGTATAAATAATTTGAATTTGCATTCAACTTGAATTTCTTCCCGCAAGTTTAATTGTTTTGAATTAAACAAACCAATTTCAAATAAATAATACATTTATTTGATTCAAGAAAACCTATTTCATCAGAGTGCAGTCTCAATACGATCATCTTTTTCACATCAAATATGGTGTATATGTGGCATAGTGATCACCCTATAAACTGAATAATGTATATCACGCAACAGTTTAGATCTTGAGCTCAGAATGGTGCAATCTAAGAACTACACAGACCACTTTTACGTGACTAGTAAGTTTAAACTTTTAATAGGCAAAGTTTAGGGTATTTACTGTTTAGGAATTTGAGATATTTAAATACAAGACTTATCCAATGGTGTAGGAGTTTGGGAAATCATTTTCTATTTATCTTTTTAAACTCTTAATGTACATACCAATTCCTTGAAAAAGAAATACCGTTTTTATTTATGAAAATATGAATTCTAAATCTCTAAATCTCAGCCATTTAAATTTGAATATAGTGGGAACAATAAATCAATTATACAATCAAAACTTTTATATGTTAATGAATATACAACAAATTGCAAATGAATATCCAACCGATAATGTAATATAATGGAGTTTATTTATTTGATCTCTGATTTGATCTGTCATTCATATTACTACTATGCGTATTAATTGTAATTAAATTTGAAATATCGAACGTTGGAACGTTGATCAAAATTATGGTGCTATTATTTTCACTTAATGCTACTTTTAGTTTAATAATATTATATTTGTGTGTATAACCAGGTTTAATAAATATTGAATGCTTTAATCATCAGCTATAAGTTATATCTTGCTTAAAACAAGAAAACTTGACCAAATATAGCTAGACTAATTTAAATTATTTTAGCCCATATTAGTAGACACTTTTTTTATTCTAATTTAAAAGATTAGTACTTAGCAAACTTGAAAAAATATTAACAAAAGGAGAAAGACAAAGAGAAAAATCCTGGCTTTAAAAATGGCGTATAGTTGTATTTTAGTAAAATTACTATATTTTTGTCTCAATTTATTTCAAAAAAGGAATTGCTACCAGGCTTATGTCATTATAGCTCCTCATCTAACTGCAAAAAAAGGCACGACGTAATTTTTGCTTGCTATTTACAGCTGGGTACAGGTGAAGAGCGTAAACAACATGTACTATGTAATAACAATAAGACTCTCTTCGCAAGCATTTTCTTTCTTCCGGTTTCGCTACTTCCGGTGTAGGAATACTTAATTCATTAAAAGTAGGGATACATCTTAAAGGCGGTTTTTTGAATATATGATAAGTATGGAAAGCAAAAGGGTTAATTGTAATCTCGTGAAAATCGCAACCAAAACTCGTAAAATGTTTTAATTGCTCTCAAAATTTTTGTAGGACTCTCAATTAGGAGGATTTCCCTTGCAAACAGTTTTTATTCAGTAGATTTTTCCTGTCTCTATAAATTAGACCTTTGTTTTAGTTGATTAATTTATTTAACGTCGGTCTATTTCTAACTATGAGATTTACATACGGACGCTTGTGAGTACGCTACCCGTAAATACCAGAAATTTGGCTGAATCCTTTGGTGATTCAACCGAAGGTAGTGATTTTTAACTAGCTCAACATCCATGAACTCGAGGCAGAAAAGATGGCACACCCTACACTATACCTCGTACTCAATTATATCACGCCTGCCGCTGTGGTATGCAACTACGCGATCAGTTTATTTGGACGTCAGCTGACTTTATTTGTGATAGTCACCCATCCAAGTACCAACTGCGCGCGGCCTTTTTGACACAGCTTTTTAAAGCGGTTTTTTGTGCAGGTTGCGACTGTTATAATTAGAATAAATTTGTATAAAAAATTAAGTTACTATTTTAAATCAAGTAAAAAATTGACGAATGTGCCAGTAGTTGTCAAAGGGAAACGGGTAATAGACCCTTTGTGAGTCAGTAATAGACAATATCTTTTAAAATCACTTTATTTGTATCTTTCCATCTCTAACACAGTAAAATGACCTCTGTTATTTTTTGGCTGGGGTTCGTTGATGATACACACAATATCCTCATTAAAATAATAGAGCACATCCTCCTTTATTGACCATTTCCAAGCCTCTATTCCGGCACTTATCATGATCTTAATTTTAGCGCCTTCAAGATCATGTTTTAAATCCGTTCCTGTAACAAAAGTAAGTATTAAAAATAATAACTAAATAGAGACTGATAGTAAAAACAAATTAATTTCACCTGAGTAAAAGTTGTCTTCATATTTAACGATAACGTGTTGGCCATTCTGCAACTTATTATTTTCTGGTTCACTTAGATCAAGATCCTCATCATTATAGGTAACCTCGATGTCAGATTCTGAGCTATTCTCATCAACATTTTTACTTGGAATCGTATTTTCCTTCCTCACTTTTTGGTTTGGATTTTTTTTCTTAGAAGCCTCATAAAATTCCCTATACTTTCCATTAGAAACCACAGCAGGAAAAATTTTTCTTTTCTGCTTTGGAGTTTTCAAAAAAAATTCTTCTTGATTTGGAAATATAAGACACTTTTTAAATGGTGTAGGAACATTATATCCCTTTTCTTCGATCTCCTCATAGTTCAGAATATTTTTTCTTGGTGGAGTTTTTCAGCACCTTGATGAGCCAATAACCGGTGATGAATGAATGTTCTCATTTTTTGAAGAATCTCGTTTCTTAGGGGATTTCTCAAATGATTTGTGTTGTTTTTCTGTTCCTGATCCATGATCATCTTTACTAAGTCTAGTTAATTCTTATTTTTTTTCTGTTTCCTGTTTAAGTGGTGCCCAAACATTATAAAGTTTTAAATAACTAATATCCCCGGACCACTTATTCTTATTTACATACGTTCTTAAGAACATTTCACACTCATCCTTTTAAATCTTGCTTTCCAAGACTTGCAGAAGTTGCAATGATGTTCCCTGGCTTTCATTTGAATTTATTTTTCCCCGAACAGTTTCGGCACAAATTATTCTATTTGGAATGAATATTTCGAATAATCAACGTTATTTTTATTGAACGGAAACAGACCAGTTTTCCTAAAACCGTTCTAAATAGTTTGACAATTGGATAACTTTTAAATACAGACATTAGTATTATCCCAAAAGTATGACGTGTTACTTCCTTTGGGAAATTTTTGAACTTCCAATCTTTTACTTCCGATGTCCAACCTGCTTTAAGTGGCCTAAACACTGCAACATTTGCTGGCTGCATTATGTGGGTCGTATTGGGAAACAATGACACCAATATGATGCTATTTTCATCACATAGTCGGCTAACTTCTTTCGTCATGTAGAAGCGATGGCCATCGACGAATAGAAGAACTTCTTCGAATGTTGTTTGCCTTTAAGTATTGGAGAAAGTGGTTAGAAATATATTCATAAAAAACTATGGATGGCATCCATCCTGAATTTGACCTTCCTATGGCCCACCCTTCAGGAACCGACTCTGCAAATAACTGTGAGACCCTTTTATATGGAAATATGAGCATTGGTGGGACATATTTTCCATCGGCCGAAAACGAAGCATAACTGTTATTTGCTCTTTCTCCGATGATAAAAAATCTTCCTTATTATTCATCCTAGGTCCAAGTACTTTCCCACTTTTGAGGCAAAGTAAAAACCCAGGCTCATCCCCATTAAATATTTGCGACGGATCCTTCAGAATGTCTTCCTAGTTTTCTTCCTGAACGTCTTCCTAGTTTTCTTCCTGAACATACAACTGGATTTCATCAAACCAGTTTTCTATTCTATCTTGGGAGACGGCAGCTCGGGCTTTATCAATCGGATCCTTCAGAATATCTTCCTAGTTTTCTTCCTGCACATACTACTGGATTTCATCAAACCAGTTTTCTATTCTATCTTGGAAGACGGCAGCTCGGGCTTTACTTATTGACTCAGCATGCTTCTGTTTGATTTTAGGATGCCTCCTTAAAAAACCCTAAAACCGGGAATTACTGGGTGTTTTATTTAGAAGATACTTGGTTTCTCTTCCACTTTCTTTAAGTATTTTTTTAATTGATAAAATGAGATTTTGTTTATGAACAAGAAATCCCTTTTTTGCCATGGCTAATATCCAATTTTCAATGATATTCTCTTCTATTTCAGAAAGGTCCGTTGCAGGACCCATTCTTCTAATGGTGAAAGAAGCCATAGATAGTTTTCTTACTAATATAGAATGGGGAACATTATACATACGAGCAGCAGTCTTCTTTGAAATGCTATTTTTTACAGCCTCTATTGCTTTTTTTAGGTCATCTTCACTCTAAGCAAAGATATTCCTCACTTTTCCTTTAGTCCGTCTTTTTTAGATAATAAAATATGGGTCTAAAAAGAGTCTAATAAGAGCCATAAAATAATTATCTAGCTAAATTTAACTGAACTTATTTACGCAGTGCGCACTTAGTTTACCCTTTTTAAGAGGGGTGACCATTACTAAAAACATTTGTTTCAGTAATGGACACCGTTGTTTCCAAAACTGATATCTTCCTTATTTCAAGGTATTAGTAATGGGCACCCCCAAAAATCTAGGCGAAAATTAAATAATCAGAATAAGTTTATATCTATAATCTATTATTTTGCAATTGTAATGTAACCCTTTTCCATTACTACTGGTTGCCTTTAGGACACGAAGCTGACCACTTTTCAATGATGGTCACGTATCCTTTATCTGTAAAGTGTAGAGGGTGGGTTAACCCATGGAACTTAGGCCTCACCAGGCTCATTGTGCATCTTCCTAAGTAGATAGGCACTACCCGTATATCTGCTAATATAAAATTAAATTAAGAAAGAAATCCAAGCTCTCTAATATGATCATCTTCAATGAGAAAAATGAAACTCTTAATCATTTCCACAAATATTATCTCGTATATATGGGGCTATAAAGTAATTTTCAAGTCTATAATAAATATTTATCACAAAAGATGGTAAATAAATTACCAAAATAATTCAACCCTAGATCTTTGGTGATTTCACAGCTTATACAATACAGCTCCACAACTCCGTGTCGGCGTCTTTGATGTGGCGGTCGAGAACCAAGCGAGACGGAATGGTGCTATTTCTGTTAGATTCGACGGAAAAGTCAGGCCCGGATTAAAAAATATATTTATTATTGAAATAATTGAAGACCTTGGCGTAATCAGGTTGGTTACATGCCACATTAAGTAAGTTTTGAGAAATTAAGTTTTAAATTTGTTTTAAATCTATCAAATATAAATAAAAAAATTATTTAAATATAAATATTACGAATAATAGCACATCTTTCGGATTAGAGATAAAATAATTTGTATGTGGCTAGTAATATCCTTGTTAACAGATGTTTTAAGCTAAAACAGTCACTTCACGACAAATTGTGGCCGTGGATGCAAATCAAGTGGTACCCCGTGTGTCTAGCAAGTGTCATTCATCGCGCAAAGGGTTTATAGTGTTTATACCTAGATAAACGACTGCTTCGACTGACTGAGGTCTGGGAACTCGATGATATTCTGGGTTATTATAAAGGATCGGTAACTTGTGCTTTTATTTTAACAATATCGGTTCTATTTAGATGTATTTTTATTCATAAAGATTTGTAGAAGTAATAATTTGACAGTTTTTATTTATATATTATATTTTTATCTGACCATACCGAAGTAGAGAATTTTGAAACTTGATACTAATGTGAAATTTAGATTACAATATTAGGCGAAATTATATAATTACTACCTATTTTAGGTAGGTACTAAATTTGTACTTGGAGAAAGTAATATCGATTTTTACAAGAAAACTCGAAAAGTAAATTAATTTAGTTTCTATTTACTGATGTAAACATTAAACCAAGAAAACAAATAGATAGTAGTTTGTGTAACAAGAGTGGATATGGACAATCCACTCGAGTTGTACAGTATATTTTTTCTACGACCCACTGACGAAAATCTACAAATTAAAATAAATTATTTTAGGTTATTTAGACAAAATAACAAATTTTAAAATAATTTACGAATTTTACTAATTTATAAAATAAACATAAAAAAAAATTAACTTAATTAGTCCCCGGTTAAGGGTTAAATACTAGATTCGATCCCGGGCTTTTCTCGTGGAAGGCAGATGCTCTGTCCTCATCTTCACCAACACTTTTAGGATTCTAGTTTTAATACTCGTAATTAAATGACATTCACACAGCTTGTAACTTTTATATAGATCGTCCAATTTCTCCAAAAGGTCTTCCCGATTGGCTTTCATTGCCCATATCCTAGCCCTGAAAAAAATCATGTGTTTAGGTTTAAGTAATTTAATTATTAGACTATCATCTACACAATTAAACAAATTTAGAATTCATAGCTCAATAGGTAACTTTAGCACCTAGGAGGAATTAATAAAAATAAAAACAGCCTAAACCTAATGTAAGTCAATAAACGAATCTGTTTATACAGGGCGTAATTGTTCCATATTTTAATTTGTGTTATAGACGTTTTTTGCCTGGCAAAAATTTATGTTTTTTTTAATAGAGCACCCTATATTTTATTTTTAGAATGGCTTGTTAACACTATATTCAACCCTAGCATGTTTTGAAAAAATATTACAGTTTTGCCAAACAATTATTTTTTTTTAAATTAGAGAATGATGCTCCCCAAATTAAATTATCATAATTTAGGTAGGTTTACACTGATTTAAAAATTGTTAAATATACATACTTATATGATACTAAGCTAACGAATAGTGGTGATAGAACTGGTTTATTTTATTAAAAGTGTGAAACGTGCCTTAAATATGGCTAATTTTAAGTTTAATATACTCAATTTTTTTTAAATGTATATTATTTAGACATAAAATTCCTAATACATTTACCTATTCAACGATACCAACATGTTAGCCAATAACACATATACAGGGTGTCCCATTAGTGCGTAATGGATTGATAGCTGTTTTATTATCAGAAATTCAAAAAAAAATTTAATATAAAAGTTTTATGGCCATATTTAACAATTACCCCTAAATATACAAGGTGGCCTATAAACGAGGTGCTGACCAAACCTATACTTTTTTAAAGCAAAACACCCTACAGGTAGTTATTCATATTTGATTGTTATCACATCGTCAAACAATTTTAATTAACTTCACTCATTTGCTATGTGAGGTTACGATTTTCTCTATTTTTTAAATGGATTACCCTGTATCAATTAGTCGGTGGTATAATTTATATGGTATTCCATTTAAAAACGTGAGTAAACCATTACTCCCCATTTTGACACACCCTATATACCCTATAGCAAATAAATGAAGTCTATTAAAATGGTTTGACGATGTGAAAACTATCAAATATGTATGACTACATGCAAGGTGTTTTGCTTTAAAAATGTATGTTTCATCAACTCCCCTCGTTTATGGAACACCCTGTATATTTAAGAATATTTATTAAACATGGTCATACAAATTTATATAATTTTTTTTTCGTATTTCCACTAATAAAACAGCTATCGATTAATTACGCACTCATGGGATACAAAGTTTATGTGTTATTGGCTAATATTTTGGTATAGATAAATAAGCAAATTTATAAGGAATTTTAGGCCAAAATAATATACAGGGTGTTTTGTTTGAAAAAATTGAGTAAATTGAACTTAAAATTAGCCATATTTAAGACATGTTTTAAAACCAGTTCTATTACCACTATTCGTTAGCTTAGTATTTTATAAGTCCGTATATTAAACAATTTTGAAATCAATGTAAACCTACCTAAATTATGATAATTTAATTTGGGGTCTGCATCATTCTCTAATTTAAAAAAAAATGAATTGCTTGGCAACACTAATATTTTTTAATACATTTTAGGGTTAAATACAGTATTACCAAACCATTCTAAAAATAAAATAAAATACAGGGTGTTCCATTTAAAAAACCTACATTTTGATTTGCCAATTCAATATTTAAAAATATTTTTAAAATATGTATTTTTCAAATCCATAAAATTTTTATTTAAAACTTTTTTGCGTGTCTATAACACAAATTCAAATATTAACCAAAATTTCTTAGAATGTGGTACTTACCGCTTTGGGTCCTTGGGAAAACGAAAGAATGTTTTCTTGCAGGTATAACCCTTATTAAAACAGCTTTTGACTGCACAGACAGAATGATGTCTTTTTTTTCATTCATTCTACTCACAGCTAAAGAGTCACCAAAATAATAACAGTACCTTTAACTTAACACAACAGGCAGCTCAAACAAAATCAACGAAATTATAGACTCAATGAAATTATGCAATAAACGAAATTATACGCACGGCTCAATCCTTACCTAAGTACGATTCTGAACGCCAAAGCCGTCTTTTCCGTCCGAAGGAGGAGCTTAAGCAATGCGCGACGGAATCGACGCAAACCGTTGCCGTCAAGAGAGTGTTTTAGCTGTATTGTATAAGCTGTGGTGATTTCTTATAAAATACAAATGTTGCATATAGGACATTCTTATATGTACTTATAATTAATATAAACAAATTTAAATTTAAACATGGTAAAATAAGTATCACTACATTAGAATAGCGGAAGGGTAATTTAACAATAGAAAAATTAAAATAAATGCGAGAGGTTATATAAAATAATGATTTAGATTATATATGTAATTCAGTTAGTCTGGCAAACACATTTGTTTCACGCAAACGAATTTATTAAAATTTAATAAATTTAATGCTTTAAATAAATAATTTAGAGCATGAATTCGAAACAAATTGAAATATATATTCAAATAACCTGAATTTCTTAGCGCAAGAATGGTGGTCTTGGATTAAACAAAATTTGTTTAACAAATCCTTTTGTTTGATTCAAGAAAATCTTTTTCAGAGTTCACATTTAGACAGCGTTATAATTTAATATCAATAGCTGAAAATAAAGATATTTGAGGCGGAAACATTTAAAGAGAAACATGTATTCTATCGAATTACTAAGTTCATGACAGCAAGCGTCTTTATTCCACGAACTTTTAAACCCTTTCTGGAAATATAATTTGCGGTCAATGATTCGGTTTTTA